>OX578140.1:88045607-88645607 GCA_951213105.1 Amaurobius ferox | reverse complement strand
CACTTCCCGGCCGTCCAAACTGTTACCTTACACCTTTCTGGTAGGTCGGACGGTCTGGGTCTCAACAACAACAACATAAGTTTCCAGAACCCCTCATTCTTATAGCCCTGTGCGGTCACAGTGCTCACATCAAAAATGTGCAGTGTTGTACAGCCATCCACAATGATGCCCCTCTACACAAGGATTCCACTTCCACTAAAGTGGTCGATATTCCTTAAGTTCGAAGGACAATAGCCGATTCCAGGCTCCCATCAGATGAAGATTAGTCGGGAATCACTTTAGGTACTGAATCTCGATTCATCACTGAAGAGAGCTTGACCCAAATATTGGTGTTCAAGAATCGTGTGCCTGGCTGCAATCTGTTGAGAGGGGCACACGCTACGTCGCCGGACGTAAAGGGCCTTATCCGCTGGGCGTTCGTATACAGCTTCCCTAGAAATTGTTGTTCCAGGCGCAGCAGCACATTTCAAACATTTTGTTCTAGAGTACCTCCTTAAATGAATATTTTTGACAAACTCGATTGTTTCCGGAGGTTTTATCGATCAATTGATCCGTGTATAAAATTTCAAGTCTCTATTTCTCATTAGACATATCGAACGTTTTGGTGTGAGACAAATAAAACCCCTCAAATATTTCTTTTAATTTAATTTTTCTGTTTTGGATCTTGCTAAACAGTCTAGTTAAATATAAATCTACAGAATTAAAGAAATTTGACAAGCATTTTCAACGCTACAATATAAAAAGTGTAATTCATGTATCATTTCTGCATCTGAAATGCTATTATAGCAGATATCGCACGAATCGCAAGATTTAAACTTACCTATCCTTCAAAACGCGGGATATTCAGCTGAATTGTTATGCAATTTGGGAGAGTAAACTAACGAGGTTTTAGTTTCTATGTTCATTTTCGAACCTTTTTTATCCTGTCATCTGATGTGTGTTTTTTAACTAGTTATGATTAATTTTTAATAATACCATCAGCTATTCAATTTCGACATTAAATTCAAAACTCCATATATTTATTGAATTTGTTAGCTAATACATATGTTAAATTTTATTTATTTATGTATATATACTAAATGTTAAATGTCCGTCTGCCTGTCTGTCACGCCTATTTTAGTCTCGTCGTAAATAGGTAGACTATTAATTTTGCACACTGGTCAATTGTTCAATAAACCTCACTGAAAATATTAAACTTTTCAAAAATATTCACCAGGGGAGGTGCTTCACACCAAAAGGTTCGAAAAGTGAAATGCTACAAAAACATACTTTTGGATTAAATAGGGACTTCAAATTTCTTGTATGGATAGATAAATTGGAAGAAAGAAAATGTGCAGTTTCAATTTTCCAATATTTGCTACATTAGGGATGCCATCACCCAAATGTTTGATTTTTCAAATAAAAGAAAAACACCTTTTTTAAGTGAAATAGAGACGTGATATTTGGTGCATGAATGAATTATTTGATAAAACCACCTGGAGAATATTTTTCTCTAAAAGTATTTATTCATCAAAGGAAGATAGATGATCGACACGGAAACGCTCGAAATGCGTATTGATAGCAAAACATACATTGCGATCAGACAGATACTTTGAATTTGGTGTAAAGATAAATAGTTTGAAAGGAAAAATTATTTTAATTTCAGTTTTCTATTTTTTTTTCCAATTTCAGTATTCGAGTTAGTTGTTCAATTAAATCTTCGGTACAATTAGGATTTTTTTAATTTTCGTTAGAGAAGGTAGTGCTCAATATTCGGTATAAAGTTATTCTTATTGATCTTTGATATTTATTAAAATTATGATTCATCAAACTTCCATACATCAACAAATCCACTTGTTCATGCAATATAATCATCAATTATTAAGTTATGAAAAATCTGTTCTGGCTTCCTTTCGGTTTTCAATTCGACGACTTGCTTCCTGCTATCACATTCATATTGATAAAAAATGATAAATTACTTCTACAGCAATATATAAAATTACTATTATAATTTCTTCTTCCTAGAATTAAAACTAAAGGATGACAAATATTTAAGTATCGAATCTCGACGATGACACTTAATTGAATAAACTTTTAGTTAGAACAAATCACAGTGCTCCTCAGAACTCAAACGAACGTTATGTGATTTGTTTTTCAAACAGTGTAGCAAAAGATAAAAAAAAAACATAAAACGTTTAAAAAAGAAATGTGTTTTTAAGTTAATGAGATTAGAAAACAAATATTTTCCTAGTTCCTTAAAATTACTTTACTACTTGATACATAAAATAATAGAACACCTCTTTCAAGTTAGCGTTTTAATTAAACGAACTGGTAAATATTGGATTAATGTTTTTATTAGAATATACGGGGTTATTCTAACATTGTAGCAACATAAAGTTATTTGTTAAATATACATTTAAAACGTAATTATAAAAGCATACGGTTGCATTTCGAATTATCTTAAATCTGATTTTACATCTGACTTATTTCTCCGTAAAGTATTATTTTCCGCACGAAATTTCTATCAAACACGGTATAAATTCAAATTAATGAAATTGAACTTTTAACCTAAATTTGTTTAAGTAAATGATTGAATTTAACCTGAAATTGGAAATGGTGTATAACAATTTAGGTATCCATTGGAAACTGTTTATGTTTTTCTATTTGACACGTAATCTCTCCCCTATCCAGAAATACGTAAAATTAAAATTTAATTATGGTAAAACTCTAGTCTATCTATGTAATGCCAGGATTCTAACTGTTGCATTCTAGAAATTTTATAAAACCTATGAGAAGCACTATGAAAATTGTTAACTTGAAGAGTTGTGCTGGCGGTTATAATATCCCGAAGAACCTCTTCCAGTACTTCTAACAACATATCGAATTTTAAATAGTAACAGCATTAGTTAAATAAAGTAGATTGACCCTTTGTTTGCCTGGTGTTGCAGTGTGGTGATCGGGGTAGCTATGTGTGGAGCATAAATATAGACCTAAAGCTAATTTTAGCCACAGAAGACAACTACGCTAACAGACTGTTTGTTTCTTGTAACAAATATGAACAACAGTAATACGCCATCAGCTATGCACCATGTTCTGCGCATTATCCAAAGACATGTGGTTTCTTTTATAGATCATTTTAAGCCATTCTACATCATATCTTTCGAAAGAAAGTTTAACAGAAAATCATAGTCTGACTCTATATGGAATGCTTCAGTGCCCAAATACTGTAGATGATCTCTAAAAACCCCATTGTGTTTAGTGATGTATATATCTTTTCATAATGGGAAAATCTATCCCAGTCTATCGCATAGAGGCAAACTGAAAAGGATTGTCAATTGTAAGTCGTTGTTGACTGCTACTACAACAGATCAATTGGTTTGTGATCAATTTTGATAGGAGTGCCATATCTTATATGGGCAATCATCTTATATGGGCAATGGAATCCTTAAAAGCTCACTAGAAGTCTATTTTAATGGACCTGCCAAATTGCTCTTTAGCACTGTAGCTATAAGTAGTGACCCGTAGTTAATTAGAAAGCGCAACCTTCTTATCTACATTTGGTTTTCACCATTTAGCTTTCAATAATCCTTCGACACAACGAATGATAGCACTAACATAAATGAATTTTCACCACCATCACCACACATCAGCTGTGTCACAGCTCATAGAACTCCTCGCTTATGGAATATGCTTTTGTCCCATGCTACAAACTACCGTACATTATAGGATGATTCTATATGGTGCTTTCTCTGAGAAGGGGTGTAATGTACACAATGCTCAGAAAGCACTATTATCTACCATGAACTAGATATGTCTTTAGTTCAGCATTTCAATGTTCGCCTACCACGCTTTGGCCCTGGTAGCAAACATAGGCACTGTAAACACGTTCTCGCTGCGAAGAGTGGTTTGGAAAAGTTTCTCAATTCATGTGAAAAAAGCATTTCACTGAGAGATAAGATATCATATTACCCAGTAACACCAACTTGGCCATAATATTTTCTTTCGGGTCTAATAAAACTATTTATAAAACATGTTTATTTCTTGGAATTGCGGAATTGTGCAATTATTGCAGATAACAATATGAGTGGACCAGTCCCGCGTTTTTTAGTCGATTTCTGTAGTAGATAGTCGATTACTGTAGTAGATACGCGATTAATTGTTATGAGCCACAGTTTTGAAAGCCTGTATGGTGACCGTGACGTCAGACATACCACACAATTGGATATACATATCAAGAAGAGTGAGGTCAGGCGAAATTTAATTGCACATACCGAATTAACAGTATTCAATATATTTATATACAATCAAGGATAATTTGCAACTTAATATTTATACAACTCTGCGCAATAAATTTGGCTAATTTTCACGTTCTTTTATGATCATGGTGTTAAAAAAACAAATATTAAAATCTTCGCCTGTACAGCTCCAATATACTGACGAAGTTTGAATAAACAAAACTCGTATAAAGGTACGTTACCAAGTTTGTCTCTGTCAGCGATAACCTAAAAAAGTTTCGTAGGTAAAGCTGTAACGTGCTTTTTAAACCCTTGATAGCTGTTATTTTAATCATAAAAGCTGTTTTAGCATCATGATCAGTAAAAATAACATAAACAACTAGACATAGTTATTGCTCACTATGGTGACACTATGAAGTTGCAATTGAACTTTGCCTATATATTAACATGCAGAATACTGACAATTTACTAGATGCCAACTAAGTTATGTTTTCTGTCATAATGTAGTATAGTGCGAAAAGAAGAGTACATTATCAAAAACATTATTCTAAGAGAAAACAATTATCGTCAATTTTAATAAGTTACGGTAGTGGCCAAATTGTGCTCTATAGTGATAAGATCTTACTTACTTTACTCGTGTTTAGAGATAATTATTACAGAAGACAGAGTTATTACAGTGTTGTTACAGAATTGTTTTGCTAAATCACAAACGAAAAGTATTTTTATTTCATTAAATGAAAATTTCCTTCGCTTCAGTACGATATATACATTTGGATATTATTTTGGTAAAATATTGCACATTTAGTGATAAAAAAAATCTGTAATTCTTGCTCAAAACTTCAAATTCAATTTCCCAGATTCGAAATACATTTTGTAAATTAAATTCGGCTCTATAGCAGTTTCAATATAGATTACGAGAAAGGCGCAATGTATTCATTTTAAGAAGAATATGTTCAAAAAGGTATACTGAGAAAAACAACTCAACTCAGAAAAGTTTATTATGAGATTTAAAAAAATAAACCTTTATTTAATCAAGCAGGAATTTTTTTAGATTTTTTTATAAATTAAATTTTACAATATGTGGTCAGGCTTACATGATTATCGAATTGTTTCTATTTAGTTTTCATTTCTAAGAAAAAAGTATATAATTAAATGACATAACTTATATGAGATAAAAATAAGGTGTATATTTTTTGCAGAACATAGCAAGCTTTCTTTCTGATAGCATAAATATTTACTAACTACTTCAAGCTGAAGGGCATCTATTTCTGGTCTCACAATATATATATATATATATATATATATATATATATATATATTATATGAGATTCCAAATTCCAATGATAAAATAGGATTAAGTTGTAACTCATATAACCATAGCTTACAATATAAGAAAATCACGTAAAGAGATGTACATAATAGATATTCATCAATCAAGAGAAGAATAAAATGCACATATCCAGTCATCAAGCTAAATATAATCAACATATATCAACGGTAATATTTCGAATATTGAGAAACAGAAAGTAACCAAGCATTAAAGTCAAACATGTAGAAAAGCACTTGGCTTAGAAAATCATTTCACTTGGAACAAATTCGTCTTCAGGTCCAAGTATATATTCAAAATGAACAAAAAAGCTTGTTTTTGAAGACGGAGATAGATAATATTTGTGAACTCCATCTACTTGAACTACAAGCTAAAAGATTAAAGATAAAATAGGAATGCAAAAAATTATACCTGAGAAAATTCTGCACATGTCCTATCAAAAAGCAATAAATAACGAGACAACTGTTTCCAATATATATAACTATATCTGTATATAGTTATATATATATATATATATATATATATATATATATATATATATGTATATATATATGTATATATATATGCATACACACCACACACACATATATATATCTATATAAATAAAAATGAAAATCTGTCTGTCTGTCTGTCTGTCTGTCTGTCTGTCTGTTTGTCACACCATCACGGGAGAACGGCTGAACCGAATTTGATGAAATTTTGTGGGTAGCCCAGAAATAGCCCCACTTAAAATTATATCCGTGTTTTGAGTTTCTACGACCAGTGGTTCTCGAGATATTAGTAAAAAACGAAATTTTCGTTTGTCTCATCGTCACGGAAAAACGGCTGAACCGAATTTAATGAAATTTGGTGAATAGCCTTGAAATATCCCCCCATAAATTTTGTCCAAGTTTCGAGTTTCTAAGACCTGGGGTTGTCGAGATATTAATGAAAAACGGAACTTTTTCCTAGGAGTTCTACTCCCTAACTCCGTGGTTTATCCAAACGAAAAGCTTGAAAATCGTTTGAAAGTGAATTAAAATTTAATCTCTGAGTTTGATGGGAGATTTTTTGCGTTAATTAGTCACTTTCTGAAAACATGAATTGTTTGAAACATGATTTAAAGGGGAAATCTATCTCCATGGTTCATGGTTTATTTAAAACACGCTTTTACGGAACAATGAGAAGTATAGAGAAATCAAAATCGTTATTTAATTTCGCAGTTTATGTTATAAGACATGACATATTTAACATGTTATAAGATTCTATCTTACATCATGTTACTCAGAAACGCAATTAAATTAAATCTGTCTGTTAATTTTAATAATTATTTTTTCGATTTGAGTAATAAATAAATGGATATAAAAATATATTTTAGAAAAGAACGTTTTGATTTTTCTTATAGCATTTTTGACTGGATAATATCAATTACGGTCTTCAGGTTTAAAAATTATTATTATTTATATTTTCGGGGATTATTGATTCAAGGATTATTGATATTTTCAAGTTATTATGCAATTATTTTATTATGACAAAAATTGTTTAAACTCATATATTGTATGTTGTACGAATCTTCTACAAATACACGTGTATATCTTTTAATCTACGAGAATATAAGTAGTACAGGTATATTGACATATGTTTTGATATATATTGGCATATATTGGAATCAATTACGACCTTCTGGTATAAAGAGTACGGATATTATTGATGTTTTCAATTTATTACGTCATGTCTTTTATTTTGGCAAATATTTTTGAGACGCATATTGTAATACGGGTAATCTTCTACTAACACATTGGCATATTTTCTGATCTGCGACAATACAATTAGTACGGGGTTGCATATATTCATTCAATTCCTATTTTTTCTTCTGTAAATTTGCTTACAAAAGGGGGCAGGATGTTTTATTCTTCAGATCTGATCGTGAAGATAATTTTGCATAGTGAGAACATATATTCTTAAACTTCTCATTAGGAGCAATAAATTTAATATTTTAACAGAATTTGCACATGATTGCGAACTTTAAGTTTCTTTAAATTATACACTCCGTACGAATAACGGGTGTGCTGTTAGTGGTTAATAAATTTTAACATTTTAGGAGGATATATCATGTTGCTCGGCATCGCAATTAAATTAAATGTGTTTGTTAATGTTTTTATTATTTTTTTTCGATTTAAATAATAAATAAATGGATAAATGGATATAAAAGTATATCTTATGAATGGAAGGTTTGATTTTTCTTTTAATTATATTAATTGCTGACTGCGTACATCAATTTCATTTATTTTGGCAAAGAGTTATCAAGCTTATATCGTATTTAGCTACTAAACTCATATATTGTGTTTAGCCAATAAATTCATATAGCCGATTGTTGAAACAGAAAAAGAGTAGAGCGGGTATATCTTCTAATACAATTGTAGTGTTTTCATTTAGTATATTGAAACGGGATAAGAATGTTTCATTCAGATCTGCAAATTCAAAGCTACGAATTTGGAGGGATATCGCTAATTTGACAACTTTTCTTAAACTTTGCCAAATTGACGGAAATGTCGCCAAATTGATATAAACGACACACAAACAGCTGCCATAAACCTTCGGGTTGGTCGTGTGGCTTGGGTCTTCTACATATCAATGAATTTTTTTTTTTTGTTAGAAGAGAGTACTGAAATGATGTTTGGTTAGCATTTATCTGTCAGACCAACCATCCTACTTAGTAATACATTTAGCGAATTTTTAAAATGTCACCAAATTGATAAAAATGTTTTCAAATCTATAAAAATATCTTGAAATTGATAAAATTGCGCTACATAAATGATATTAATTGTTTTTTGTTAGGGGATAGTATTGTGATGATATTTCGTCAATTTGTCGCAAAGTGGAACTGTCAGTCCTACAGTCCCACTTGGCGAAAAATATTTTTTTAAAATGTCGCTAATTTGACGAAACTGTCGCCAAATGTTCCATAGAAATATAACTATTTAGACGATATTTTTGATGAGACAATTTATTTGAAGCAAATGATATCATGTCGCTTAGCAACGGATTTAAATCCAATGTGTTTATGCGGCAGACGATTTTTATTAAATCCTTTCCGATTTGAATAATGAAGATATGTATATAAAATAAATTTCATTGCCATTTCATTTTGGACTGGATAATATCAATTATACTCTTCAGGTTTAAATATTATTATTATTGATATTTTCCGGAATTATTGATTCAGTGATTATTGATATTTTTAAGTTATTACGCCATTGTTTTATTGCGGCAAAAATTGCTGACACACGCATATTGTACGTTGTACGAGTAATCTTCTAGGAATGCACGGGTATATCTTCTAACCTACGAGAATATAAGTAGTACAGGTATATTGGCATATATTTTGACATATATTGGCATATATATTGGAATCAAGTACAGTCTTCTGGTATGAAGATTACGGGGATTAATTATCTATTCAATTTATTACGTCGTGTGTTGTATTTTACCAAAAAACATTTGAGACTCATATTGCAAAACGGGTAATCTTCTACTAATAATCGGACATTATAAGTAGTACGTGTATATCTTCCCATATAATTTTAGCACTTTAATTTTGACATATATTGGAATAACTGACTGTCTTCAGATTTAAAGATTACGGGTTTATTGGTATTTTCAATTTATACATGTAATCTACTAATACAGGTTATATTTTCTAATACGGGTTAGTACGGGTCCCATACAATTTTAACGCTTTTATTTTGCATATATTGATTCAATTCCATATTTTTTTTTATATTTGCTTACATAAGGGGTCCAAGATGTTTCATTCTTCAGATATGTCCATGAAGATAATTTTATATAGCGAGAACAGAGATTCTTAAACTTCTTTTTAGGAGCATTATATTAAATATTTTAACAGAATATTTTGATTAAACATGTCATTTAGTATACTATAAGAATTTGGGCATGATTATGAATTTCAAGTTTCTTTATATTATATACTCCGTACGAAGAACGGGTATGCTGCTAGTATATATATATATATATATATATATATATATATATATATGTATGTACTATGTACATACATATATATATAGCAGGAGGATAGTCAGTTAGATTGTTAGTTGCAAGCCAATCTGACATTAGAATGTCGAGTATACTTGGAAGGTAAGAACTTGCAATTCTGGCCCAATAGCTCAACTGTAGAGCGTGGGCTGGTTAATTCGAAAATCCAGGTTTGATCGAAGAAGTTTGATTTCAGTTTAGTGCAGCAAGGTTCTTTATATTGTGTTATTTATCTTGCAGACGCATTTGCAAGAGATTTACAGTGCACGTTTTTCAAAGTCCGAAATGCATTCACAAGCGATTTAATTACGCATTTCAATGATTCCAGCTTTGTAACAGTAGGTTCTAATTTCTTAAAATAAGCAAGGCTCGCATAAATTCATCAAAAATCCCTTTAATGAGCTAAATAAAAGTTCCAAGCTGAAACTCATTAAAATTATGTTTCACTTCGTTTTCCTTTAAATTTCCCTCGATTAAGAAATCTTTATTTTTGATATATAAAGTACATTAAACGTTTTTCAATAGAAAAAAATGATTAAACTTAGTACAGTCCAAAATGTTAATATAGATATAAATCTTGTTTCTATGTATAAACTTCCCAGAGAGATTTGTCTTAATGAATATAGAGTAATTTAATTTGCATTTTCCTTGCATTTATATCGTCCAAAATGTGATTTAGTTACAAGCTTGGAACTTCTTTCCTGCGGGATATATTCTTTTGGTTAAAATTATCATTACTATGTTAAATACTCTACAAGAGTAATGCGTGTTTTATTTAAAATAGTAAAAAACACCGTGGTTAGTTTTTCTTTCTACATTACAGAAAGAATTTAATAAGCCATTAATAATTACTGATTGCAATGAGTAAAAATAATCTTTGTGTAAAGGATGTGGAAAACTTAAACAACCTATTTAAAATTAAGTGAAATAACAATGCAGCATACATGTGTTTTGAGGACACGCTAGAACCCCTTCGTCAAAGATTGAAAACAAACAAACCCGAAGTTTAAAATACGAAATGGGTATCTAAAATATAGTGGTTATATTCTCATGTTGCGTATTGAGTCAATAAGGGAGAGCCAATTTCAGTCGTTTTGAAATTGGTTGGGCTGATCTTCATTCTGCTTTCTAATATAAATATATACAGAGGTAAATTAGGAGAGGTAAAGAAACCTGATCATATTTTGATGAATTTATGCGATTTGAAGACCAGAACTCGAAGAATATGCTCAATTCCAGAACTTGAAGTAGATGCTTGAATTTATCAAATAATGCATAGTATATATAAAGAAAAAGAAGAGGGAAGGAGTAAAAATATCTTATTATTAAATTTTGATCGATTTAAATGTTTTAAGCAACCGAAAAGTCATCCGTTTCAAGGATTATGATCGTTTGTTTGTATGTGTGTCTTTTTAACAGTGCATTGAATAACTCTCCAACAAATTGAACGATTGAAAAGATATATATATATATATATATATATATATATATATATATATATATATATATATATATATATATATATATATATATATATATATATATATATATATATATGTATATATATATATATATATATATATATATATATATATATATATATATATATATATATATATATATATATGTATATATATATATATATATATATATATATATATATATATATATATATATATATATATACATATATATATATATATATATATATATATATATATATATATATATATATATATAATAGTAGTATAATAATATATATACATATATATATATAATAATAGTAGTTTGAAAATCCAATGAACGAAAAGTAAGAAGATGCAACACGATAGACCTAACTTTCTAAAACACCCACAGAATAAAATATAAAACAGCAAATCATCAATCAAATGGAAAAAAATACAAAACACAAGCTATCAAGTTACAGAAAATCAACAAAATTCAAAGGTATGGAAAAGAAAAAAGAAAAACTTTATAAAACAAGCTATATCATTATACTCGTGGAAAAAGGGCTAAGTCTAAACAAATGGAAATGTTCAAGTCGTAAAATTCGTTCTCAAGTCCAAGTATTTTACGAAGCAGACACAAAACATGTATGTTTCTGAAGAAATAGATAGATTATATCTATAAACTATTTCTACTTGGACAACATACATAAAGAAGGAATAAAAAAAGAAAAAATGAATACCTGGAAAAAGCACAGCGTATGTACAAACGAGTCGAAAACGGGAACTCTGATAGAAGAGACCAGTGTTGCCATTCGTAAAGAAAAAATAAAAAAAAAACTGTTGCCATTCATAAGAATTGAAAAACAGTTAAGAGAAATGTTAAGAAAAAGTAATAATATACAAAAAGAGCTACTAAAAGGAGGGGCTAATAATAGTAATGCTGAAGTGGAAGAGAATGTAAAAAAATATTAAAAATACAAGAGAATGGAGATGTCCGGCTAATATAAGATACTATGAATAGAATTATAAGATACTATGAAAAGAATTATAAAAATCCGGCTATTTTAAATTTTTTAACAGTACTACTTACTAAATAAGAGGGATATTTATAAAAATTGCTAGTAATTTTGAGATTATTGATATGCATAGCATGACTTTTTTTATCAAATAATCTATAAATTCTAAAAAGCTGATTGAGTATAATATTTCTAAACAATTGAATCGAGTTACAGGAATTAAATCTTAAGATTTTATTAATATTAAAATTATAAAAGTCTTTTTATCATATAAATTTGTAACAATTCTATTAGAACGATCAATAAAAAGATTTAAATCCAAAAAATTAACATTTTTAGTAATAGTAGCTTCATTAGGAATTAATTCCAAATTGTCTGGATAGTAATCTATATCTATGAGATAATTTTCTGTATGTACTAAGCGAATCAGATCATCAACATATCTGTAAAAAGTATAATCTATTGAAGTAAATGTCTTTTCATACTGATAAAGGAATAAATTAGCTAACATACTGCTACTGCATCCACCCTGTGAACTCCTGAGACTTATATATATATATATATATATGTATATATATATATATATATATATATATATATATATACATATATATATATATATATATATATATATATATATATATATATATATACATATATATATATATATACATATATATATATATATATGTATATATATATCCATATATAAATATATATATATATATCCATATATATATATATATATATATATATATATATATATATACATATATATATATATATATATATATATATAAATATATATATATATATATATATATATATATATATATATATATATATATATATATATATTATATATAATTATTAATTATATAAATAAAAATGAAAAATAATAAACTAAGTCAAAAACATTAGAAAAATCAAAAAATAGGAAAATAAGATGCATTAACATTAATGTTTTGAATTTTATTTTCGCAAAAAATGTAACTTTTGTCAGTATTGAAACTACGTTTTGAGCGCCCTTATAATGGTGTATAGTGGCATTCTCGATTATCCATTTTTCATATGAATTACTTGTTTAGTAGGAATTTTCATCTTTGATTCATATTCATATTCATGTTTGCATATTTGGGAAGTTGTATTCTGAATTGCTTGTCCAGTCTCCAGCTTAGACTCACTGGACGGGTTTGGGAGTAACTCCGTGAACGTTCGTACTGCCTCCCTGGTAGAATTTCGACTTGTTCATTCCGGTGCTTCTAGATTAAGCTGTTGAGGTTGATCGTGTATACACGTGGTAGAAGAATGGTTCATGCCGCATGGTAATACAATTTTCTTAATGTATCCTTTTTTCATTTTTTGTTGCCTGTAGTCTGAGTTTAAGTATTTATAGTAATGTACTATTGCTTAATCTGAAACAGGCATTTGTTTGGGTTAATTGGAATTAAATACTTAGACCTGACGATGAATTTAATTCTAATTAATCATAAAATTTGGGATGGTGCTGTTCTTTTCTCTTATCGGCATTATGGCTTTGAATTTGCTTTTATGGTGATGTTAATATTACTTGAATTGTATTTTTTTATTTTTACATAATTCTTATTATTACATTTCAAATATATATATATATATATATATATATATATATATATATATATATATATATATATATATATATATATATATATATATTATCCTTTCAATCATTCAATTTTTTGGAGAGTTATTCATAACACTGTGAAAAAGACACACATACAAACATAAACTCATAATTCTTGAAACGGATTTTTCGGTTGCTTAAAACACTCAAATCCATCACAATTTTATAATAAGATACTTTTACTCCTTCCCTCTTCTTTTTCTTCGTATATACTACGCATTATTTGAAAAATTCAAACATCTACTTCGAGTTCTGGATTCGAGCATCTTCTTCGAGTACTGGTCTTCAAATCGTACAAATTCATCACATCATGATCAGCTTTCTGTACCTCTCAGCATCGTTTCCGTTTGTATCTGAGACATGAAGATAGAAAATCAACAATGATACAAAATTCTAAAATTGAACTATCCTTATAATATCACAAAAAATTCGAAAGTCAATGGGGTCTATTCTGATCATTAATGATCTATGGATCTAGTTAAGCAGTTGTATCCGATCATTACAGTCAAGCCCTGATAATTACCCGACATTTACCATGCGAGTCAGAAAAGTGAAGGCGTTATTAATTCGTAGCTCGTTATCTTCTGTATAAACCGTTATCGATTGAATTTTTAAGAAGCTACTGAAGTTAAATGAGAAAATTATCACAGGTTTAAAGGACAAATAACAAAACAGGATGATCACAAATATGCCACAAAATAAAAGCAACCGCACAAGTACAATCTATAGAATATTGTCTAGCGTGGTTCTGTCATTTTAAACCCTCCAAAAACTCCTAGAAGACTGGATCTCTATACACTTATAGGATCATCCTCAAATCAGAACCTGACAAGCAGAAGTTTCGAGTTCTTCCTTATGAACGTAGGATTGGTTTATCGGAAAAATAACCTTGGACCACCCTGAATTCCTATCGGTGGCTTAGAAAGCTTAATATGTGCGCACTTATATCATCAGCCTCGGAACAGAACCTAATGGAGGCAGATTTCAATTTTCCTTCTTGGAGGCAGGAAAATTGTGGGGTGTCTTTTCAAAACCCAAAAGCCCCCTAGTGCAACTGTGTCTAAATATTTTCACCCTTTTGGTATTATATACGAGATTGAATCGACTAGGGATAAGTTTTGGATTCGTAACAGAGCAAAATTTACATTTTCGCCAAGCTCATAAGGAGGACGAATATAATTTTTGTTTCATAAATCTTTCGAGAAAGTCTTTTTAGAACGTTGAAGACCACTGAAATAGAACATTTATTACAAAAACTAATCAAACATTTAAAATTCTTTTATTTCTTAAATTGACTTTATAAAATTTTCCAAATCATTAAACTATATTTAATCTTTGTGTTTATTTATTTATTGTTCTACAGATAAAAATTGAGATTATGGCCATATAAACAGAATAGCTGATGTGTGGAGCACGTGACTTTCGCCACACACTTAAATTCATTTTCTCTTTATTCATTTAATAATTCATTATACTTAATGAATTATTGAAGTTATTGCGCAATATAACACTCAAACTTATTTGGAATGACACTGGACTTGCACTTTTAATTCAATTTTTGTTTTCGAAAAATATAATATATCTCGAAAACGGCTAATTCTAAAGCAATGGGGTTGTCCTTTTAGGGGAATATGTAACGGAAGTAACACCATATTGCTACAAATGCGTAACAGAAAACCGTTGTTATAATTTGAAGGTCTAGGTCGCTTGACCATGAACACAAATTTGGTAGGTTTGGTGATGAATTTCGTTAAATATTGCCAACTTGGCGACTTTTGGCGAGTTCTTATTTCTTCTCAACTATTGCAGTTTATTCAAGAGCTTCACAAATTGCGTGTTTTATTGAAAACGTTAAAACAAGTCTGTTTTTTTTATTTTATTATTTTCATTTATTTATTTATTTATTTATTTATTAACCAGACCGTCCAGTTCACTCAAAGGGTATTGAACAGTTACGGGAGTGGTCGAAAACAGCTCTGTTATAAAAATATAAAATAATTACAATTTAGATCTGTGACATTTGTGTGTCAACATATGTGTCAACTATTGCCAGTATGCGCTTTTCGATGCGCTCGACTGCTGAAATGACTTCAATCGTTACATCCGAATGTTTTATTGCCGATAACTTCTTCATGTTTGGTCCAATTTAGGCGAGAAGTAAACTGCATTCTATAATTCTATCAAAACTGTAAAATAAACATATATATATATATACATCCTTCAAAAAAATCCAAAATACAATAAGAATTGACTTAAGCGTACGAAAAGGGGGGCTAATAGAACTGCCTAGGAGAGGAAAAATCCCCTCTTTAAACTTCTTACAAAAATAAAGAAATAGGTCATAAGAAAATGGGACAAACATAATGGATAGCTATTACAACGAGCTTCTGCTTGGCGGGGGCGGAAAATCTTACACCAAAATCTACAGAAGAGGGAAATAGAATCCAAGCAGAAGGCTGGTAGACAAAGAGGAAGTATGAGTTGGGTAGGGAGGTGCAGGGACTTAAGTTTGAGTAAAGGTTTAAGTTGGGATAGACGTGGAGAAAATCATAAGAGGTATTAATATAGCTAGCAGTCTGTTGACTAATAAAATATGCTATCAACTACAAAAATGTACTGAACACCTCTTCTTGCGAGGGCGGAAAAGGGTATCCTTTACGATATGCCCAGGTAACTAACTCCCTTGGGTTCCAAGGGTTGTCAATGTTTTCCTAGGTTTTTTGTATCCTCGTCACTCAAAACAGGCATCAACCTTTTCCCATTCGAAATATGCAAAAGGAGTGATGCTTCACATCAGTCTATAACGAATAGCAGTGTTACTCACTATATAATTTTTTCCTAATTTTAATCAGAATTAACATAAATAGAATAATAGAGCACTCTATAATCTTAAATAATAAAAGGCAATGTCTATGTGTGTGTGTGTCTGTCTTATACACTATACGTTTCGCGACCGCGCGTCGGAGAGCTACGAAATTTGGCAATCGGAGACCTGGGGGGGAGGGAAGGGGACACGTGAAAACCGATTTTTAAAATTTGAATTATTTTTTTTGTTATTTAATGTTTTATGCGATTTCGACCGTTTTTTGACATTTTTGCCCTTTTTTCTCCACGATCCAGACGTTGTAGAAAAAAACAAATCACACCATCGGAAAGAGCAGAGAATTTCGAGTAAAAATATATCAATTTCAACTCTCAATTTCGATTTCTAATATTTTTTAAAGATTTTAAAACAAAAGTCACTTTTGGCTCAAAAAAACGATTTTTGGTTTTTAAATTCTCGCATAGTAAAAAGTACTCATAATTTCGACTAATAATTTACATTTTTAGAAAGCTGAAATATCTGGCATTCTTACAAGTCTAATTTGGTCCAGAAATAATGAAAATTGCCTTCAGGATCGCAATTTTAAAGACGCCATGATTTTAAATTTGTCGGCTACCGGCTCAGTTCTTCAACGGCATTTTCCTCCCATCCGCAGTAGTTTCTTCCCCGTCTCCATGGAGACCGCGCTTTCGGTTTTAAATGAATTACGAGCATAAGTGTTGTATACATCGGGCGAAATTATTATATTTATATGATATTTTAAATGGATATTTTAAATAATTTAAATGATTGAATTATGGTGGTTTGAATTGTGGTGATGTATTTGAAATTATTATATTTATGGATTGGTGGAACGATATGGATGATTTTTTGATTTTAAATGGATATTTTAATTTATGGATATTTTAATTTATAGATATTTTAAATGAATATTTTAATTTTATGGCTATTTTAAATGATGGAACGATGGAACGAGGATGGTGGAATTAAGAGCCTAGCATATGGTCATTATAAATTTAAATTAGCGCGCGGGAAGTTAGCGCGCGAGAATTGCACTCGGTAGGCCTGGGTTCGATTCCCGCCACTGATGCGGAGTACGATCACCTTAAACATATGGGTCGATAATTCCTTCCGAGAGGTTGGTGGCAGGGAAAGGAGGGTACGGTCTCTGTGGATGCCTCCCCCACTGGGTCCTGGTCCAAATTGGGTGAATAAAAAGAAAGTTATGGAGATTGTCGCGGAGGGCGCGGTAGCCCAGTGGTTAGCGTGCGGGAATTTCACTCGGTAGGCCCGGGTTCGATTCCCTCCACTGACAAAACTGCTGCCGTGTTCACGCGGAGTACGATCACGTTAAACATGTGGGTCCGTAAGACCTTCCGAGAGGTTGGTGGTAGAGGAAGGAGGGTACGGACCCTGTGGATGACTTTCCCACTGGGTTCCGGTCTAAATTGGGTGAATAAAAAGAAGGTTATGGAGATTGTCGCGGAGGGCGCGGTAGCCCAGTGGTTGGCGCGCGGGAATTGCACTCGGTAGGCTCGGGTTCGATTGCCGCCACTGCCAAAACTGCTGCCATTTTCACGCGGAGTACGATCACGTTAAACATGTGGATCCGTAAGTCCTTCCGAGAGGTTGTTGGTAGAGGAAGGAGGGTACGGACCCTGTGGATGCCTCCCCTACTGGGTTCCGGTCTAAATTGGGTGAATAAAAAGAAGGTTATGGAGATTGTCGCGGAGGGCGCGGTAGCCCAGTGGTTAGCGCGCGGGATTTGCACTAGGTAGGTCCGGATTCGATTCCCGCCATTGCCAAAACTGCCGCCGTGTTCAGGCGGAGTACGATCACGTTAAACATGCGGGACCGTAAGTCCTTCCGAGAGGTTGGTGGTAGGGGAAGGAGGGTACGGTCCCTGTGGATGCCTCCCCCACTGAGTTCCTGTCTAAATTGGGTGGCACTTCCTGGCCCTCCAAACAGTTACCTTACACTTTACTGGTAATCGGCCGACTAATCGGTTGCTCATGTCCTTGCTGACGAGCCGGTCGGTCTGGGTCTTCAACACTTTACTGGTAGGTCGCGCCAGCGAGTGTGCCACGGTTAGAATTGCCACGGTCAGAATTTTCAAGGGTAGCGAACAGGCTGGTCGCCAAAGGCGGCTAGTAATAAAATAAAAATGTTAATATACAATAAATTATAAAAATCCTATACGCTATAAAGTACAACAAAACAGTTATAAATATACCTTGTTGCTTCTTTAATTTTGTGCTTAAGAGAAAAAATACTTTTAGGGTAATTGTTTTTCTATATTTGAGATATAGTGATGCACACGTGCATCAGTGATTCACCCTGACTTCTCCAAAATTTGATGCTAACTCTATATCAGTTATTATCTAAACTATATTTACACATACTGATATATATATGCCAATACTGATATAGAGTGTAGTCAACTATACTCTATATCAGTATTGGCTACAGCCAATACTGATACTATAGCCAATACTTATGAATAGAAGTTTCAAAGAACTTGTAATATTTTGAACTGGAATCTGAAAAGTAACTGAAATAGATATCCATAGTAAACCTACAACCTCTTCTGGAAATTAATAATAATCATTATCTAAGTTCTACCTACAGACAATCCCCAGAAATAGACGCAACAGAATATATTTTTTAATCTGACGTGTGAGAAACTGAAAGTAAGAATTCATAGACCCCCTCCCCCCCCCCCCCACACACACTCACACACGAAATATGATAGAGTCAATATGGATTGTAATATCCTTGATGAGTTATCCTACCACCTCTAAAATTCAATGTTGAATCCATACCAATCTCTATATAAGCTCTATCTATAGCCAATTATGGAAAATAAATATTTCGATGATATTTTATGAAGCGGAAGTAGAAAACTAACCTGAAATGGAACGAAATAGATTGTGAATTATATATTTAAAAATTATTTTGTATCCTCGTCACTCACAACAGGCATCAACCTCTTCCCATTCGAAATACGCAAAAGGAGTGATGCTTCACATCAGTCTATAACGAGTATTATCAATTTTCACTTAAGTTCTATTTAAAGCCAATCTTAAGAAATTGATATTTCAAGGAAAATGGAAATATTTGAAATAATAATACATAAATATTATATATATTATATATATAATATATATATTATATATTATATAAAAAGATATATATTATATATAATATAATATATATAATATAATATAATATAAAATTTATATATAATATAATATTAATAATATATATAATATTTATATAAGTATATATATATTTATATCATACTTATACTTCATATACTTTTTAAATATTTATTTAAAAACTACTTAACATATTTTGATGAATTTTTTTTTCACATTTTACATAATAATTTGAATATTTCCTAAAATTTTCACAACTATTCGTGAATTTTAACTAAGCTTAAAATTTTTTTGAAAATTATGTCCCATGGGGTTCAATGTATTTCATATTTTCAACCCGGATTAAATCCAAAACTAATTAGGTGATATTATTCTTTTACATTCACATATGTCCCACAGACCGTTTCAACAATATACTAAAATTTAATTTTGATAACGTTATTTTTATGGCAGTTATCGTGAAAACGAACTTACAGACAGAATGAACAGACATAAGCACTTTACATCTATATTAGAAAGTGTTAAAAATTGTTTCTTTAAAAAAATGAATATTTTTTAACCGTAAATGAAAAAATAACTGGAATTGCAAATCCTTAGTGAACTCCCTTTTCCTTTAAAATACTATGATGGATCCTTATGAGTCATCATCAAGCTCTATCTATAGCAGATCTTGACAAATAGACATTATAATAGACATTGTAATAGTCGCCGACGCGGTGGTGGAGCGGTCAAGGCGAACGTTTCCAAGCGATCGTTCGACTTCCGCGTTATGGGTTCGAGTCCCACGTAAGGCATGGATGTTGTGATGTTGGAAGCAGCGTGTTTCGCCCCCCTCTGCTACACCTGGGTCAACGTCCTAGGACTGATAAATGGTTCACGTTCTTGGCCAATGTGTAGGCGAATGATGGAAGTCAAGTGCCAGGTCATTTGATTAAAAAAAAAAATAGGCATTACAAAATCTTAACGAAGCATTGGCAAATTTTATTGATACCAATAACTGCAAAAACTAAACCAGAATCCAATTTCAGAATTAAAACAGCAAAAGTAAAATATTTCATTCATGAGAATCGGCTTATTTATTTATAAATGGTTTTGCTACTTCATAAAAAAAAACAGCCATCAGCTATAATGGTAATGTATTTTGACAAAGGCATCTTTTTCTATCTTAACAACGTTGAAATTGAAGGGGAAATATTTTGTAATTTCCATAGCATTATCAATCTGTTTTCAGAAAACCTTTTTAGGAACTTATAAACAAGAAAACCTAGACAAATATGTTTCAAAGAATTTTCTCGTTTCATTTTTTCTTTATTGATTAAAGTGAAATAAATTATTTTTATTCCTTTATGAAGCTAATGCACTGAAGATATTGAATATATTGTCTGAGATAGATGTACTATTCGCTTGCAAATATTTCGAACATTTTGACTAAAACATCATATTAAAAAATGGGATATATTTTGTTGAAATGAATTATGTTTTTAAGAATGTATGTAAGGTCCAGATTTCAGTCAATTTATGATTTTACAATTAAAAATATGTGTATTATGTTTATATATATGTGTATTTCTAATTAGGGACAAAATAGTCCTCGTGAGCGCTCCAACTACATTTTGAATTAATTTGAATTTTACTTAATGATATGATGAACATGTATTATATATCAAAGCATCCATTAAACTTTTCCGACCTTCAAAAAAATATACAATTAATATTTGAACAATCTATCTTTACATTGTTCTTATTCTGTTTAGCAATCATCCGAATTTGTTTCTATGAATACAACAAAATTTAAAGATTAATAGATATGTGGTTTCTCTATACAGATGGTCTTACCCACGATAAGTATGTATCAAAATGCATAAAAAATTCCGAGATAGCAGCATTTCACTGTCCACCTCCGTAAGTATACATAAACATTTATTCGCTGTAAATTTTTATATCTTTAATTAGTTATTTGCATTATATATTGAGCAATGAATGTAAGCAATTAACAATTAATATATTTCAGCTTTTTCTATACAGATTTTCTAACCCACGAAAAGTACATATAAAAATGTTCAATATCCACCTCCGTAGGTATACACAATTATTTATTCGCTGTATATGTTTATATGTTTATTTAGTTCTTTTTCATTATATACAGTGCGATGAGTAATAAATTTAGTTTTAAATGCAAAAACAGGTTATTTATAGATGATACCCGTTGAGTGGCAGAACAATACATATTGAAAGATAATACAACTCATAATTGGGAAATAAATAAATACTTCTCCTTTTCATACTTTCAATAACATATTTTACAAGTCTTTGATTACTCGTCAAATGAACACGAAGTCTGAAAAGTATGAAACCAAAGTTTTAAAATTTCGATAACGCACAATGTAACTTTATTTAATTTGTTAGTCATTTAATACACTTTAAAATTGTTTTAACATTTTCCGGATGCAAAATGTGCAACTATTGTTCATTCAAACATTTTGAATGAAAGTAATATATTCCAAAAATATACACAGACATTTTAAGATTGACACAAACTTTATGATTGAAATTTTTCATACCAAACAGAAAGTAAAATTATTTTCTTTTGAATGTTTTACTTCTTTGAAATATGACTATTTGTTTAAAATGCATCTAATATGTGACAATTGATACAAGATATATGTAATCTGAACATAAAGGTATTTAGTTAATAACTAGATAAATAGTTGATTAAATGTATCTTCCTCTAAATATGTGCTACAGTGCAGTTTCAGCATCAAAGGAATGGAAATTTCTGTTAACAAAATAATACTTACAGAAATGTTAGAAAGATAGACGTTGCAAATTCGAAAAAAATAAATAATTGAATGAAAAATCCAAGGAGATATGAAACAAAATTAAACGTACAGCAGAATATTAAAAGAAAAATAAATTATTTATTTATATACAAAAGTACTAAATTACAATAGCACCTAACTAAATAAAAGACAAACCTCCAGTTTTGGAAAATAAAACTTGTAACTTAATAAGAGAAAAAGGAAAAAATAAGGAATATACAGGTAAAATAAACAATCTGTCTTAGAAATAAAATGAGTTACCATCAACTGCCCAGAAAAAAGCGACAAGAAAAATATTAAAAGTAAAAGAGTTTTCCCTTTCTTAATATAATCTCTATTATTTAATTTCAAGGTGAAAATAGCTTTTGAACGTATTATTAAATTCCTTGAGCTGTCGGCTTATTTTGTTCAACTATATAATGTCCGCCTATCATGCTTTCGCCATGCAATCAGACTCCGTTTACCCTAAATTGAAAACCCCGGAGGGGTATAAAATATCTTTTGCTTTTATTAATTTCCAATTAATTAAATTTCTAAAAAGTATGTTATGTTGTATGTAATGACAGAAATGGGAGGTTTTGCATTTTCAATGGTTGCATCCCATAAGACATTTCTACGACTTAATACATGTACCTGAGCTTGACAATAAACTTTGAACGTGTCAAATATTGAACTAAGTCAGTCGGGCGTCAGTGTTTGACAATATAAATCAAATAAATTTGATAGTGGGCAATAAAAGTTCCCACACAGACCGATAATTCACGTTTTCCTTGCGAGTCTATGGTGAAAACTTACTCGCAGCAGGTATATTCAGGCAATGGAAGCAAAAGTATGAAGATACATAGGGTCACTACCAGCCAATGAGATAAAGATTTATAGGGGGATAAATGAAGAAGGAACCAGTAGAACAGTCCAATAAAAACATCAATGTTAATAGTGAAAGAGAAATGGACTGTGAAGAATGAGAACAGCCTAAAGGTGACCTTGGCCAAGAAAATTCTTACAAACAACTCTGCCACCCGTACAGCAACAGCACCTGGTACATTTTTTATTCTCCATGAGGAATCCGCGTTTTAATAATCAATTAATTGTAAAAGATACCGCAGTGTCACCACACTTCGTATCCAAGTTAGATCGAAACCTGAAGAATGGGGATAGTAAATTGTCAATTGAAAATTTAGGTGAAAACAATAATTGCGAAAAACAATCTGCCACCAATTAAAAGTGTGTATTTTAATGTTTTGATCTCTGAGGCCGTTTCTATAGGTGGACGCCGGAATGAAGGTAAGGTGTGCTGCGTGTTGATCAACCACGACAAATATTACTACTACAATCTAATATAATAATATTCCCAAATTTTCACAACATTTGGTGCCCTATATAAATTATTTTTGCAGTCCTCTTGGTGGCGATAATTCTCTAATTTGCATAATGCGTTAAAGAAGTTGTGAAGACATGAGATGATAAAAATAAAAAAAATTGCTTTGATAATGTTGATAATAAATCGATAATTTGAGCAAGTTGGTGAAATTTATGTGATTTATGCTGGTGAATTTTATGGTGAAGTTTATGAAATCTTGTCATCAATATCACAAATGTTATCGCCAAGGTCGGGCTACGCAGATCTTCAAATTATAACACTATTTTTCTGTTTAGATGTTCAATTTATAACAATGGTTTGCTGCTACGTATTTGTAAAAATATGTTGCAAACATGGCAACCAGAACTAATTGATTTTTAATATGTCACCCATGCCGTTCATTCTGACAAACGAAACTTGGTGCAAATAGTTTAACTAATCACTCCTTACGAACTGACTTACGATAGAGAATGATAACTATAACTAACAATTGTGATAAGAAAAAAGATTATGAGGGCGGACCGTACAATTAACCCGTGCCGTGCAAGAAGCGTACGTCTGCTTGTTCAAAGAAAGATGGGTTATAAACAGCTGTCATACGGTAGTCGCTCTCTGAGAATAGCTTTCCAGTGGGACAAGTCGCAATTAGATGGTTAAGTATGATGTATAGACTATTGTAAGTGCAAATGAAAATATGTATAGCAAATTTGAGCAACAATGGTCATTTTACCAGAATGGTCTAATACACTAGCAAACGTTCACACTTACTCAAAATAACTCATAAAAAACTTATAATGCAAAACAGATTATCTGCAGTTTAAATGAAATGACATTGGAATATATAAAAGTAAATATAATTTGTCTGCATGAAAGGATACGAAAATATCAAATGAAATGTAAGATATATTTATTTTAATCTCCGTCATTTGTATTATTTGTAAACTTTTAAATCCAATTCGAAGGAATCAGATTGATAATCCACGAAAGCTTTAAAATTATTTCTTTTCAATTTTCCAGATCTTATTACGATAAAAGAGTTCTCATCATACAAATAAAGATTCACAGAAACAATCATTTTTAACTCTGATGCAGTATTTTATAAAGCGCACAATCACTTGTGAAGCTTCAAATTTATATTATTCGGAAAAATCAATTTTATTTTGTCCTTATGAACAATAGATTTTGGTTTCTTATACTGAAATGACTTTCTATATTTGATTATTGATTTTAGTCAATTTAATAATATTAATGTAAGTTATTGACTGAAGAGATATAGTCAGAGATGGGTATTTTTAAATTTTATAAATTTTATTTATGCTGCAAAATGTATATTGTTGATGGTGCCATCTTTTAAAAATATAAATGCTTTGCTAAGAACAAAATAAATTGTCGATTGAATCTGTCAGCATAAACTATTGATTAAAGATATCAGCATAAACAGTTTGTTAAATGTAGGTATATGTGATTAAATGCTGTTACAAACAAAACAATACATTTATTGATTATCAGACACACGCGTAGAGACACATATTCATACACACAAGCAGAAACACATATTCACACACACATATACATACACTCATGCATACACATACACACAGACATAAACTCAAAAATGTTCTTTTTAATTTCAGGTCGGCTTTAATCATGCAGATCTATCGAAAACTCGAATTTCTTCTTCTTCGACCCAGACCGTCCAATCCATAAATATCTTAAATAATAAATACCGCTCATTTCTTCCAAAACGATCCAAAGTTATTTCTTAGATGGGTTGACCCTGAATGAAAGGGCTATTTTCCTGATGAGCATCGGTACTTATGATCCGCACGGGTGGTCGATGTTCAAATCCCATTAGCGTACGAAAAGAAGACGTGGACAGGACTTAAAGTCAAACTATCATAACACCAGAAAATGTTTAACCTTGAAAACATAAAATTCGAAATTCATAAATATAATCATTTACGATGTATCTTCAAAATAATCGACAACTTTATCATCTTAAAACCTGCGAACAAATTATATCTGCCCAAAATATAATTATAACACCACTGCGTCTGTGCACAAGAAAAAGCATCCTTAATCTTTCCTTAATCATCCTTAATCTTCCAGGAGGATGACCCAGCCTCCTGGGATACCAAATTATCTCTAATTAATTTCAGGGAATTCCCAATTTCTCCTAACTGAGCATCCAACTTATCTTCAAGTTTCTCTGAAGCTCCAGAGGTATTAATTTCTCCAATTTGAATCCTCATATCCCTGATAATATCATTGGACTCTTTAAGCAATTGACTCTTATTCGGAACCTCTGTCTTAAGAATATACATTTCTTCTTTTTTAGCAGTTAGAGCCTCACTATTTTCCACGAGAAGCCTATTAGCCTCATCCAGTTTTGAGTTGGATTTCCTTAAAAGTCCGTCCTTTTGGTCCAGCTTCCCCTCTAGTTCATTAAGCAAATGATCCATTTCCACCAATTTATCCTTAAGAATAGCAGAAACGGGATCAATATCAGAACTGCCCCTATATTTATCGATAGCCAGGTTGGCAATAGTTAACAACCGATTCGATTCTTTCAATTTGTCACTACAATCATCCAGCTTAGAATGAACACTGGTAAGTTCCAACCGAGCTTCGGACAGCAGCCGTTCCTTAGAAGTTAAATCAAAACGAAGTTTAGTAATCTTATTATTTATTGCAACACTATTATCCTGCCTAAATTTCTTTAATTCTCCCTCCAGTTTATCCACCTTCGCCAATGCTTCCTTCAACATCCCCTCATTCTCCGCCAAGTCCCCCTTCAGCCTTCCGTCATGATCAATCTCCCAGGGCAAGCCAGGAGTCCGAGGGCTGGTAAAATCGAATTGGAATTTTTGAGTCCGCCACAATACTTTCAATATGCATCATCTGACAAGCACACCATTTCATCGTAAAAATCTAATGTGGGCGACACCTGACTTTCCTTATATAATGTAATGAATTTACTACTTTTACAGTAAAAAAAATAGGTTTTTCTTATAATAGATACCAATATTCTTTCCAAGATATTGAATTTTCGACAATTAGTCGTCATTTTCATTGATTTAGCGTCATTTTTATCCATTTGGCGAGATTTTCGTTAATTTAGCAACATTTCAAAAAGTCGCCAAGTTGGCGACATTCCGCTTAATTTGTCGCCAAAATCTCGCCAAGCGTTATGGGCGAAGAAATAAGTTATTCTTACAGCAGATAAATGACTATTGGCGTTCAAATACAAAAGTATTACTCAAAGTATCTTTTTTCAGGAATGGAACGAGCTAGATCCACTTAGAATGATGTCACCCAATTTATCGCATGGTATTACATATGAAAAGTGAACATGTTTCTCAATAGGAAATATTTTTTTTTTTATTTTATATGACATTTTGATAATTTTTTTGTATAAACAAATTAAACTCGAACAAATTAAACTCGGTCGAAAACTCGAATTCGAATTTTCGACCCCGTCACAATTCTTTCCTTATACATTATGTATATAAGGAAAGTAAAAATAAAGAACATCACCGCCAAGTACAAGAAACAAAAACCTATCCCCTCCCCCCTCCCCCCCCCAAAAAAAGCTATAAAATAGCAAAATGGTTTGCGCCAAGTCCTTACAGGACCGAAGCTCCACTTTCAGATAGAAGATACTCTATTAAAGTTGATTCCTAACTGTTATTTCCAGAAATATCAGGATTTGTCAACAGTGTACATCAGTCCTGAAAGTACAGCTTCAGTCCTCCAAAGACTTGGCAAAAAGCATTTTGAAATTTTATAACATATTTGAAAAGTAATTTTTGTTTCTTCTACTTGGCGGAGAATATTTTGCAATAAAATGGTGTTGAAAGTGAAATTTCAATACATTTTGTAGACATATATATCAGCAAGTTTAGGTAACAATGATATAGCTGACATGGCAAATTGTACTTTACTGAGCATCATTATCCCCCCGTTTACGAGTTTTGAAATTATAAGTAAAATTCAATTTCACGTTTTAAAAGAAAATTATGTACCTCCTACCAAAACACGAAAATTGAGCCATCATTTATTAAAATCATTATGGTAATTTGTGCTTGAAAACTAAAAAATGACCGGAAAGATAATATTAAAAAGTATCATTTTCGAACTATTTTTTCTTGGATGCTACTGTATCAATTGAATTTTATTTTCTCAATTTTGAGACGATTTTACAATTTTACAAAAAAGAAAGGATTAAGTTCTTTTACGTGAGGGCTGAGATATAGATCTCTGGAAATCGGGGTTTGTCAGTATAAAACACACTTCACAATAAATAAAACTGCTGCTTGTGAGAATATTAAATTCTAATGCTTCCTTTACACAAGCAGGCATTGAAAACTTAGGTGAGTACAATTACTTCGAAGGCGTTTTATGTCCTATTCCTGAGGTCACAAACAATGTATTTCTATTAAAACTGCTAATAAATAACCACAAATTGGCAAACAAAGCAACATTACAGTAGATAGATCTACAAAGTCCAAAGAAAAAAATTCTTAGCTGGGGTTACATGCATTGAACTCAAAACCCCATTAATAAACAAATTAAGATAAGGCCGATATTGCAGCCTCGCATTAAAAAGCATATTACCCCAAAATAAAGAAATAGAAAAGAAAAGCCGAGTTGCAGTAAGATTTAAAATAAAACTGAAAAAGAAAGTATAAAGGCAAAGAGACAGAAAATGGTTCCCGAAAACATAAGTGCTAAAAGATAAGTTATATCTGAAATTAAGCGTATGTAAGATGGAGAATTAGTTGATTATCCACTTCAATTTCGTAAATTGAATATATTGACTTCTGGAAATGGAATAAATGCTTCTATCATTTAAGAATATTTATTCTTTTATTTTTTATCCAATTTAGGACAAGACGTATCAGCCTTCTTACGATGTAATGCCATTTCTACTCGATGATGCGACTTATCGTTAGTTCCCGAGTAATGTGCAACTGCATTCATGTCATCCTCGATTTTAGGACAATTCTGGTATTCGTTGGACTTTGGATTTCTGTAGGAGCTCATAAACCAAAACTGCTCTTGAGTGGATCCCCATATGTAGAAGATTCCAGCCGTGAAAAGTGTGATAACACAATCCAAGATCAATAACCATCGGTATGGAAGAGCCTAAAATAGGAAAAAAATAATTAGTTATTGGATGTTTCACTTTCATCTCTAGATCAGGGTTCATATCGGTTATTGTGCGGGACTCAATAGTACTAAATTTAAATTATGCAAATTTCTCGTTTAAAAACTGTGACAAGTTATGATTGAACCAAAGATTCACATTCTATTATAAAGATATGTCATATTTCGCAGCCGAGAACTTGAAAAATTATTGGTGTGTTCCAAACATTTGAAATAGAATGACCCATGCATTTTTAATTTCAGTGGAATTAAGATTTCAGTAGAATTTAAATTTCAGTCAGTTAGATTATCTAGCACCACAATAAAACGCGTGAAATGCGAGTACAGAAAAATATTTTTCTTTTCTCTAGATAATTATTCATTTCATTTATTTTGCTTTTGTCAGTGCAATATTCTTACATACAATATATAGATACTGTGTGAATTTCCAACTCAATTATCTTTATAAAAATTAGAAAAAATGTAAAATTTATTTTTAGGTCCTTTTACCAATGTTAAAAATGCCAACAAATTCCTCTTTAACCTTTTGTTTACGGGTGGGATAGCGTCAATCCCAAGCAAAGAACCTCTCAAAAAGACAGGTGTTTGACATACCCTATCCCAAACAGTTCCATTCCCCTTTTGCAGGCATAAGCGTCCATGGACACCAATACCTGCAAAGACTGTGTATGTCAAATACCTGTCTTTTTGAGAGTTTCTTCGCTTGGGATTGATGCTATCCCATCCGTAAGCAAAAGGTTAAATCATTTCTGAGTATAATCATTGTATCCATACAAAAAACAGTTTTAGGGGGGGGAATTTTTATGCACATTTTATAGTAAACGGGGAATAAATAATGAAAAACTTGAAGGATGGATAATGATAGTCAAAATTTATGCATATATACTTACATTTTCTCCACTATATATTAGGGGTTCGACGAACCCACTACACGGTTTTTGTAGTGGGTTTCTTCAATTTAACTCTGTTTTGCAATAATGCAAACAGAGGGTGTTTTTTGATGAAAAATGTTTGACGTTAAGTTTGTCTCCATGCAAGAATAAATATAAAATCTGCAAAACTAAATATTTTGATAAAAATTATACAAGGAAATTAAAAGTACTAACTGGCATTTGAGAGCAAAGAGCAGTATCCTTCGTTAGAAAGACAAAAATGGAGAGAACTAACTTAGAACCAATAAAAGTTGTTAATGATGAAACATATAAGGTTCCTAGGAAAGTCGTTAAAAACTCAAATAACTTTATAAAGAATTGTCCATGAGCTTATATGTTTCTATCTATAGTAAAATGACCATACCTCATCAAAGAAAATAGAATGCAGCATCCCTACCGGAGAATTGAAAATGTTAGGATAATGAACTAGACAATAAAGAGATAAGATATCGTTGCTTTTGGAAGAAAGATGCATGGAAATCTTACATGGTCGGACTTTACTGAGTAAAACGGATTTGTAAATAGGTATACGTTTAAGTTACAATAAATGCACTTATTTAAAAAAAAGTATTTGCAAACATAAGAAATCGAGCTACAGCCACAAGCAATCGGCATGTACATTGTAGATATCGTTTGAAGAGATTTGTAAAATGATTAAAATTTGGAAGAAAAAAATATTAAAAAATGGTAGCAGCAAGATTAGTAATTGGTAAATCCTCCCCTGGTAACCGATATCCTGTATAATATAACATATAGTCATATAAGTTGCTTATTCCTCTGCGAAAGATTCTTCACAAACTGGCAACTGGTCATCTAATTCAGTGGTATTCTGAGAAGACTACAATTTCCGCTTTTGTCGTCGAGCGGAGCATGGCTACTACACGTGGTGTAATAGTCTGGGGTGCCATCACATGGGACAGCTGATCTGCTGTAGTTACCCTGCAAGGCAATATGACGGCTCGCTTGTTTGTCGACGTTATTCTGCAAATGACTGTTATGCCTATGTTGTCAAGCCGCCCAGGTTCAATTCTTATTGCCCCCATTTTTAAATACAACGTTTTTGTTTTATTTCAAATTCTAGTTATTTGCAAATCTCCTCAAACGAGACCTGCATGCCGATATTCGCGGTTGTAACTCAATTTCTTATGCTTCATAAATTGTTTTTTAAATGAGCATCTTTTGTAACTCAACTGTATACCTATTTACAAATGCCCAGTGGTTAGCGCGCGGGAATTGCACTCGGTAGGCCCAGATTCGATTCCCTCCGCTGCAAAAATGCGGCCGTGTTCATGCGGAGTACGATCACGTTAAACATGTGGGTCTACGGGCCAACGGCCGTACCGTGCTGAAAACACCGGTTCTCGTTAGATCACCGAAGTCAAGCAGCATCGGGCGCGGTTAGTACTTGGTGGGAGACCACCTCGGAACACCGCGTGCTGTTGGCCATCTCGGGTGCGGTATCCCCGTGGTTTGCGCGCTAGATTTGCACGCTACCACAAATGCCGCCGTGTTCATGCGGAGTACGATCACGTTAAACATGTGGGTCCGTAAGTCCTTCCGAGAGGTTGGTGGTAGGGGAAGGAGGGTACGGTCCCTGTGGATGCCTCCCCCACTGGGTTCCGGTCCAAATTGGGTGGCACTTCCCGGCCGTCCATACAGTTACCTTACACCTTTCTGGTAGGTCGGACGGTCTGGGTCTCAACAACAAAACATGTGGGTCTGTAAGTCCTTTCAAGAGCTTGGTGGCAGGACAAGGAGGGTAAGGTCTCTGTGGATGCCTCCCCCACTGAGTTCTGGTCTAAATTGGGTGACACTGTCCCGACCGTCCAAACAGTTACCTTACACCTTTCTGGTAGGTCGGACGGTCTCTCTCTGGGTCTCAACAACAACTCATTAAAGACCATGTAAGATTTTCATTCATATTTTTTCCAAAGGCAAAGCTATCTTATCTCGGCCTGACCATTAGAGGTCTCTGCGCGACTTTTGTAGTGCATTACTCTATATCATTCAAATTTGTCTCCTTCCGATATATCCACTTTGACCTCCCTGATATTATAAATCCACCAGGATATATTTTTCAGAAGTTCCTCCTGGAGTCTTAGATGCCCTAGATCGCCGCAGTTGGTATTGTCTTCTCGTCCAGTCAGACTCCGATAAATATCAGCTCTCCCCATATCGCTTGAAAGATACATTGCTTTAGAAATATGCGGGCTAGAAACTAGCTTAGAGTAACGTTAGAACAAAGGAACATAAATTAATTTTGTGCATTCCGTACAATACGTTAGAGATAAAATATGTATATAAGTAAAATATTCAAAATATGGGGTCTACTAGAAAAAAAATTAACATCAAAGTAATGTCTTTGATTTGAAATTTAAGAAAAATTGTATATATAGTTCTCTATAATGCCATAATTTTCAAACAAAGGGTATAAACTTTTCTTTTTTGTTTTAGTTAAGCTTTTGAACCGGGGAGGGAGGGGGAAACTACTAACAACATTACTTACATCAAGGTTATGTTAAAAGACCTCATATGAAAGCTTTCACATCAAATTGCACACGTAATTTACATCCTCTGTACCCCGGCCACTCAAATAGCTACTCGTACCCTAGTTTGAGCCGAGTGGTCTAGGTTTCCCACACGCTTTATACAAAATAATTTCCTCTGAAAGGGTTTTTCTTTAATTTTCTAACTATGAACTTTGATATAGTTAACATATTTTTGCTATGGACGGCATTATAAAGCCAGAGCAAAAAACACTAAAATGAAAGTATGCCAATATTTTTAAAGTAACTTTAAAAGTCTTATCAGACAAAAGCCGGAAATATTAAAAGGCATTTTTTCCGAAATTATATAACTTAGATTAATGTCCGTAGCCCAAATAATTTGCTCGAATCTATTTATACAGTCAAAACTGTGCTAACAAATCGATCAATGTGAACAAGAAATCATAGTTTGCTCTAGTCAAACAGCTCCGTTTGAGTAAACTCTGGGACTGTCATTAAAACTTTTGAAGTTGGCATAAACCTATGAATGTTTTAACAAATGTTTGCACCATAATTAAACTTTTAACAATGGTTTATGTAAACTTAAAAAAAATTCTTGAAGTCTGCTTCAATTTCTTTTATAAGTATGAATAAAAAGCGGACTTAATGTATCTGAAAATGTAAACTACTCCTTTTGAAGCCAATTTTTTGCTCCCACTGATTTATACAAACTCTTTTGGTAGTGTAAACCCACCTTTACAAGAATCCAAAAGGTAGTGGCCCCCAAAGTGCCGCAGGTGTAGACGATGCTAGAAACTATTGGCACGTAGCGAGGTGATATGTCCAAGGCAATCGTTATATAACCTGAAATGAATAAAAAGTAAATTAAACAAAGTTTAAAATTTTACACTAAAATAATTTTTTTCTGTACGAAAGTTATAATACCGCACTAATTCTAAAATATTTTGCAGCCATTATCTTTATTTTTAATGTTTCTTTCATTATTCACTATTATTTAAACTAAATGATAAAATAGACGCATATACGATGTTTCAAACAGTAAACGCGTGTCCGATACTTTTGGGGCTTTTTATCCATATATTTACCATATATACTGTCTACCATATCAACTGTCCATTATTACTTTTCTTGCAGTACATATGATGTATAGTGAAATGTTAGAATCATACCGAAAATCGCAGCACGAGTTTTCGATGGATCTACACTTTTTGAGACCTCTAGAAGACGGAAAAGCTATTTTAGAGTGACGGCTGTGTGTGTGTGTCTGTCTGTGCAGATTTGGTATTCACTTTACATGAAAAACTAATTGACCGAATTTCATAAAATTTGGTAAGTAAGTCCCTTATGGATCATTATGGTCCTGATTAGATATTGGTACTATTCGGGATAAAACAACCTGTCTTTTTTGCAAAATGGCCAGCAAAAATTTTCTGTATCCACTCTAGTTGAAAACGACTAAACCAAATTTCACAAAATTTGGTAGATAAATCACTTATAGGTTAACCTGGTGCTGATTAGAAATTTTGTACGATTCGGAAAAAAGGAATCTGCTTTTTTTACGAAAAGGCCCACATAAATCGTTACATCTAAAAATAAATGAATACGTGTGTTCAAATTTATCATTTAAATACTTATTTTATACGTCATTTTTGAAAATGATAAAAATAAGACCAACCCCATTACCCTAGGACAAGTTGTTCTAGAGATATTTTAGTTTTTACGCATTTTCGCTACGCCTCCTTTGAAAATAAGTCCAGTTACCAAATAAAAACAAAAATTGAATTAAATTGCAAATTCAGTGTAATTTAAAATAATTATGGCTGTTATTTTATGCAATTAAACTCAAGAAAATAAATTATTGAAGAAATAAAGAGAACGTGGAAATTTGTCTGCAGGAAAAGTCATGTGCTGCCAACAACAGAATTTTCTCTTAAACTTCCAATGCAGAACGCGTACTGGGTTCAGCATCATTTTACTATTTGGTAGACAAGGTAAAACTGTTTATAACCGTCTGCAAATTTGATAGGAGTTTTGGAAAATTATGATCAGGTGTATCTCACTGTCTTGTGAAACAGGGTAAGAAGTCGGAAAATAGAGTTTTGTCTAAAATGTTTTTAATTTTCTTTCAGTATCTCAAGTAACCATTAAACGACGTCACGCAACCCTTACCTGTGTAGCACTCCAGTTTAAAATCATTAATGATTTTTTATATTCTCAATTTGGCTGAAAAGTGATTGAAATTATGAGTAGCAATGTGATCAAATTTTAGAAAAAAAATTATATTTTTTTTATAGTTTGGCTATAAAACTGAATAATTATATCGACGAGAGTGCTAACTTCATACTATGCGTATAAATTTAGTACTGAATTAAAGGGCATTTTTACTTGATATTTGAAAGTTTAACTCTTTAATTGAATGTAATAAATTCAATGTGCTATGCAACTTAATACAAAAACTTCTAAAATAAATTACTTTAACATTTACAGATTTCACCCGGTTTCAAGATAACATATCTGGCTTTATTAATCCCCCATTTTCCCCTGTTAATCATAAGGGTATCAACAATCCAGACTCAGCATTATAACTGGTTGGCTTTGATTGAGCGTAAATATTCACTGCACTGCTTAAGAAACATATATAGCATTGCACTAAAATTTGGCTACAGTTATATGCTATTAATTTTCGTGCAACATTGCACCCCAAAATTTTAAAGACTAAAAAATATTTTCCAAAGCAGTGATGCAGTGATGCATGAAATTTAAAAGGCAGTACGAACGGAGACCCAATTTAGTAGCTGCATTGCACATAAAATTTTTAACAGTTCAACATTTAACAAATATCAACCGTTTCACATAATGTTTTCGATAGGACTATTTTCTAAACAAGTTTGATTGAAACTAAGTATGCCTTTTAAATGAGATTCTTTAAACACTACACCGATTATCCCGAGTTAACTCGTGTCAGTATATTTTGCAAATAAATATTATCCTGAGAAAACTCGGCGATAGAATTTCTTTTCGATATGATTTGTATCGAAAGTGTTTAACGCGGGTTGAAGGTAATTGAAAAATAAATGAGTACTCCTGCACCAATTGGCAAGTTGCCAAGTTTTGTTTGCGGGCTCGCTGGAATGACAGGAGTACAGTGACCAAATGGATAGAATGACATAAACAATGACAAAATGGATCATGAAGGGGATCAGCATTTAGCTCATTAATGTACACAACATAAAACAAGAAAATAATTATTAGATTTTTTATATTTAGTGGGTTTAGATCTATGGAATTCCTATATTTTGTACTCTAAGGCAGGAGAAAAGCGAACACCTGTACGATATAGAATGGAACTCGTAGAAAACATTATTGCAGTAAATTATTCTGAAGAGATTTCTGCAACATCTGGAACACACAACATTACTCGTTCACCACTTAGGTTAACATAAAGACATTTCCTAGATACCAAAATAATGCGCATTTCTTCAACAAAATAAAATTTAAATTTAAAAAAAACATTTATCTTATGTTTTACTTCAGTTTCTTTTATTTAAGAAGTCAATCAAAAATGTGATAATTTTTTGCAATATTAAAAAATAATTAAAGGAAGCTGTTAATAATAAAAATAATTACAATTGGGTTAATATTATTAAAATTAATTGTAACCCTTTGCTTACGCATGGGACAGCGTACATCCCGAACGAATAACTTCTCAAAAAGACAGGTATTTTACATACTCTATCCCAAACAGTTCGACCTCCCACTTTGCAGACATTGGCGTCCATTGACGACCAAGGACGCCAATGCCTGCAAAGGGGTGTAGAACTGTTTGGGATAGGGTATGTCAAATACCTGTCTTTTTTAGAGGTTCTTCGTTCGGGATGGACTCCGTCAAATCAGTAAGCAAAAGGTTAAAAATACACTATTCTCACAATTTGAGGCCTGTTTAAATAAACATAGATTCTTTTTTTTTTCTTTTTTTTTTGGCTAGAAGTTTCATTACAGCTATTCTGCTATGGAGTATGTGGTTCCTGAAAGAGAAACCTGGACTTATTTAGGTTATTTCCAAGAGTAGACACTAAAACTTGTTAATCTGACTAAATTGTCTGAGATGAAGATCACACACTAAATCTGGGGATTCAGAGGGAATAATATTATGAATCTTACCTGGGATCGAAAAAGCGAAAATTACGTACGATAAGAAGATGGAGATGCTGTTCATGGAAGCTGAAGTAAAGAAAATTCCGAACAGAAGAAGTGCATGGACAGACAAAGCTATAGAAAAAAATGTAATAATTACTGTATTATATATGACTTTCAAATGAATATAAAATAATCTACCATTTATTTAACAGAACACTTCTAAATAAATTTCTTCATTTGGTTATAAGTATTTTATATATATTAACTATAAATACATTATAAAAATATATTTTAACTATAAAGACATTAATGGGTTTAGAGTCATTAAATTTGAAAAATTTAGTTTGGAAATAAAAGTAATCCCTGGGTGATAAATTTCGTTGTATACTCTATCACACATAAAATTCAGAAATGTTTATTATCATAATTAATTCAGGAACATAAAATTCAGAATATCACTTTATATATATGCAGAGATTAAATATTTAAAATCCAAACATCGTTTGTGTTTTGATTCTAGCCTTTGTGAAATATTATGATATTTTTTTTTTCTGAATGAATACGTTTTCTAAGGACAATCATAAGAAGAATCATTAACCCATAAATTGTCAAATAAAATCATCTGAAAGTTTTAAGAGATTTATAACATATCGGCAGGAAAAAAACCTCTAATCAAGGATAATACATGATTTCAAATAAATATGTCGCATAAAATAATTCAATAGATTGCTTATTATTTTAACGCCAGATAAAAATGTGTAAATGAAAATTTGACAAAGTGACTTTCATATATTTTAAGAATTTTTATAAAATAAAATAACCGTTCATGCATGTTAAAATAATATTTTAGCATATATTTAGCATAGATACGATATTTATACATTCAATATCAGACAGCAGAAATATTCAAATGATAAAAGCAAAATATATAGAATTAATTGTGTTGCTACGATTTATAAAAATATGATATGGGCAGCACATGTCTTTTCCTGCAGACTTAAATTCATATTTTCTTTATTTCTTTATTAATTCATTAGATAGAGTTTAATTGCACCAAATGACATTAAATTTGCATTTTTAATTCAATTTTTGTTATCATTTGGTAATTGGACATTTTACCGATAGCGGCGTAACAAAATTCCAAGAAATCTCAAATATTTTGAGAACTATTAGTGCTAAAGTATAATGGAGTGTGCTATAATTTTTTCCTCGTCAAAAATTGCATATAAAACAAGAATTAAATTGATATGTACATTTTAACATAGGTAGTCATTTTTAACACTTTACAACAAAGTTGAAAAGTGTTTATGACTTTGTTCATTCTGTCTGTCTGTCTGTCCGTTAGCACAATAACTGCCGTAAAAATAACTTAATCAAAGTGAAATTTTAGTATGTTGTTCAGACGGTCTGTAGGATCTATGAGAATATAAATGAATAATATCACCCAATTAGTTTTGGATTGAAACCGGGTTGAAAAAATGAAATAAATTGAACCCTACGGGACCTAATTTTTCAAATATTTTTTAAGCGAAATTAAAATTCACAAATTGCTTTGAAAATTTTAGGCAATATTTAAATTATTCCATAAAATATAAAAAAAAAAATTCAACGAAATATATTCAGTAGTTTTTTAAATAAAAATTAAAATAACAATTACACCTCTTATATGAAGCGATAACGTGACCATGATATGAAAAGATCAGGTGACTCACTTCAAAATAAAATATGGCATCTACCTTGTCTCAAAATCGTGATTTTTAAAGTTCTTTTTAATTCATATTGAGTGTTGTATTGGTCCTAAAACCACTTTATTTTTGCTTAAATTCTGTGTATCTACTTACTGAAACAACGCAATGACAATATATTTGAGTTTAAATAAACATCCAAATTTGATTAAATCTACAAAGAAGCCCATTTTTCACTTATGTAAAATGTAAACAGCGAAATATGTAGGATGAGTTGTATAAAAATTGCTGTATTTTTTTAACACAAAAGTATTTAGCTCATGGAGTCTGCATAGCTGATATGAATGAAATATTCATTGATTTTACTGATTGAGAGAAGAACGATTTTTTTCGATGAAGTTTTAAGCATAGAATTTAATTACTTGCAGCTCCATGGTCTTAATTTTTAAATAAAACAAGAAAGATCAATCATGCTTAAAGCATTGATTATGAAACACTTTCCAACTTCAATGCAATTTTATCTAAACATATCTAAAATGCATTACATTCTTAAGTAATATTTTAAAACTTAGCACAATACTATATTAATTTATTATATTTGAAAACTGAAACCTTCATCGAAGAAAATGAACTTCATTCAAATGACGGCATTGAAATATAAATTGCCTGGTTTAAACATCTCTAAAATGTGATACATTCCTTAGTAATATTTTTAAAATCATCATAATACTACAATAATTTATTATATTTAAAAATTTAATCGAAAATAATTGACATTCATTCAAATGAAGTCATAGAAAAAATAACACGCCTGGCTCTGTCGATAAAAGCTGCATTTCATTCATCACATTTTCCTATTCATTTCTTTCATCACAGTATTAAAATCATTTATTTTATTTAAAAACTTAAGACCATGGAGCTACAAGTAATTAAACTCTATGCTTAAAACTTCATCGAAAAAAATCGTCCTTCTCTCTGTAAAGTCAATGAATATTTCATATCAGCTATGCAGACTCCATGAGCTAAATACTTTTGCGTTAAAAAATATAGCAATTCTTACACAACTCATCCTACATATTTTGCTGTTTACATTTTACATAGGTGAAAAATAGGCTTAATAGTAGAAATAATCAAATTTGGATGATCATTTAAGCTGAAATATTTTGTCATTACGATGTTTCAGTATGTAGATGAATTTAATATGACAGAATTTAAGCAAAAATGAAGCAGTTTTAGTATAAATACAACACTCAATATGAATTAAAAAGAACTTTAAAAATCACGATTTTGAGACAAGATAGATGCCATATTTTATTTTGAAGTGGATCACGTGATCTTTTCATATCATGGTCACGTGATCGCTTCATATAAGAGGTGTAATTATTTATTGTTTTAATTTTTATTTAAAAAACTACTGAATATATTTTGCTGAAATTTTTTTTGTATATTTTATTGAATAATTTAAATATTACCTAAATTTTTCGAAGCACTTTGTGAGATTTAAATCCGCTTAAAAAATGTTTGAAAAATTAGGTCCCATACGGTTCAATGTATTTCATTTCTTCAACGCGGGTTCAATCCAAAACTAATTGGGTGATATTATTCATTTATATTTCCATAGGTCCTACAGACCGTCTGAACAACATACTAAAATTTCATTTTATTAAGTCATTTTTACGGCAGTTATCGTGTTAACGGACAGACAAACAGACAGAATGAACAAAATCCAAAACACTTTTCAACTTTGCTGTAAAGTTTTAATAAATTATTTTGGTACTGTGATGAATGAAATTCTGCTTTTATAGAGAGAGTTAGGCGTGTTATGTTTTCTATGACGTCATTTGAATGAATGTCAGTTGCCTTCGATGAAGTTTTCAAATATAATAAATTAATGTAGTATTATGATGATTTTAAAAATATTACCAAGGAATGTATCGCATTTTAGAGATGTTTAAACCAGGCAAATTATATTTCAATGCCGTCATTTGAATGAAATTATTTTTTTCGAGGAAAGTATAAGTTTTCAAATATAATAAATTAATGTAGTATTGTGATAACTTTTAAAATATTACTTAGGAATGTATTGCATTTTAGAGATGCTTAAATAAAATTGCATTGAAGTTGGAAAGTGTTTCATAATCAATGCTTTAAGCATGATTGACCTTTCTTTTATTTAGTATTGTATCCGTCCTAAAACCGCTTTATTTTTGCTTAAATTCTGTGCATCTACATACTGAAACAATGCAATTTCAATATATTTGAGTTTAAATGATCATCTCAATTGGATTATTTCTGCAACGAAGCCTATTTTTCACATATAGAATATGTAAACAGCAAAATATGTAGAATGAATGGTATAAGAATTGTTGCATTTATTTAACGCAAAATTATTTTATTCCTAAAAAAGTTTTGTATTTACTCTCATCTAAAATTGTTATCTGCTAAGCTAGACAATTTAAAGCCTTTAGTCTTTTTGGCCTAGGAATGTTTCGGAAAATCTGACGAAATGAATGTACTTATTTCTTAAACGCGTGCTTCGAATAATGTTAAAATTTGTCTGATAACAACAAATTGCTTGCAGCCTTTCCAGCAGTAAACGTGATGGATGGTCTTTGATAACGCGATATTCCGCAGGGAGCTAATTCCGTGTCACACTGCTAGAAATTTCATTTAAAGAAATGCTATTTATCGATAAAATAATTATGAAGATCTTTCAGATGAAAAATAAAAATATATTTTTTTGCTTGAAGATAAAATAAACATATAACAATAAACAAGAAAGATCATTCATGCATAAAATATTGATTGAGAAACAATTTCCAAATGAAATGCAAATTTATTTATACATCCCTAAAATGCGATACATTCAGCGCTCATATTTTTTAAATTATCAATGTAATACAATAATTTATTAAATTTGGAACCTTAAAATTTCGTCAAAAAAAAAGAATTCAATAAATCGTCTGCTTCTATATGTAAAACAAATGAATATTTCATTCATGTCACTTATATTTCAGACTCCAGATCTAAAACGTGATAAAAATTCAACAATTCTTATACAACTCATCTTGCAATCGCTTGATTTGTTTACGGTCTGCATGCTAGAGAAATTAAGCTTAGTTGCAGGGATAATCAAAGTTTAGTGAGCATTTAAAATAAAAAATATTGTAATTGCGTTGGCACAGAATTTAGATACACAAATAATATGCAAAAATAAAGCGTGATCTTTTCATATATTATGGATATAACTATAATTTCAATTTTATTTAAAACACAACCCAACTAACAGGGTGGATAGAATTAAAGAATCCATGTTCATAACACTGTATAGAGAAAAAAAACAGGGGTCATAATAACGCCAAATCTGCGTAGCATTTCAGAAAATGGGAAACGCCGCAAAAATTTTTAGTTCTAAAAATGACCGATAGGTGAAGAAGTGGAGCTACAAACAGTCCCTAGTGAAAATATATTTAAACGGTCTTTAAACATCACGAATTTTACACTGGGGAAATAAAATTGATGCCATATTTTATTTTGAAATGAATCACGTGAAATCTACATATAATATGAATGTAATTATTATTTCAATTTTTATTTTAAAAAGTACTTAGCACATTCTGTTGAAATTGTTTTTACACATTTTAGGTGGTAATTAGAATATTTCCTAAAACTTTCTAAGCAATTTGGGAATTTTTATTCCGTTTAAAAATGTTTGAAAAATTGTATTACATAGAGTTCAATGTATTTCATGTTTTTAACTCGTCTTAAATCCGAAACTAATTTGTGATATTATTTATTTTCATTCCCATATGTCCGTCTCAAAATTTTATTTTGATAAAGTCATTTATACGGAAGTTATCGTGCGGACGGCAGACAGACAGAATGGATAAATTTATAAACACGTTGCAACTATGTTGGAAACTATAAAATCTGATATGGGCAGCAAATGACTTTCCTTATATAATGCAATTAATTCACTACTTTTACAGTAAAAAAATAATGCATAAGATCCACGGTACTGTGTTTCATCGTGGAATGATGCATTTGCAAATTTTCCGGGTGACAGCATTTCAAAGTAAAGAATTTCAAAGTACTCAATTAACTTATGTTTCGCGCAAATCTAAATAAACAATTATCAATATTCATAGCATCCTCAATAAACGATATAGTCCATATATTAAAATATTTTAATAATTATATCATCAATTATGCGTCATTTTCATTAATATAGCGTCAATTTTGCAATTTTGACGAAATTTTTTGTCAATTTGGGACGAAATATCGCCAAGTTGGCGATACTTTGCTAAATTATTCACCAAGTTTGCCAAATACAGCGCCGAGTGTTACAGACAAACGGAGAGAAGAGCATTTATTATATACTAGAAAGTATGCCCGTCATATGACGGAAAACATAATTTGCGAAACATTACTTTCCATTTGGCGTCATTTTCATCAATTTAGTGACATTTTTTTCACTTTGACAACATTCAAAATAGTCGCCAAGTTGGCGACGTCTCGCTAAATTTTTCGCAAATCATTACGGAGAAATGGGTTATTCTTTAAGTCTGCTCTTATGTATTTTCCAAAATATTGAAGTCATCAATTAGCCGTCATTCTAATTTATTTAGCGTTACTTTTATCAATTTGGCGATATTTTCGTTAATTTGGCAACATTTAATAAAATCGCTAAGTTGGTTGCATTCCGCCAAATTCGTCGCCAAAATCTCGCCAAGCGTTATAGACTGAGAAATAAGTTTTTCTTATAACAGTTACATGGCTATTGGCGTCCAAATAAAAAGCATTACACAAACTATATTTTCTCATGAATGGAACGAGCCAGATCCACGAGAATGGTGTCACTAATTTACCGCATGATATTACATATGAAAAGTGAACATATTTTTCAATAGTTAATATTTTTTTATTTTACGGGACATTTTGATAAATTTATTTTTAAAATATACAATGCCTTGAGAACGGTTCATACTAGCGTTCTAATGTTTGTATCCATCGTTTTCTAATGACAAAATGCATAAGACATAACTATTTACGTAACTTTATTAAAGGTTTTGTTTTTTTGATGATTTTGTTAAAATTTCTCCCGAAAATGTAGGAGGATTCTGAACATTCGATTGCGTTTAAAAACAATAGGCTTCCAGTATTCACAGATTGCAATTTTTTTTACCAAATTTTATTCGAATTGCTCCATTCGTTCGTGAGATATCCTCTCCATAGACTCACTAACACACACACAAACACACTTCAAAAGCATATGTTTTCAGGGATGCTTGAAACGTGCTCTCCCTTTGAAAACTGGAATTCAGATTTCAACACCGTCACATACATTATACTATGTACATATATAAGGAAAGTAAAAATGTAACTATATATCAAAATAGTAATAAAATATGTCTGGTAATATAATCGCATGCTTGAAGATAACATTAACAAGAAAGATCAATCATGCATAAAGCATTCATTATGAAACATTTTCCAGTTGCAATGAAATTTTATTTAAGCATCTTTTAAATGCGATACCAGTGGTAATATTTTTTAATTTATCACAATAATACATTAATTAATTATATTTGAAAACGTCATCGAAAAAAATTGGCTTTATTCAAATGATGTCATTGAAATATGAATCGTCTGGCTCTCTATGTAAAAGCAGAAAATATTTCATTTATGCACTTTTATTCTTATTGCACTTTTATTAACTATTACTTTTATTGTGCTTAAAACTTCACTGAAAACATCGTTTTCTTCTCTATGTAACATCAATGAATGTTTAATCTATATCTTTTATATTGCAGTCTTCAGAGCTAAAAATTTTTAAAATAATTCAGCAATTCTTATACAACTCATCCTACATCTTTATTTGTTCACTTACTCCATAAGTGAAAATTAGGTTTCGTTGTAGAAATAATTAAAGTTTGATGATCATTTAAACTCAAATATATTGCAATTGAATTGTTTTAGAATGTAGATGCGCAAAATTTAAGCAAAAATAAAGCAATTTTAGGACAGTTACAACACTAAATACAAATTTAAAAGAACTGTAAAAATCACGATTTTGACACAAGATGGATACCATATTTTGTTTTAAGTGGGTCACCTGATCTTTTCATATAATATGGGTGTAATTATTGTTTTAATTTTTATTTAAAAAACTACTGAATATATTTTGCTGAAATGTTTTTCATATTTTATATGGGAAAATTTGAATATTTCTTAAAACTGTAGAAGCAATGGATGAATTTTGAATTCGCTAAAAAATGTTTGAAAAATTAGGTCCCATATATAGGGTTTAATGCATATCCATTTTTTTTCAGCCCGGGTTCAGTCCAAAACTATTTGGGTGTTATTATTCATTTATATTCCCATAGGTTCCACAGGCCGTCTGAACAACATACTAAAATTTCATTTTAATAAAGTCATTTTTACGGCAGTTATCGTACGAACGGAGAGACAGACAGACAGACAGAATGAACAAAATCATAAACACTTTTCAACCATGTTGTAAAGTATTAAAAATGTAATTGATTATTTTATAAGAAGATAGAAATACATCAGAATCTGTATACTAACTTGAAAATTAGAAATATTGAAGCAATATTGTCTGTATATTAAATGGTTTTGTCATTACAAATATTGGATTTTTATCAATTTTGAGGTCATCTTTGCCAATTTGGCGACATTTTCTTCAATTTGGTCACATTTCAAAATGTCACCAAGTTAGCGATATTCCACCAAACCTATCGCTAATACTATTAAAGGATAATTGTCATGAATTTTAATGTTATGTAACCGCTTTAAAAAGTTATATAGACGTGCTATTTTTTTTAATACCGTTTAAAGCAAAAAAAAATATCAGAGCCCGAACACTTTCCTCTAGATATGCATTCAGTGTCCAACCACGAACGCTCCAACATTTGACACACGTATTTGTACCATCTCTTCGCTTTCAATACCTCACCTCTTCCTCCGTTTACTCACCTTATCGACGACACGACAAATACCAGGACGCTCTATCCTCCAATTCCAAATGCATTCGATTCTGTGTTGGTCCCGGGTTCCTTCCTCAAGTACTAATAATCTTCAACTTTCTGAATCTAATTCAATCAAAGATATTCAATGGAATTAGTTTGTGTCGATTACGAGCCAATTGACGACGAATGATTTCAAATTTTCGCCATCGAATCTGTTGTCTCCTATTAAGCCATTGCCTTCCACAACTCAATGTATACGACTTCAATTCACTGTATTGAAATCCATCAACTAACTGCCAGTCATACCACGTTGATTTCAACTTAGACGACTCTAATTAACTTATTGATTCCAATATAATCAATTACCACCGATGGGTCTTATCCAGTTGTCTTCATCTTCAACGACTCCAATTAACTTATTGCTACCAATTAGTCAATTACCACCGACAAGTCATTTTCAGATGACGTCAACTTCAGCGACCCTAATTAACTTATTGTTACCAATATAATCAATTGCCACCGAAGAGTCATTTCAACTTGATTTCAACTTAAACGACTTCAGCCAACTTATTGCTTCCAATATAACAAACTGCCGCCAGCCATCTCAAGGGAATTTCATTAGCTCAATCGAAACCAGTTGATTCAAATGGACAAAATTCAACTCCATCGACATCAATGAATCTAACCGACTCAGATTATTTCTATTGTTAACTTTGACCAACTCGAATCCAGTAAGCTTTGACTACGCACGATTCGGGCTCCCAAAATATAATAAGATTTCCTTTGCTTTATATCATTGTCAACAAGTTTAGATAAAAATCTGGTGATTAATTAATTTTTAATTTCTGTTTGACTTTACTCATATATCAACAATGAGATTTTGCAACAAATGATTTACATAAATTTTCAATGAGGTTCAACTGGACTTTCATAAGTAACGCTGTTAAATTTCTGTAAGTTATACGATCTTCATTGGCTCATCTGTATGTGACATTACTAAGGTTCTCTAAGAATTTTGTTTGGTGTTGAGGTGAATTCTTCTTCGTTTACTTCTGAGAAAAGTAAATTTCAAAATGTTTTATCTCAAATTTTAGTGAATTTCAAAAATCTTTATTTTACTTTTCATTAATTTATATAAAAATAAATCCGTGTACAAGTTATGATATTTCTACAAATGAACAACTTTATATGGCTGAAAATAGGCTTATTGATACCGATAAAAAATTGATGTATTCACATTGTTCCTATCTACCCCAAGCAGGTAAAAAAAAGAGTTAAAACTGTATATTGTAGAAGCGCCACAATCATTTGAAACAATATTTCAAGGTGGCGCTGGGGTAATATATGTCCCACTACATTGTATATGTACACTCTCGGCAATAAAATCGACGCACCCAGCAAAATAATCCGATAGTAATGAAACTTTACATGCAAACACTTTCGACCGAATATGCAAATGATTAAAAATTCACAGTCAAGGAATGAATAATCGGAACTACAACACATTGAAACTGAGCACAATGATGGTGTATATAAGGAGCGAACTACGCTTTTAGGAACAAAACGTGCAGTGGATTTCGATTGCGATTACGTACCTTGATTTTAACAATGCCCTGCCGGCGAATTAGCGTCCACTACGAGAATATGAAGGAGTTTGAAAGAGGGCGTGCGGTCGGACTGCATGAGGATGGATGGACACACCACCGAATCGCTAGGCATTTGGGTAGGAGCAATGAAGAAATTAGTCGATGTTGGCAGGAATGAGCCCAGTATGGCAGATTTCAGAGGCAATCGGGCAGCGGACGGTCTAGAACGACGACAGAACGAAGAGATAGAGCGATTGTCAAAGCAGCTGTGACAGCTCGAGATTCGTCGTTATCAACCATCCAACTTGTGGCAAACACGGAAGTGACCACCCGGACCATAATTAGAAGACTATGGCAGAGGAATCTTTACTCGCGGCGCGTATTACGCGGCCTACCACTGACAAGTATGCACTGTCAACAGCGATTGCAAAAGTGCGAGTCCCGATCAACGTGGAATTGCTCGGATGAGTCCCGTTTCGAACTGAGTCCCGACGATCAGAGCAGACGTGTCTGGAGACATCCCGGACATCGTCAGGATCCTGTTCTCACTGTCACAGGCCAAACAACAGGGAGTTATGATCTGGGAGTGTCATTTCGTTTGATAGCCGGACCACTTTGATAGTCCTCAATGACACCCTCACAACACAGCGGTACGTTGCCGACATTCTACGACCCGTTGTATCGTCCCTTTCGCGACACACCGGGCTAACTTTTCAGCAAGATGAAGCCAGGCGACATACGGCACGCCAATCTATTGATTGTCTACGTGCTTACGACACACTTCCTTGGCCAGCCAGTTCCCCAGATCGTCTATTGAGCACATTTGGGCTGAGATAGGGCGTTGTTTGCGACCATCCCAGAATGTAGAGGAATTAGCTCGTCATATTGGAAGCCATTTGGAACGACATCCCTCAGAACACCATCCGGCAACTTTATGCATCAATGTCAAGTCGGTTAACAGTTTGTATGAAGGCCAGAAGTGGGCCAACGCCATTTTGGCGTGCCCATTTTGTGTAGATATTTCAATGCAATAAATCATCCAATTGTTCTGAAATTCTAATCATTTTTTTCCTATACATCCACATTACAGGTACCAAATTTTGTCTCATTTGGATAATTCTTTTTTGGTGCGTCGATTTTTTTTTTGTCTTTCAAGGGAAGGCTTTGGAATAGTTTTTGCGGATTGCAATCTTTCATCTCTTATCTTGTAAAGGACCATGAATAATGATAAAAAGCCAGGCTTTCATCTGCTAAGTGATAGGGGCGCCACAATAACAATTTGAAGTTGTCATGCAAACGTGCTTTACTGACGTGTATTATTAACATTTTAGTGTGAAAATATTATCCTTTTCAGTTATTATTATTATTTTGAAATAAAATGGACAATAATGGTAAGTAGTAAACGGTAAATTTATTACTAATATAATTTATATCTTATTAATTAGCTAAACAATTGCCAAGACATGGTCGTAAGGGTTGATCAAACACGACAAAGACAGAGGCTGAAATTTTTGGAATCCAAAACTGAACTTATCAACAGAACGATTGACTGTATTACAATGAAAGTCAAAGCAAATGCAATTTGTAAAATAATGAATGATTTAAATTCTTTGTAAGTTTGGAATTATAAATGGGTATGATCAATACAAATAAACGCGTTACAATGTGCGCATTTAACAAATGCATAATCATTGCAATTTACAATGAAACAAGTTGCTGAACCAACATTAAATACACTTGCCATTATCCTGTTAAATTTTGTAATGTTTCTTTCAACAGAATATCCAGCTTTTTTCCAAGAATATATTACCATATCTTGAAATATATCAGTGTAAAGTCGATTGTACACAAATGAATGCATTTTTAAAATAAATAATCTGTCATTTAACTTTCTGTTGGCCTCTTCATATATGTCTTCAATGTGAACCCTTTCAATGCATGCAGCTCGAAATTTTATGTAGTCTTCGATACGTTTTACAAATGCCTTATAAGGATTGAAGAAGTAACAGTCTAACGGCTGAGCATATTTTGTTGTTTTTTCAGGTATTATTTTCAATTGGCAATTTTTAGCTGATAAAATGTAATTTGCAATATTTGAATCCTTATGATCTGGCCACGAATCCAGTAACAAAAGTGAACCATCAGGAACAGTAACTGCAAACGCATTATCAATCCAATTTTTGAAGATATCTTTAGTAAATTTGACACTTTTACTACATTGAACAATAATATTTCCAAGTTTATTTTGATCTACAATTTTAGAAAATTGGGGACCAAATTTGCCTTCTGGTTCTTGCAATACAATAAACAAATATTTCCCCAATGTAGTACCTGCCATCGATATTAATGGATGAATTGTATATGAGTGTGTCATTGCATGTAGTGATTGTACCAAACCAAATGTTGATTTCTCACCTTTGAATGAAAGTGTTCTTGGAGTATCCATTTCGTATTGAAAAGCACTTTGATAAGCATTCCAAACATTAATTGATTTTATGTTATTGGTTGCAATATGATTGTTTATGACCAAATTGAATCCTTTGGCTCTCTCGATAATTTCTTGTTCGTCTGATATTTCTCTGTGAGTTACAAATTTTGTAACTCTTCGCGATGTTTTGCGAAACATGGTTTTAAAATTTTTCACAAAGTGTGTCGATGCCTTAAAATTATGCAAATTAATATATTCTGCTACTTGAAGTGACCACCGACGTAAATGCCAATCATGCACTTGGATGCCTTTATTTCTTGCTGTTCTCATTTTCTCAAAAACTGCATCCTTAACCTCTTTTAATTTAGATTTTCGGTTTCCTTCACACTCTACAAAATCACATATCCGTTTTGATTTTGCATGTGGTTTAATTGTCTTCCACCTTCTATATATATATTTTGGGGATCTTTTGTCAATTTTGAAAGCTTTGTAAATTGCTTTCATAGTTTCAGGTTTATATTCACATCATAATGATGTTTTTTGCGCTTTGAAGACGATGGAATATATTCACTACTTGAACTACCTTGTGCAGCTTCACATTCAAGATTTAAAGAGTCATCGGATTCCTTCTTAAACAAATCATCCAAATCACCATCATCATTATCTGATTCGCTGTCGTACCATAATGTATCTTTTTCAGTAATTTCGATTGTGTTTTAAAATTTCTGAATGATTAAATCAAATAAAAACTCTACAAATTCGTGAGCTTCCAGACCTGGAATAGGATGTTTTTTAAATTATTTGTTGATTATTTTGTGTAGCAAGTTCAACACATTTGTGGGATTGATTGATATTTTAACAAATTTACAGAATCAACAATTACAATAAATTTGAATTTCTAAACAAGAGCGTCAGTTTAACTAACATTTTACAAAGTACGAGTGAATTAATGAGCATAACGAAGGGAGCACAAACAGCTAACTAATGTAAACATCCATGCACAATAATACTATTGCATTTCACAAAACATACAACAAAATGATTATTAATGCAGAAGCGGTGCCCTTTTTAACACTTTACAACAAAGTTGAAAAGTATTTATGATTTTGTTCATTCGGTCTGTCTGCCTGTCTGTCCGTTAGCACGATAACTGCCATAAAAATGACTTAATCAAAATGAAATTTTAGTAATGTTGTTCAGACGGTCTGTAGGACCTATGGGAATATAAATGAATAATATCACCCAATTAGTTTTGAATTGAACCCGGGTTGAAAAAATGAAATAATATTAACCCTATGGGACCTAATTTTCAAAAAATTTTTAAGCGGATTTAAAATTTACAAATTGCTTCGAAAATTTTAGGTAATATTCAAATTATTCCGTAAAATATATAACAAAAATTTCAGCAAAATATATTCAGTAGTTTTTTTAAAAAATAAATATTTAAATAAAAAATAAAAATCAAAAATTAAAATTAAAATTAAAATTAAAGTAATAATTAAACCACTTATATGAAGCGATCACGTGACCATGCTATGAAAAGATCACGTGACGCAATTCAAAATGATATATGGCATCCATCTTGTCTCAAAATCGTGATTTTTAAAGTTCTTTTTAATTCATATTGAGTGTTGTGTCCGTCCTAAAACCGCTTTATTTTTGCTTTAATTATGTGCATCTGCATACTGAAACAACGCAATTACAATATATTTGAGTTTAAATGATCATCGAAATTTGATTATTTCTACAGCGAAGCCTATTTTACACTTATGTAAAATGTAAACAGCAAAATATGTAGGATGAGTTATATAAGAATTGTTGTATTTCTTTAACGAAAAATTAGCGCATGGAGTCAGCATAGCTGATAAAAATGAAATATTCATTAATTTTAGAGAGAAGGACGATTTTTTTCGATGAAGTTTTAAACATAGAGTTTAATTACTTATAGCTCCATGGTCTTAAGTTTTTAAATAAAATAAATTATTTTAGTACTGTGATGAATGAAATGAATGGGAAAATATTATGAATGAAATGCTGCTTTTATAGAGAGAGCCAGTCGTGTTATTTTTCTATGACGTCATTTGAATGAATGTCAGTTGTTTTCGATGAAGTTTTCAAATAAAACAAATTATAGTATTATTATGATAATTTCAAACATATTACCGAGGAATGTATTGCATTTTAGAGATCTTTAATCCAGGCAATTTATATTTCAATGCCGTCATTTGAATGAAGTGCATTTTTTTCGATGAAGGTTTACGTTTTCAAATATAATAAATTAATGTAGTATTGTGATAAGTTTTAAAATATTACCGAGGAATGTATTGCATTTTTGACATGTTTAAATAAAATTTATTGAAGTTGGAAAGTGTTTCATAATCAATGCTTTCAGCATGTTTGATCTTTCTCGTTTCCATCTTCAGTTGGCATACCACAAATTGCAATGCATTTTCAAGTAAAAATGCAAAATTTAATTATGATATACTTTAACCAATTTATAACAACGAAATTGACGTGCTACAAGTATGCAATACGTAAACAAAATGAATTTCCGAAGCGCTGTGCATGACAACTTCAGATTGTTATTGTGGCGCCCCCTATCACTTAACAGATGAAATCCGTGGCGTTTTATCTTTATTCATGGCCCTTTACAAGATAGGGCATGAAAGATTGCAATCCGAGAAAACTATTGCAAAGCCTTCCCTTGTTAGAGTGTTCTTTTCAATATGAAACACCTAGAGGTCGAATCAAATGAGAATATATCTCCAAATTAACATATTTTCATTAAATGATTAAGCAATAGATTTATTCTCAACAGGTATAAGGTCTATCTAACCTTTTGGTTATAATATTTCCCTCATTTAAATCATAATATAAATTATGATTTATTTTACACTAACAACTTCTTACTGGTTCGGTTATGTAGACCAATCCAGAGCTGGATGACAAGTTTCTGCAACCCTGATAGTAGAACAAGTTTTGTTTGTTGGTGAACAAGTATCCATATTCGTATTCCCGAGAGCCGCCATTATTCCCGGAGTGAAGCATTGAATCCACGGGTTAGACGTGTGAACCACAGTCTAGCGATGAGTGTTGAGTATACAAGAGGAATACAGCTGATGTTACTACAGGATGGTACAAATGTAGATCATGCTAAGGCCTACCGGCATCATCTGATGAAAGTCGGTGAGATTTATCAGTCAATATTGTTTAACTTTGAGTAATACCAAAGTTCACATATATCGGCCTGTAATTTCTGTGTTTTAAGTTCAATCCACTGAACGGACTTGTGCAATAGAATGTATGATTTTTGTATACAGACCTCTTTGCCCCTACAGCCAGTCACTGTATGACTTAGTTTCTCTCAATAAAGAAGGTGGATTTAAATCCTATGTATCTGTTGTATTTGCTTTGGCCGTTAAGGCTACTTTGAGTTATCTCAGAAGTTCTTAGTTGTGCCACTTTAAGAATCAAGTTCTAAGACATGAGTTAGGGAATTTATACTGGTTAAGGCTTTCTTGCTAGAAACTTCTTTCAAATCAAATCGGACTCCTAATGGTCATACTGGGATGTTCATTGCTTTAATCTGGGAATAAAAAAAAACGGTATTCCGACTTTCATCAGTTTTAAACACTTTAGAGAATAGTTGAAAAGTGTTTACGACTTTTTTCATTCGGTCTGTCTGTCCGTTAGCACAATAACTGCCGTAAAATTGACTTTATCACAATGAAATTTTAGTATGTTGTTCAGACGGTCTGTGGGACCTATGGGAATATAAATGAATAATATCACCCAATTAGTTCTGGATTGAACCCGGGTTGAAAAAATGAAATACATTGAACATATGATACCCAATTTTTCAAACATTTTTTAAGCGAATTTAAAATTTACAAATTGCTTCGAATGTTTTAGAAAATATTCAAATTATCCCATAAAATATATAAAAAGAAATTCAGCAAAATGCATTTAGTAGTTTTTTAAATAAAAATTAAAATAATAATTACACCCTTTATATAAAGCGTGAATATTATATTAAAAGATCACGTGACCCACTTCAAAATAAAATATGTCATCCATCTTATGTAAAAATAGTGATTTTTAAAGATCGTTTTTATTCATATTTATTATTGTATCTGTCCTAAAACCGCTTTAATTTTGCTTAAATTATGTGTATCTACATACTGAAACAACACAATTACAATATATTTGAGTTTAAATGATCATCAATTTTGATTATTGCTACAACGAAACCTAATTTTCACGTATGAAGAATGTAAACAGCAAAATATGTAGAATGCGTTGCATAAGAATTGCTGCATTTCTGCAACGCAAAATTATGTACTCACGGAGTCTGCAATACAGCTGATATGAATGAAGCATTCATTAACTTTACAGGCAGAACCAGACGATTTTTCGTTTTAAGCATAGAGTTAAATTACTTGTACCTCCATGGTTTTCAGTTTTTAAATAAAATAAATTATTTTAGTATTGTGATGAATGAAATGAATGGAAAAATGTTTATGAATGAAATGCTGCTTTTATAGAAAGAGCCAGACGTGTTATATTTCGATGACGTCATTTGAATAAATTTCAGATGTTTTCGATGAAGTTTTCAAATATAATACATTATTGTATTATTATGATAATTTAAAAATGTTATCGAGGAATGTATCGCATTTTAGAAATGGTTAAACCAGGCAATTTATATTTCAATGCCGTCATTTGAATGAAGTTCATTTTTTTCGATGAAGTTTTAAGTTTTCAAATATAATAAGTTAATGAATTATTGTGATAATTTTTAAAATATTACGGAGGAATGTATCGCATTTTAGAGATGTTTATATAGAATTGCATAGAAGTTGGAAAGTGTTTCAAATCAATGTTTTATGCACGATTGATCTTTCTTGTTTATTTTAAATTTGGGCGATTTTTGCGGCCCATTTCGTAAAAAAAGACAGGTTGTTATTTTCCGAATCGTACCAAAATCGAATCAACATCAGAGTGTTCCACAAATAAGTTATCTACCCAATATTTTGTGAAATTTGTTGAATTAGTATTTTAGCTAGGGAGGATACATGAAAGTTTTGCTCGCCATTTCGTAAAAGAAGGTGGGGTCTTCTTTTCCGAATCGTAACAAATTCTAATCAGCACCAGAATATTCAACAAGCAACTTATCTACCAAATTTGGTAAAATTTGGTAAATTAGTATTTTAGCTAGAGAGAATAAATTAAATTTTTACCTGCCATGTTGCAAAAAAAAGGCGGGTTCTTCTTTTACGAATCGTACCAAAAACTACTCGGCACCAGAGTCACATCCAAGTGACCTACCTAACAAATTTTATGAAATTCGGTCCATTAGTTTTTGAGTTAGAGCGGATATATACATTGCACAGACACTAAGACAGACAGACACACAGACAGACAGACACACACACACACACAGACACATACAGACACACACACACACACACACACACACATACATACACACTCACAGACGTCACGCTAAAAATAGTTTTTCGTATTCTAAAAGTCTCGAAACGTGTAGATCCGTCGAAACCTCGAGTTGCGATTTTCGATATGATGCCAATACTTTCCCTATATATTACCATGTATTGCGGGGAAAGTAATAAGGTAAGTAGGTGTTCACATATTCGGCAGTGTTCAAAATTACAATACCACTAACGAATTCTTGCCGCTACATGGCATTAAATTTGTGCAGTCACTAGAGAGAAAAATCTTCGGTTTGCAACGTGTCATCAATTTTAGTGAGCAATAGTTATTTTTGTTTTAAATGTCCCTCTTCCATTTTACACGGGAAGAACATCCTATAATTTATAAATCATACATTATAACATTGAAGTTAATATGTCACTTAACTCCAAGTCAGCAGCTGTATATGAAAACATAGTTAGCGTGATATTTTTTATTTGAAGCATACCAAAATGTGGTAGTTAGTATTTTATTTAATTGTTTGTGTTGCTAGTTATTTGCCATAAACAAGTACTGCGGCTTTGATGGCAATTTTGCCGATTTGATGGTAATTTTGCCGCTGGGGATAGATATATGTTTTGCTAATGTTGAATTTTCAGTAAAGCCAAACGCATGTAAAAGGACTGACTACACTACAAGACATAGGTCTTCCTGATAGTGTTAATACCAAATGAAAACATTACCTTTGAGGATATGATTAGTAATCCCAGTACAACTCAACCAGTTAGAAAAACTCAAAAAGCCATGAACAACATAGTGTGATGACGAGATTTGGGAATCTCGCATCACTTGTGTATAAAATGTTTAATTCTGCAATATATTCCTGTTCTGCATATTTATATGCAGTTTTTATACTGTTAATTATACCCTGGACTCGCTCTTGTAATGTATTTATATAATTTATATTCCTGAAAACATCTATCTTTTAATCACAATTTAAAACTATTTTAAACGTATTATTCTAAAGAGCGCATTCAGAGAGAGAATTATTTTCCGTTTTGTTTCAAGGTCATCGTTTGGCTGATGCAATAGCCTGGTAACATTTAATAGAGAATGCATTTGTTCTGCGGCGAAAACGGAGGAGAAATGTAACGGTTATATACATTTGTATACCATCAGCTAAGCAAAATATACTGCTGCTCCCTGCGAGCAGGTGCATGGTACAACAAACTGTCGGGACTGTCATAGTGCTTTATGACATTGCGAGTGTGAATCGCGACATTTTTCACTTCGTTCCGAAAACGCTCTCTTTCGGAAGCCATTTTTATTCCAAGGTTTTAATTCTGATTGCATTCGCACTTTTCATGCTGAAAGCGTGGGATCTCGCTCCTGCAGATGTTCCGAAGTAATTTCTTATTTCTTTAATTATTGTGCAGGGCATTGGTTTCGATTCTGCACAGTGACGCGACGTTGCCGCACAAAGCCGTTGAATGCTACATTTATGTCTTGCAGAAAGTTGAAGGTCGAGGTGACCTGGATTCCACTTTTCGCAGTACCGGGGCTCTCTTGGCCCTGAGTTTTCGTTGGAGAAGGAGCTTTTATTTCTCGCTCCTGGAAAATTCGGACACAAAGGAATTTACGACCCAACGGTCATTTTTGTGTTTTCGGATTATATAACTTTGATTCGGAAGGAATCTTATAATCCGAGTGGGCCAAGACAATTTCTTTTATTGTCAAATTATTAATTTTCTCATTTATTTATTTCAGATCTAAATTTCGGAAAGTCCTGGAAATTGAGAAAAGGATTAGAACGCGATGACGTCCGGTAGGACAGGATTGTGGAACCAAGCTAAGGAGTCGTTTGGTTACTCCATTTGAGTTTCAGCATTGTTTTGGACGTTCTACGGTCAAGATAACAGCTAAAGTATTTGGATCATTGGATCATTTCCATAAATCCCAGAGTGAATTTACTCTGCAAGAATTCAACCAGTGCGTGTATGTGATAGACTCTTACAGTGGTGTTGAATTCAGATCTTCAGTGTTAGTCGCGCCGCTCTAAATGAGAACAATTTTGGTCTTGAAAGGAATGAACCGATATCTGGTTCTGGTAACGTGAATGATTAGTAAAAGTGAAATCTTCTTTAATATTCAAATTCCTCAAAATGAATATGGTTCTCAAATTAATTTCTATGAGAAATGTCGTGTGACAATCTGTGTGAAAATATATTAATACATCTAGAGATCAATCAGATCAATATATCTAAGTTCAAAAGTCAAATGTTATATTTCTATATTTAGTACAAAGGAATGGCCTGAAGTGTCTTAATGTTTCTATATTTTCATAATTTAATATATATTTAGATATTTAAATTAAAAGAGAGTTAATATTAAGATTATTTTTGACTCATGTTTTCCCAACTTGCTGTGGTATCCTTCTTGTGTGCCTGTGCGTCCAGTTTACATTTGTAGGCCTGGGCAGCCGGACCTGGGGTTATTGAATTTACACAACGCAAAATTGCGCAATATTACTTAATATCCAATTTACTTCGTTTGTGTGATCCTTGATTTAAGTCACTCATTTATTTCCCTCACACTTTACGTCTGGTGAGTAACATCTTTTTCACTGTGACATGTAATACACATGACTTGAGTATCTGGGTTTCTCTGACGTAAGTGGAGATGGCGTGAGATTTAGATTTTGCGCGGCAAAATATTTTATTTGTTTTGTTGATTATAGTTCTCTCACTGGTCCGTGAGTTGCTATGTGTTGAAATGCATAAAAAGGCTGTGCGCCATTTTTCTAGGCGCTTTTCCCCGTTTGACTGCCAACGATTTTAGGTTGATCAAGTTCCTTATTTTCGTTGCTCACTTCGGTTTTCGGGATTCCGGCTCCAAGGCCGATTCCTGGGGACCCGTGAGCTTGGGGAATGTTGCCGTTCCTGATGAAGGATGATCCGAGATCATGCCGGATCAGATAAAGATTATCGACACCGATTTGAAATGATCCGAGGACCCATGCTGAATTTGTTCACGAGTCCTATTTCAAGCCTGATTGTCCGAGAACCAATGCCGGATACTTTAATAACGACGACGCTGTCAGTACGTTTGACCAGAGGCTCATACCGGGTACGAATCCATCCATATCTATGCCTCAATAATAAAGATATACGATCATGTCTGGACCAAGAGTTTCTCGAATTCTCCTCTGGTGAGCTGGACCCATTTCTGTGGAGCGACGGTATCTGCCGATTTCTCCGTGCTGGAGGTAAGCCTTTCAGGATCCTGTATTGAACCGCATAATTCCCTGACATCCAGATTAACTTCCGAATATGGACTCAAGAACTGTGTTCTCAATTAAATTGATTCAACCTCTCAACTAAATTCTGCCGCCTCACCAAATTAATTACGCAAAATATAATTACTTAATTTAATATTTATAATAGTTTAGTTCTCTGTGTGCTCTCGGTTTCACTCCATACATTCTTGACCATACCAAATTTATTTAGATATGATTTAATATGATAGTATTGTTTGCCATTTTATCTACTTCCTTATTTTATTGTATTGTTATTAATAATATTATTACTGCGCGGCATTGATAAGCATTAATTATGACCTGCCTGAGTGCAGTGGCATTAGCTGATAATGATTCAGCTAGTGGTGTAACTCCTAGAATCTTAACATCAATAATAAAGAATCAGTTAAATTACTATTTGCGTGTTTAATTTAGTTTACTGTGTTTAGTGTATTTTATGTGTATTTAGCTGATGATGATGTCGTTCAAGGTAAGCAACTATGAACATTAATTGTTATATGGTATTGTATTCAGGGCAAGTCATCTTAGAGTTTTACCCCCGGACACAAGGTAGTGAATAAGAGGGTTAGGTAGTGAATAAGAGGATTAATTACGATCACGGATTTATAGAATTGCTGGTGTGGATAAAGTATTCATATTGGTTTCGTGTTCATGGAAGAACATATTTATTCCGGAAACCTGAATAATAACGTGTCATTATATTATCATCGTAGTAAAGGATTATCGTCGTATTCAAGGATATATCATATTAACTTCATATGTTTTGGTCCGCACCGTAGATAATTTCTTAATTCCGTTACCACAATCAATGGGGGTGACAAAAACCTTCTTCACAATAGCTATTGCGGTTAAAAAAGATATTTTTTGATCTACCTATTCCAACAGTTAAGAAAATAAAACAAATATTTATATCCAATTCCCAATAGAGTATACTCTGGGCAATTTGCAGTAAAAACCTACGTCTATGTCCAAATCCATCACATCGTGGCTAAGTTGTATATATACCATATATGATAAATTCGCCAGTTATAAAATGCATCATTTTTTGTTCCAGACTTGTCAAGAATGATTTAGGGATTAATTTATTCCAGAAAGCATTTACAGACATAAGTTATATGATACATTTGGAAAATTTACTAAATGGATATTTAGAAAAAATATATAAAATTCGAACTATTAGACTGATGAATTTGTGCACATCTTATTTATTATATTATACAAGCATGGGTAAAAATCTTGTTTTACCTAAGTAATGATTCTTTATGAATAAAATTTACTGCAACTCTTGCATAATTTCCCATGTTTAAGAATCTTTTGATTCTACTCTTCTGAGTTGTTCAAACGGGTTCAAAGTATGAACCTGTAATACTAATTTGCGGGCTAGAGCTTTGTATTATTTTAACATACCAAAAACGAATTATAATGCAGAAATGAAATTTGTACCAAAAGGTTAAAAATAAGATAAGTTTTTATATAATCAAATTTATCAAATTTTTATGATTTTAAAAGTATAATGTCCTTTTAATCGATTTGATGAGTAAAACCAAAGATGGTAAAGAATGAAAAAGGATAAGTGTTTAGTCCAACGAACCCATGTTCATCATTCCGTAATATTTTGTACTAAATAACTAAAAATTAAATTTATTGTAATTATGATACATTTTATATTGTACTCAAGGTCCCTATACTTACATCCAGTAAGAAAATATTTCCTGAGGACTAATATATGTTCAAGGAATTTCGTTATCCAAAAATCAGCCAAAAATGCAGTTGTAGGAATGACAAGGGCGTACAATACCAGGAAGGTTTCGGGGAAAGGAATAACCTATAAAATAGAAGAATGGAATATAAAAAGTGTCATGAAGTCAAAGATTATTGTTATCCATATGTCAAAATAATTCGGAAATTTCAAAGAAATTAGGACTATACTCCAAGAAGGAAAATAAAATACAATAATGACTGAAAGTGTTTATATAGCTAATGTAATTTTTACATACAAATAATATGTAAAAGTTAAATCCAATGATTTGATAAGTAAGTTCAGTGCTGTTCATCGGGTCTTTGGTATGTAAAATATACTTTGCACTTAATAATCAGATATACTTAATAGTCAGATATTATTTGAATTCTTAGAAACTAAAAGATTTGCTTTTAGAAAAAAAAAGTCTTGAAATTATTTTAGAACTTCCCTGCATTAAAGAGTTGTTGTTCCTTGACCCCGAAATTTTTATTAAAAAGTTTTAAAAAAAGGGTTAATTTTGTTATTTATTATACAGTGTTGTAGATTTTGAATATGTTATCCCAATATTTGTGTCTCGTAGACTATCATCATATTTCACTTTGTTTAACTATTATTTTTTCAATTTTGTTATCTTTAATTTTCATATGAAATTATCGGTATCTCTTTCCTTTTAATTTCTCACCCTTCTCTCTTCTATTTATTATACAGTGTTGTAGATTTTGAATATGTTATCCCAATATTTGTGTCTCGTAGACTAACATCATATTTCACTTTTTTTAACTATTATTTTTTCAATTTTGTTATCTTTAATTTTCATATGAAATTATCGGTCTCTCTTTCCTTTTAATTTCTCACCATGTCATTATTTTTGTTTGTAATTTAGCTTTTTTAATATATTTTCCTTCCAGTTTTACTTTAAATCTTATATCAATTTTCATTTGCATGATGTAATTTGCGAGCTAGAGCGATGCTACCCTATAGGCCCGTGTTATATGTTTATGGTTGGAATCTCGATTTCAAAGTCTGTTATCCTGATACTAACTCTCACCTTGGGTATTATAAATATATTTATTCGATCGGGTCTTGAACTGCCACTTTGCAGTTCTTTAGAGTTTGTTAAGAGAAGACACTCTTGGACTTGGTGAAGAAGGCTTAAAACGCCTTCGAAACAGTTGTATTATTTTCTAATATTCTAATGCCTACCGTCTAGTATTTCAAAGTGATATTCTCACGAGTAGCAGTTCTATTTATTATGGCATTACGTAGGGTTATTAATATTTCGTGTTTTTCGTACTTGAATATTTAACCTTTTGCTTACGGGTGGGACAGCGTCACTCCCAAACGAAGAATCTCTCAAAAAGACAGGTATTTGACATACCATTGGCGTTCATGGACACCAATGTCTGCAAAGGGGTATCAGACTTTTTTGGATAGTGTATGTCAAATACCTGACTTTTTTAGAGGTTCTTCCTTTGTGATTGACGCTGTCCCACCCTTAGGTAAAAGGTTAATATATTATTTCAGACACTCCCGCAAAACCTGATTCAGACAATTTCGATCATTGTCCTAAGAACAACCGAAAATCACAGGGCTCTGAAATTGAAGGGCATAAAAACTTTTCTTATAAATGCAGCGAATTTCAAAAGAATTCAGTATTCTAATTGAAAAATGACCTAAGATTTGTCTCATCACATACAGATTTTCACAACTTGATTTGGCGTTTGTGTAATATAATATGTAATTAAATGAAAATAGTTGTCAAAAATTACCATATGAAACATATTTTATGGCCAGATTTGATTATATTTAACTTTTAAAAAATTCAAAACTTGGTATTTTGCATGTTAACCTCAATTAAAAAGCTTAGTGGTCCCTTTTAATTTTGCCTGTGAAACTACATATGTTACTATAAATTTTGTGCCCTGCTTCCAGATTTCCACGTTGTAGCTTCTAACAATTGTCTCCCATTAGTTTAACGTTTTACCGAGATCGTTTGTCCATCTCCTTAATGTCTTAATGGAAACGTTATCCCTGTTCCTCATTTACCGCACTTAGATTTTATGGAAAAAAGTACCAAGACTCACTCAAGAATACATTTTAATATCCATTAGCATCTTAAATCATTTTTTCCAGCATGTTTCCAAGTGTGAGTGCATATTTAGAATCCTTATTATTCCCAAGAAACGTAAATGAACAAGCTTCTTCAACATCATTGTAGACAGACGGTTTTCATCATGCAGCAGTCTTTTATAATCTAAGATGACAAAAATATTTTTTGTCAAGTTTAATTTTCATTGGGTTAAGAAATTCCATACATTGGTATTAACTCATCCTTTACTTTTTGAAAAATCAAAGAATTCACCACCAATTTGCAATGCCTTTACAAACTATTTCATAAAGTTCAATTTTATAAGAAAAAAATTTAAAAAAATCGAAGGGAAAATTAATGAGAAATAACTATTTAAAGTATGACTTTTTCTATCGTATTTTTCCTATTAATCAACCAAACATATATTAAAAAACAGATAAAAACTTTAAACATGTTTCTTGCAGCTCTGTGAATTAAATTTAATGAGGGTAACTCATTACATAATATCAACTTGTCCCGTTTTAACTATGTATTTAACGTATATCTTATACAAGTTAAATACATAGTTATAATTAGTAATCATTATAAGTCAAATAGTCAATTAATAATATTATTAGTCAAATAGTCAATTAATAATATTACTAGTCAAATAGTCAATTAAATAATAAATATTATGAGCCAATTGGTTTAACTATACGACTGAATGGGCACTAGAAACTAGCACTGTTCGGATAGGTTTTTAAACGATTGTAAGTTATTCGTACGCTGCAAACACAAAATATTACCAGTTTGAATTTGAACGGCTTTATATTGTACAGTTTAGAATAAAACATAATGAAAATACAGAATGCGTGAAAACATTTATAATGAGTGGAAGACTCACGTTGGAATACAATACCCTTGATGTAGCACCATAAAGAAGGTTTAAGGAATATGCCATTTTGTAATGTACCAAACCCAGAGTTAACACAGGTATTGATGTCAGAATGTTTTTCCATGGAACATCAGCCAGCTGTAAAATAATAAATAAGTTTAAGAAGTAACTATGGAATAGATACATACATTTCTCACCTGTATAAACGCACAGTACACATAGAAAATGTAATCGTATATGCCAGTTTAGAAAATTAAACAAGCTTTCGCTGTAGCAATTTCAGCAGTTCTTACAGCAAACATATAACAGAAAGTTAATAAAAACATGTCTGTTTATGTTTTTAAGAACGTAATCGCGATTGCCAGTCGGAATTTTATGAAAATCATATGAAAGCGAATGATTTACAAATTGCACAATGCGTTTGAAAAATAAACTACTAAATAAATGCATACAAGTTAACATCCGAGTTTAATCTCTTGCATAATAATACATACAATTAGGTGTAAAACCCATCATATAACGTAGCAATTATATAAAATCATGTAAAGAATGCCGCCCCTCACATAGGCCTGTTGGCAAAACTTACGCTAATAAAATTTTCTCGTACACATAGAAAACGTACCTCTGCCAGAGCTTCTTCGGATAGAACTAAATTGTTACTGCTAAATATTACGAGACTGCTAAACATTACGAGACTTCTAAATATTGCGAGACTGCAAAATATCGCGAGACAGCTAAATATTTTAAGAACTTTTTGGTTTTAGTTTTACAGATCATCACTCGTCGGTAAATTTTGAGACCAATCGCTTGGCGGTTAGTTTTTACTTTCCCTGAAATACATGGTAATGTATAGAGAAAGTATTGGAATCATGTCGAAAATCGCAACTCGAGTTTTCGACGGATCTACACGTTTCGATACCTCTAGAATACGAAAAAACCATTTTCAGCGTGACGTCTGTGTGTGTATCTGTTTGTCTGTCTGTGCAGATTTTGTATCCACTCTAACTAAAATCCTAATTGACTGAATTTCATAAAAATTGGTAGGTAATTCACTTTTGGGCGAAACAGGTGCTGATTAGTTTTGGGTACGAATCAGGATAAAAAACCCGCCTTTTTTTTGCGAAATGGCCGGCAAAAGCTTGTATCCAATCTAGCTAAAAAACTAATGGACCGAATTTCACAAAATTCGGTAGATAAGTCAGTTCTGGATTATTTTGGTGCTGATTAGATTTTGGTACGCTTCGGAAAAAACATCCTTCCTTTTTTTTGCAAAATGATCCGCAAAAATCGTCAAAATCTAAAGTAAAAACTACATATGCTTAAATATATATCTATTAAATGCTTGTTTTATACGTAATTTTTAACGGAGAAAAGAATAAGATCAACCCCATTACACTAGGACTAGCCGTTCTCGAGATATTTTAGCTTTTTCATTTTTCTCTCCGCCACCTTTGGAAATGAGTCCAATTACCAAATGAGAACGAAAATTGAATTAAAAGTGAATAACATTTAATTAAAATAAAGATAACGTGTATATAAGTCTGCAGGGAAAGTCATGTGCTGCCCACATCAGATTCTTTGTTTCTGCTTCACAGACCAACCAATACGTCTTCTTTGGTGTTTCCACTCTGATCGTTTGTGATTTTCTTTATATCGCAACAATTATAAATACCTGACTCTGCCCAAACTGTTCACGAGTTCTCGCGGAGTACGGGCACATCAAATATGTGGGTCCGTAAGTCCTTCCGAGAGTTTGTGTGGTAGGGGAAAGAGGGCGCCATCCCTGGTGATGCCACCCCCACTGGGTTCCGGTCTAAATTATGAGGAACTGTCCCGACCGTCCAAAGAGATACCTTACACCTTCGAGTAGATCGAACGGTATGGATAGGACAAACAAACAATTATAGTAAAAGTTTTAGTTAATACACACTTCACTCAATTCCCGGCCGTCCAAACTGTGACCTTACACCTTTCTGGTAGGTCGGACGGTCTGGGTCTCAACAACAACACTTCACTCAAGTCTTAGGACGAATCGGACGGTCTGGGTGTTCAACACTGCAAGTAACGTCAGACATGACATCATCACATATGAATTGTATACAAGTCACTTACTCTTGCAGTTTCGTTCAGTATTGTAGGTATGTTGTTCTGCAAATACACGAATTCATCTTTATATATAGAAACATCATGTGAAGGTTTATCTGGAATCATGATGTACCATGCAATAGCCCAGATAAGTCCACAGACTCCTAAAAGACAGAAATATCTAAAGTATAAAAAAGTCTACAGTTCTCAATATCATATACACATATTCCATTGTCTTAGTTCTAGCTGTATCACAACTGATATAGAAAATGTTATCTTTATCCGACTTATCAATGAATGTAATCCTTTTACAACATTTCGTATAACACCTTTGTAATTTCTTTTGTAAGTCTAGGGATGCATTTAGTTTATCTCTATTAATATAAAATATTTTGAAACCATCTTCATCCATTGCAATTTACATCCATTACACCAGTTACATCCATTATCAATCTATCCATATATATTGATTACTACGTTAAGAAATGAGTATCGTTTTTCTTAAGAAATAATGCTACGAAAATCGTTATATTTCGATCATTTCAATACTAAATTTCAGTAGTTTTAATCTCTAATATATATTATAGCTAGTAGTCTTTTTTTACATATTGTATCCATATATGAAATTTCACAGCGGTGCTAACTTACGTTTTAAAATTATCATGTTCTCACTTTACACGCGCATACACTCACAAGGACGAATATTACAAAAGTGTCCGAAAAGATTTCAGGACGTCTTAAAACAGGGGTGGCCAACCCGCGGCCCGTGGGCCGCATGCGGCCCGCCTTGAATAATTTTGCGGCCCGCGAGATTCATTACAACTTTGCAAAATACGATTATTTTGTGCAATATTTTTGTTTTTAGTGTAGTGTTTTGTAACAGATAAATCCCATAACTGTTTCTATTTTATCACGTTGCTTCTGTTTTTATACATACTTAGAAGTGGGCAGTATTGCATTGTGATTCATCAACAAAATCTATGTGCCCAAGTATTATCGATGAATCATGTTATGCAAGTAGTCATAAAAACAGTGAATTACATTCGATCACATGCACTCTAGCATCGACAATTTAAGGAGTTCGTAAAAGAATTAGATTGTGAATATGGTGACGTTTTATACTTCAGTCGTGTCAGATGCTTGAGTCGTGGAAGATGTTTACAGCGATTTTCTAAGTTACGTCAAAAAAATTGACTTGTTTATGAATGACAAGCAAATACCTGTACCAGAATTAAGAAATGATGAATGGTTATTGGATTTATGCTTTTTAGTAGATATCATCGTAAAACTCAATCAATTAAATACATCATTACAAGGAAAAGATAATTTAATAATCGATGCATTTAATCACATAAAAGCATTTCAAAAGAAACTACTGCTATCTGAATCTCAATTGAAAAATAATAACGTTCAACACTTTCCATTGATGAAAGAATTAAAAAATTCAAAATGTGTCAGTTACATCAAATACGCAAAAGAAATAAGCAAACTTGCAGCTACTTTTGAGAGTCGTTTCACTAATTTAGACAAATACAAAAAATTATTTGAAATATATTCATCTCCCTTTCACGTCGATGTCGAGTTGGCCCCAGAATATCTCTAAATGGAACTGGTTGACTTACAATGCAATAATGAATTAAAACACATTTTTGAAACATCAGAATCAAAAATAGATTTTTATAACACTTATGTCACAAAACAAAAATTTTCCAATTTGAGAGATCTGGCACAAAACGTTGTGAGCGCTTTTGGATCAACTTACACCTGTGAATCGTTTTTTTCAAAAATGAAATTTATCAAACATAAATCGCGTTCGAACTTAACGGACGAAAACCTGCAACATCAATTACGATGTGCAAATACACGCATTGAGATCGACTTGCAAAAACTAAGTGAAAGAGTTGAGAAACAAATATCTCACTAATTAAATAAATTAAAAATTATTCGATCATTGCATTATTATTATTATATTATGTATGTTTGCATACATGAAAAATAATGAAAACAATAATAATAATTCATTCTGTTTTAAATTTTCACTCCAATAAATGTTTGTAATGTGTCCAAATCTAATATAAATATATATATTTTTATATGCGGCCCTCGGACCGACGTGGTGGTCGAGTGGTCAAGGCATACGTTTCCAAAGCAATCGCTCGAGCGCTACATTGTGGGTTCGAGCCCCACGTAAGGCATGGATGTTGTTGTGTTGTGGGCGCAGTATGTTCCGCCCTCCTTTGTTGCCACTGGGGCAACGTCGCTAGGACGGCTAAATGGATCATTTAATAAATGCCCGAATTATGAGCGAATTACGATGAGTCAAGTGCCTGGCCATTGGCAATAATATATATATATATATATATATATATATATATATATATATATATATGCGGCCCGCGGGATTATAATGTTTTTCCGAAGTGGCCCGCAGGGTCATTTGGGTTGGCCACCCCTGTCTTAAAACGTACTTATCTGTCAAAATGTCGAATAAAAACATCTTACAAGAGCTCTGAAACTAAAATCATAGAAGAAAATCGATGTAGCTACTTTTTGCTTAAAACAACAGTGAATCTTTCAATCTTTCAAATGATGTATTCATTTCCATTGTAGCTGTTAAAGAAGTACATTAAAAATATTTAATGATATAAACATTCCCATCTCGAGTCTTTTAAATATATTTTTATGTAAGACTTGGTAAAAATGCTTTTTTTTTGCATTATAATGTACTTTTCAAAAAAAAAAAAAAATTACAGACTGTAAACACTTGAAATATTTATTAAATAATCTTGGAACTTTCATGCATATTTTAACCAAACAATTTATGGTTATTTTATTATATATGCAAAATAATATAAAACACACTTTGAAAAATGTGTTTTTGAAAAAAATTAGCAGTGTCTCTCTTATATTTTTATTCAATCAGCATAGAAAACAAGTTAACAAAAAAGTGACTGGTTAAAATATTTACAATTATCCAAAATATAGTCTCTATGTTTATTAGATTCTGAAAATTGGTACAGCAGATATTGTTCATTTTAATAAAGAATAAGAGATTGCGTTAAACTCGGACTTTAAGCAACACAGTGCTTTCTTTATAGTACTAGAGTTAATGTTTTGAAAATTGCTCACAAATTGTCAAATCCCCTAATGGAAATGTGCAATCGTGTAAAATTTTCGTCCCTATTCCCAGTTGATATTTAGGAATATTAATATTTTATGTTCTACTGCATATCTTTTCTACTGGACACCTTCTATTGGATACTTCATTTACTTAAAATTTAAATGAGATAATAAAAAAATACCATTTAATTACTTTAAAAAGTAACTTTAATATACAAGCATTTGCAAACCTTTAAATATTTATTTTAACGAAACGCTTCAGTGTACAAATGAAAAGAGAAAAAATATTTTAATTTATATAAAAACTATTTTAGAAATAAAGAGGAAACATTTACACGGATATTTTTTCCGACAGAAGCTGAGAGCATTGCAAAATTGGTTAAGGTTGTTACGGAGTGCTACAAAATGTTTCCTATATAACACGAATGCTTTATTTCTTTCGATGCAAATGATGGACAAGATCCACAGTACAATGTTTATAACTTCTGACAAAATTGTTATTATAGATCCTTGTAAAATTCTCTTTCCAGATAAATCTAAGAAAGCCAACATTTAATTTCTTGTTTTGCATGGATATTCATATACAGGTTGATTAAAAAAATATGGACCAAACATTACAAAGTGATAGAGGACACCACACCAAACATTTTTCGTGATAGGTTAGGAAATGAAACGTGAAGGTGCCAATGGGCGCTTAATGGTGAAAACGATAAGGCGAGGCGCAAACACAAGAGTGACTTAGAAATTATAAAATGACATTTAATAAACAATAATTTCAGTAATGGCTCGAAGAAGTCATTACTGTAATTATTGCCGTTGTACATATTAATGTAATGTACGCCGCTGTGATTACTGCACGTATCACAGCGGCGATGAAGGAATGGGCAAACTCTCTCGAACAGACCACACATGCCGCGCACTTCGGCAGCAGCGACAGAAATTCTGGAGACAAGTTCCTCTTCTGATACAAGGGGAGTCGAAGACTCAGAACACACGACTGGCCCTTGGGCTTACAGCAGCTGTTTGAGTGGCCGGAAACGAGATACAAGGAGAGTGTCATAGACAAGACCTTTGAGATATCTCCACAAAAAGAAGTCAAGACACGGGCGATTGTCCTTTCAAAAGTTGAAGCTGAGAATAACAGCTGCAAACTGATAAGACCATACATTCGATGTTACGAAAATTTGCATAAGGCTTCTCCATCTTCCCTAGATGAAATTTGCATATGTGGTTTTCTTCATCAACTGGAAAATAACAACCAGAATAACGGTTTTAAGTTTGTGGAGGGGCCGCTACCAAACAAGTAATCGACATGTAAAGCCTTTACATTTCATTTCTGACCCGGTAAACTGTGACGAAAAATGTTTGGTTGTGTATGTATAACCACCACTGTAATGTTTGACCGATCTTTTTTAATCACTCTGTATATAAATATGTATTACCTAGATTGTCTACATGTTTAGTCATCTAACCTTAAGTTGTGAATGTTTCAATTCTTGTATTTTCTATCGAATATTATATTCTTAAAATGCACGTATTAATAAGAAAGCTCATTAAACTAATTTTCTTGTAAATGACATTGAATCAAGGAATTAAATTTAAGTTTTGTTTTATATTGACAGGTCATGAGTTAAATAATGTAATAAATATATATAAATATATAATATATAAAATAATTAAATATAAACTTATGTCATAGCGTTTACCTGATATTAGAAAACTTTCAGTTCTATCTATAATATTCCACATTGGTGAATATAGTGGGTAAAATGTGAAGCATAAAAAATATCCTGAAATTTAAAATGCATTATATGTTAACTCAAAATGTATTGCATATAAGCAGCAAATTGCGTACATATGTTAACCATCATTTTAAAATATAAGGTTAAACCTATATTTGTTAGGGTATACTTGTCATATTACATCCGTAATTTACGTATTTTAATCTTATTTTTAAAATATCTGATGGGGGAGAATATGACTTTCCCTGCATAATACAAGTACTTTATTTCTCTAGTTGCAAAATAAAGAATGGACCAAGTATACAGCACAATGTTTTTTAACTTTGAAAGTACACTGGCATTTAGCATTTTTCTGGATGTTATGTAAAATTAACAAGCGCAAAAATAACTTATATGTATTGCAAATATAACTAAACTGTTAAAAATATTGCTAACATCTTCTAAGCAACATACTCCATTATATCAAAATATGTAAATTATTCATAAATCTGGCGTCATTTTTGTTATAATTTGGTGGCATTTTCTTTTATTTGGCACCGCATTAAAAAGTCGCCAAGTGGGCGATATTTCGCCAACTTGGTGATACTTACTATAGTTTATTGTATAATTTTTAGGGCCATTTATTTGAAAAATGTGCAGATCGGTTCAATTTGGCGTTCTAAAGTTTGAGTCATTCGTTTTGGAATAAAAAATTACGTAATAGTGTGATTATTTATTTAACATTATTCAATGTCGGTTCTTTTATTATTATTATTATTATTATTATTATTACTTTTTATTATCAGTTTTATTATTTTTATTTTTATTTTTATTTATTTATTTATTTATTTTTAGAATTAGTATCAAAATTTGGGAGTTCCAAACGTTCGATCTCGTTTAAAATAAATATTGTCTCAATATTCACGAATCGTAATTATCGTATCAACTTACGTTACTCTCCAATCGTTCGTGGGATGTTACATCCACAGACTCACGAACACACACATATACATAGACATGCACACTCAAATACATAGACATGCACACACATACACACTCAAATACATAGACATGCACACACATATACACAGACATGCACACACATATACAGAGACACATATACATGACATGCACACACGTATAGATAGACATGCACACACGTATACATAGACATGCACACACATATACACATAAATATACACTCACACACACACATATACACTCACAACTTTCGATTCAAGTTCGAAAATGTTTGAAACATACTATATCGTCAAAAACTCGATTTCAAATTTTCAACCTCAGTACAATATTTTACCTATACAGAATAGTGTGTATTTAAGGAAAGTAAAAATATTCAACCATACATTCATTCATAAGATCCTTACATGAGCATGTATGGAACGATACGGACTACTAATAAATTTATAAAATAAGCCATTTATAGTTACACATTATTATAAAAAGTAAAACTAAAGACTGCTTCAAATAGTGTAAAACTATATGCTTTGGCAAACTATATATTTAAGTAATCGTATATTTATAATACATAATTTCGGTTATGTGAAAAACACTTAACAGAATGGTTGTCTACATAATGCATTCAAAAATGTATTCCTTATACTCCGATATTGGATCCCATTTTTGTCGATAGGTTTAGAATAAACTTGTTTACTTTTTGTGTAAACAGGAAAATATTACTCATCGAAACAGGTATTTACATATAAATTCATTCAAAGTGATGCAATATCTAACAGTATGAACGGTATTGTACAGTCATAGAACGGCGTAGATGGGATGTTCTACACACGAAACGAGGACCTCGAGTTATACAATTATTTTAAAAAATTCTCAAAGTTAAACAAGTAAATCGAACTATAGTATAGAGTATATAATGAGTTCCTCAACATGATTTGAATCAACGGTTATATTTAGAGCAAAGGCTCCTTTGATTTAAAAGTGTGTATAATGTGGACAGTTATAAATTATAAATATTCAAGTTATAAATTTCACACAATAGAGCTTGATAATAACATAAACTACACATAAGTTAATTGTTTCTATACGTAAATATTGTAACAGTATCTAAAATAGTATCGTACCTACTGATACAACGTTTCTTCTTGTTACTGGGGTATATTCCTTAGAGTAAATAATGAGTTCACATATAAGGATATTTTAAGCGTAATTAAAAGAAAAGATGAGAGCAAGAAGATGTTGTGGTGCACAAAAAGAAGCATTTGGTTGGTGTTGCTTTTAAATACATAAATAAATTTTAGGATTGAATTAATATTTTTAATTTACATTTAGAATTAATTCTTAATGTAAAAGATTCTTAAAGACATTCTTAATTTACATTGCATTATCAGCTTCTATGAGGTTCAAAACAATCATCAGAGACTACAAAATAGCAATTAAATGTTCCATAATCAGAGAAATTATATTCTCCCTCTCTATCTATCAATTTATCTATCTATCTATCTATCTATCTATATATATATATATATATATATATATATATATATATATATATATATATATATATATGTAAGCCAAAAGGCAGTAACCACGATGACAAGAGTGACTAATAAAGCAGGTAATAAAATGACAATCAGGCGCGATGCAGCTCATAAGTGTCAAATATACATAAAAGTTTCAAAAAGTACAATACGTGGAAAGAAGCCAACAGGGATATACGAATAGGCCTAGGGGGATTGTGACCCCTAGTTCCCGGTTAAAAGTCGACTTTTACTCCAATGGAAACGCTCCCGGAGCCGGTATATGCCTGTGGCCATATTTCCAGAAAGCATCAGAACAAAAAACGCACTCCGCTCGAAGATACGCGGACAATGTGGAACCAACCAAGAAACGGTTTGCAACCGACATCGAATAAGTTGAAAAGCACGAGAGCAATATTGGAATGAAAGCAAAACGCGCCACACGCCATGTCTATCTATCCAGTCGAAATAGAAAAATTAAGATGCGCACGCAGTCGTTAATGGCGTTGCCAGCTTAAATTATATATCGAAGGTGTTGCCAAAATCGGTTCGAAAAGCATTATCTTCCTTCTTATACAATGTATTATAATAATGTTTGATGAATCCCAATGGATAATTCTGTCTCAAAGCCTCCCCGATGAAGACTGCGTCGCTCTGTACTCTATCTCTTGTATGAGAATGTATACGTGCGCTGCGTAAGAAACGATTTACCATGACGTTACGAAAAACTGCATGACTCAGATTGGATTTCCAATTTATGATGTAATTGATTTCCATGTCAAAGTGCTTACGTTTGTCGTATAGTCGTGTGTACGTGGGTTCGTTCTCTTTGAATTTGATATTAATATCAAGATAATTAATCTCATTCTCTTGATCCTCGTTGGTTTCGATAGGTTCCAGATTTGATGGGTAAAAACCGAAGTCGAATTTATTGCTATTTTTATTTAGTCCAATCAGCACATCGTCAATGAAACGAAAATATGGCATTTCGTTTAAAATATGTACACCCTCTTCGTATTTATTGAGGTAAAGGTTCGCCAGCATGGAGGAACAACCTCCCCCCATAGATATACCCTTCGTTTGCTGATAGTATTCGATGCCGTTAAATAAAATATTTTCGAGAAGAACAATATCCAGAATTGCTTTGAATTTATGCAATGCAATGTATTTTTGCATGCCGTAGTTTCCATGAATTTCAACAATAATGGCGTAAAGGTCTTGCAGTTTATTGTTATTAAAGAGGTCCTTGAAATCGTAGCTTTCATAAATCATATATGTAGGGTTATTTCTTATATGATTAAGCACCTCCATTCTCATACAAGAGATAGAGTACAGAGCGACGCAGTCTTCATCGGGGAGGCTTTGAGACAGAATTATCCATTGGGATTCATCAAACATTATTATAATACATTGTATAAGAAGGCAGAGAATGCTTTTCAAACCGATTTTGGCAACACCTTCGATATATAATTTATGCTGGCAACGCCATTAACGACTGCGTGCGCATCTTCATTTTTCTATTTCGACTGGATAGATAGACATGGCGTGTGGCGCGTTTTGCTTTCATTCTAATATTGCTCTCGTGCTTTTCAACTTATTCGATGTCGGTTGCAAACCGTTTCTTGGTTGGTTCCACATTGTCCGCGTATCTTCGAGCGGAGTGCGTTTTTTGTTCTGATGCTTTCTGGAAATATGGCCAGAGGCATATACCGGCTCCGGGAGCGTTTCCATTGGAGTAAAAGTCGACTTTTAACCGGGAACTAGGGGTCACAATCCCCCTAGGCCTATTCGTATATCCCTGTTGGCTTCTTTCCACGTATTGTACTTTTTGAAACTTTTATATATATATATATATATATATATATATACATTATAAAACTTGAAAAATTTATTTTCAATTTTAGTGAACAGATTAAAAAGCTAAAAGCAAAAAATAATTTATAATACATCTTGTAAAGCGCTATGCTGCAATATTTACATGTGTATTCCTATATAAATTCCCAAAAAGGACAAGTAGCAATGTACTCGTACAGATTCTAGATGTGTGACAGAAGTACCGGCCGGGGGGAGTTGCGACCCCCAGCACTCCGGTTAAAGCTTTTTCCGCCATGGCAAACGCTCCCGGTAACCGATACTCCTTACACGATTTCCTTCATGACCTTTTATAAATCCGCAAAAATACATACATATACAATTTCAATAACATGTAAAATCTAAAAGTTTACTTTTCTACGCTAAAACTATCCATGAAGCATTCTGTAAAAATATAACAAATAATTTAAAATACAAAATTCTTAAGACTAAAGAAATCCCAGTCTGAGAGGATATTTTTTTAAAAAATGGATATAAGACCCATAAACCGCATAATTTCCATATAAAAACCTGTGTGTAAAATTACCTCACAATTAGTCATTTAATCCTTTTTAACCCTTTCTATTCAAAACTAATGTTTGAAATACTAGTCAGAGTGTCTGTATTTTTAAATATGGACTCAAGACCTATTGGCAACTCCATCGCCATATATATACTAATGTTTGAAATCATTTCACTTATGGTTAATTATTACTTTAAAAACTATATATTCAAGACTATTGAAATCCATGTTATTATTATTAAAATCCTTTCTGGATACCAAAACCTATTGGCTTCTTTATCACCATAAAAATCCTAATGTTTGAATTTACTTCACTTGTGATAGTTTAATGCTCATAAATCGATATATTCAATTCCAAAAACATTCCAGTCAGAGAGTTATTTTTAAATATTGGATACAAGACATTTAAACAATATTATCACCTTATAAATATATATACATATATATAGACACATAAATACGCCATAGTCCAAACTCTACGCAATACACCTTCCCATGGAACAACACATAACTTTTTGATTTTATACCACTTTCACATATGACTAAAGTAATTATTAAAAGTTCGTCCGATATTTCAGAAAACCCCTATAATCACGAACTTACAATCTGGATAACGCTTATAATGTTTCCACATAAAAATAGCCCTAGCTATAAAATTCCGGTGTATAGCCATATTGAGCTATCTGATTTATGATCCTCAATTTGGCATAAAAACACGTCACCCTCTGCGTATTACAATTACCGCCATTAGGCTATATCCGAAAAGTCGTATGTTGTTATCATTCCAAAATATCTGTTCCTGGTTACGGCTGCAGTTAAACCATTATAATTGGAAACCAATCTTATCAGAAAAGCGGGAGGATAACCCTCCTTGATAGCCTCCTCCAGAAAACGGCAATCACACTTGTATCTATCGTTGTTAGTAAAATTCAACAACTTATGTCGTTTCATTTGATTTACTATCAGATTTCTGAATATGTTACGGTGTAGACTAGTTGTCCATGACGTCAAATATTTGATATCAAAATTAAAGGTGTTACGTTTATCGTAAATACGATAACATTGTATAGTGGCAGGCTTCATTATAGTGAGATCTAAAAAATCCAGACTTTCATCCTCATTGCATGGTGTTTCTATTAAAGTTAAACATGGAGGATAAAAGTCAAACTTCATTGTATAACCACTATCCTCGAATCCGCATAGGATATCATCCACGTAACGTAGGAATAACATCTCATTTAAAAGATGTGTTCCCCTTTCATATCTATCTAGGTAAATATCTGCCATAATTGACGAACAGTTACCCCCCATTGGGATACCCTTAATTTGTTTATAAAAGTTTTCTCCATTGTATAAAACTGTCTCGAATAAAACCAACTCCACCAAAGCCTTGTACTTTCCAATTGCTATATATAGCTGCAAATCACATCTATGGTATGATTCTATTAGGATGCTATATAGATCCTTAATGTCTATATTATTGAAAAGGTCAGCAAAGTCATAACTCCTGTATATACCGATGTTTGGCAATTCTTTCAGTTTCTTAACTACTTCGAGGCTGTTTTTTATAAAATAGCAACCCTGGTCATATAGTTTCCGTAATACCAATTTTAAATGTTCCAATAATAATTTATTGGCCCTTGTTAAATAAGTTTTAAAACCGATGGTTACTGGTCGGAATTTAACTGGATTTTTATGTAGCTTAGGTATTAACGTTAAATAGGGATATCTAATTTTTCCCACACATATGCCAGATTTTTTGTACAAAGCTTTTATCCGGTTACTAATTTCCAACTGAGTTTGATTCAACAACGAGTACATACTATGATCTTCGTATGCTTGTCTTAATAAACTAACATAGTACCATTTACAAGTCATTGCAAAATTCGACGTTACCTTGTCTACGTACGTAATTACATACATACTTTGTATTTCATCCAGCTCTTTTTTATTATATTTAAGCTCACTTCCTATTGTATTACACCGTACGTTCCTGCGATACCATGAAATGCACTCATTTATCACTAAGACCTTCCATTCTTCAAATGTCTCAGTTGGCAAACTGAATTTTACTGCCGCTTTTTGAATATAATGTGTAATATCAATTTCCATTGCTCGTTTAATGGAAACGTCACTCTTAAATCGGTATTTAGTACCCAATTCAAAGTATTTTTTAATATTCGATTTTATTATACCCAGATCTCCTGTTACAATATGTCCATGATGTACGTCTCTGTATATCGATGTATTACATTTGCAACTTACACAACTCTCTGTATGTAAATTACTACCAATAAAATTATAATTAAAAAACCTTCTCCCCAAAGGTTTATCATATTTGAAAGCCACTTTTAACCTCAGGTCCCTAACTGGTAAAGTATGAGCCATTAGTCTTAAAATTCTATTAAAAGGAATAAGATCGTATCTTTTATTAATATATTTCAATATAAGATATTCGTCAATATGTTTTTTTATTTTAATATCCTCTAAAACTATTCCATGTATCCTGGCTCTAAATTTGATGTAATCCAACATTATACACAAGGATCTGGACCGATCGCTTTCAGTACATTCTACATATATTTTTCTGTAATGACACCAAACTCTGTTAACAAACTTCAATCTAATTCCGTAAGCCATATTCTTCAGCCATGTCTCGGGAATATCTTTTCCAACATCTATATCTCGCAAAACCCTATCAATTTTATCCACTGTTCTTTTTAAGCACACTTTTCCCCTACATCCTCCTCGTTGTTTACGACTGGACCTTTCCAAGTCCCGCTTCACCATACTGTCCGTCCTTACGCTTGAATAATATTCCTTGTTATAATTATTACCGTACATAACAGTATTGAGACCATACGGATAAACCGATCTATGTTGTGCTATATGTGTATTTTCCCACCATAATCTTAAATTTGTATCCACCACAATATCCAAAATAGTAACCTTCATTGCTTCAACTCCGTGATTAGCAAAGTGTCTTATTTCCAAAGACACCTCACTTTCCGAATTTTTAATACATTTATATATCATGCTACGGTGCAGATTTATTCTGATATTAAGGCAGTTCTTAGTTTGCCCTATATACTCTTTTTCACATATATCGCATGTGATAGAGTACACGCAATTATATGTTTTACAGAAACTCTTATATTTTCCAACATTGGAAATCTGTATCTTGTTTGCTTTAGGACACAACATACATTTTGTTGAACTACATTTACTGTATTTAAATTTTCCAAAGTTTTTATAATAAGTGCGATACGTAGAGCCCGGACATTCCATATTAGAATCAAACTGTATAACATTAGAAACAGGCACACTCAAAGCAACCACGTTATTTTTAGGTACGGCAACTCCTGTATGAATAACGTTAAAGTAGTTTTTAATAGAATTCACAAGAGGGTAACTGGATGACGGTCGTCCTACGCCCCTTGCATCTGACGACCGAGCAATCGTGGTAGAGACCCCGAAGTTGCCAGTCGCTAAATTCTTATTATTGTACATTTCATAAAAAAGTTTAAGAAGAAAAGCATACCGGTTCGAAAATAAATTCAAACCCGGCCAAAGCCAATGATAATCTAACCACTTCCGGTATCTCCCCAAAGCTTTACCTCTTCCAATCCAATTATCATCGTAACTACAACAATTTATCTTCTAACTCATCCACCTTATAACCTATAAATTCGATATATCATCACTCCAGGAGAAGCCGATCCCATACTTTTTACAATATCTATTACTTTTTTTGTACAAATAAATACTTAATATATTATATTTGTATTTACAATTTTTGTCTTTTTTTGTTTTATTATAATTTTTTATATATGTATACATCTAGTTATCCGAAAATGATTTACTCAAACGATTCACAAATCAAAATAGGCAATCAGGAGCCTCATGCACCGAAAAAACGTTCGACATGACCTCAAAAACCACCAGAATACACGAAAGTCACCCATCCCCCCATGTAATACTCCATAGTCACCAAACACCAAGTCCAAAATACCATTAAACCATCAGTGATCAACTGCGCTAAGCTGCTAGTACGATCATCTAATTTATACATTATAAAACTTGAAAAATTTATTTTCAATTTTAGTGAACAGATTAAAAAGCTAAAAGCAAAAAATAATTTATAATACATCTTGTAAAGCGCTATGCTGCAATATTTACATGTGTATTCCTATATAAATTCCCAAAAAGGACAAGTAGCAATGTACTCGTACAGATTCTAGATGTGTGACAGAAGTACCGGCCGGGGGGAGTTGCGACCCCCAGCACTCCGGTTAAAGCTTTTTCCGCCATGGCAAACGCTCCCGGTAACCGATACTCCTTACACGATTTCCTTCATGACCTTTTATAAATCCGCAAAAATACATACATATACAATTTCAATAACATGTAAAATCTAAAAGTTTACTTTTCTACGCTAAAACTATCCATGAAGCATTCTGTAAAAATATAACAAATAATTTAAAATACAAAATTCTTAAGACTAAAGAAATCCCAGTCTGAGAGGATATTTTTTTAAAAAATGGATATAAGACCCATAAACCGCATAATTTCCATATAAAAACCTGTGTGTAAAATTACCTCACAATTAGTCATTTAATCCTTTTTAACCCTTTCTATTCAAAACTAATGTTTGAAATACTAGTCAGAGTGTCTGTATTTTTAAATATGGACTCAAGACCTATTGGCAACTCCATCGCCATATATATACTAATGTTTGAAATCATTTCACTTATGGTTAATTATTACTTTAAAAACTATATATTCAAGACTATTGAAATCCATGTTATTATTATTAAAATCCTTTCTGGATACCAAAACCTATTGGCTTCTTTATCACCATAAAAATCCTAATGTTTGAATTTACTTCACTTGTGATAGTTTAATGCTCATAAATCGATATATTCAATTCCAAAAACATTCCAGTCAGAGAGTTATTTTTAAATATTGGATACAAGACATTTAAACAATATTATCACCTTATAAATATATATACATATATATAGACACATAAATACGCCATAGTCCAAACTCTACGCAATACACCTTCCCATGGAACAACACATAACTTTTTGATTTTATACCACTTTCACATATGACTAAAGTAATTATTAAAAGTTCGTCCGATATTTCAGAAAACCCCTATAATCACGAACTTACAATCTGGATAACGCTTATAATGTTTCCACATAAAAATAGCCCTAGCTATAAAATTCCGGTGTATAGCCATATTGAGCTATCTGATTTATGATCCTCAATTTGGCATAAAAACACGTCACCCTCTGCGTATTACAATTACCGCCATTAGGCTATATCCGAAAAGTCGTATGTTGTTATCATTCCAAAATATCTCTTCCTGGTTACGGCTGCAGTTAAACCATTATAATTGGAAACCAATCTTATCAGAAAAGCGGGAGGATAACCCTCCTTGATAGCCTCCTCCAGAAAACGGCAATCACACTTGTATCTATCGTTGTTAGTAAAATTCAACAACTTATGTCGTTTCATTTGATTTACTATCAGATTTCTGAATATGTTACGGTGTAGACTAGTTGTCCATGACGTCAAATATTTGATATCAAAATTAAAGGTGTTACGTTTATCGTAAATACGATAACATTGTATAGTGGCAGGCTTCATTATAGTGAGATCTAAAAAATCCAGACTTTCATCCTCATTGCATGGTGTTTCTATTAAAGTTAAACATGGAGGATAAAAGTCAAACTTCATTGTATAACCACTATCCTCGAATCCGCATAGGATATCATCCACGTAACGTAGGAATAACATCTCATTTAAAAGATGTGTTCCCCTTTCATATCTATCTAGGTAAATATCTGCCATAATTGACGAACAGTTACCCCCCATTGGGATACCCTTAATTTGTTTATAAAAGTTTTCTCCATTGTATAAAACTGTCTCGAATAAAACCAACTCCACCAAAGCCTTGTACTTTCCAATTGCTATATATAGCTGCAAATCACATCTATGGTATGATTCTATTAGGATGCTATATAGATCCTTAATGTCTATATTATTGAAAAGGTCAGCAAAGTCATAACTCCTGTATATACCGATGTTTGGCAATTCTTTCAGTTTCTTAACTACTTCGAGGCTGTTTTTTATAAAATAGCAACCCTGGTCATATAGTTTCCGTAATACCAATTTTAAATGTTCCAATAATAATTTATTGGCCCTTGTTAAATAAGTTTTAAAACCGATGGTTACTGGTCGGAATTTAACTGGATTTTTATGTAGCTTAGGTATTAACGTTAAATAGGGATATCTAATTTTTCCCACACATATGCCAGATTTTTTGTACAAAGCTTTTATCCGGTTACTAATTTCCAACTGAGTTTGATTCAACAACGAGTACATACTATGATCTTCGTATGCTTGTCTTAATAAACTAACATAGTACCATTTACAAGTCATTGCAAAATTCGACGTTACCTTGTCTACGTACGTAATTACATACATACTTTGTATTTCATCCAGCTCTTTTTTATTATATTTAAGCTCACTTCCTATTGTATTACACCGTACGTTCCTGCGATACCATGAAATGCACTCATTTATCACTAAGACCTTCCATTCTTCAAATGTCTCAGTTGGCAAACTGAATTTTACTGCCGCTTTTTGAATATAATGTGTAATATCAATTTCCATTGCTCGTTTAATGGAAACGTCACTCTTAAATCGGTATTTAGTACCCAATTCAAAGTATTTTTTAATATTCGATTTTATTATACCCAGATCTCCTGTTACAATATGTCCATGATGTACGTCTCTGTATATCGATGTATTACATTTGCAACTTACACAACTCTCTGTATGTAAATTACTACCAATAAAATTATAATTAAAAAACCTTCTCCCCAAAGGTTTATCATATTTGAAAGCCACTTTTAACCTCAGGTCCCTAACTGGTAAAGTATGAGCCATTAGTCTTAAAATTCTATTAAAAGGAATAAGATCGTATCTTTTATTAATATATTTCAATATAAGATATTCGTCAATATGTTTTTTTATTTTAATATCCTCTAAAACTATTCCATGTATCCTGGCTCTAAATTTGATGTAATCCAACATTATACACAAGGATCTGGACCGATCGCTTTCAGTACATTCTACATATATTTTTCTGTAATGACACCAAACTCTGTTAACAAACTTCAATCTAATTCCGTAAGCCATATTCTTCAGCCATGTCTCGGGAATATCTTTTCCAACATCTATATCTCGCAAAACCCTATCAATTTTATCCACTGTTCTTTTTAAGCACACTTTTCCCCTACATCCTCCTCGTTGTTTACGACTGGACCTTTCCAAGTCCCGCTTCACCATACTGTCCGTCCTTACGCTTGAATAATATTCCTTGTTATAATTATTACCGTACATAACAGTATTGAGACCATACGGATAAACCGATCTATGTTGTGCTATATGTGTATTTTCCCACCATAATCTTAAATTTGTATCCACCACAATATCCAAAATAGTAACCTTCATTGCTTCAACTCCGTGATTAGCAAAGTGTCTTATTTCCAAAGACACCTCACTTTCCGAATTTTTAATACATTTATATATCATGCTACGGTGCAGATTTATTCTGATATTAAGGCAGTTCTTAGTTTGCCCTATATACTCTTTTCCACATATATCGCATGTGATAGAGTACACGCAATTATATGTTTTACAGAAACTCTTATATTTTCCAACATTGGAAATCTGTATCTTGTTTGCTTTAGGACACAACATACATTTTGTTGAACTACATTTACTGTATTTAAATTTTCCAAAGTTTTTATAATAAGTGCGATACGTAGAGCCCGGACATTCCATATTAGAATCAAACTGTATAACATTAGAAACAGGCACACTCAAAGCAACCACGTTATTTTTAGGTACGGCAACTCCTGTATGAATAACGTTAAAGTAGTTTTTAATAGAATTCACAAGAGGGTAACTGGATGACGGTCGTCCTACGCCCCTTGCATCTGACGACCGAGCAATCGTGGTAGAGACCCCGAAGTTGCCAGTCGCTAAATTCTTATTATTGTACATTTCATAAAAAAGTTTAAGAAGAAAAGCATACCGGTTCGAAAATAAATTCAAACCCGGCCAAAGCCAATGATAATCTAACCACTTCCGGTATCTCCCCAAAGCTTTACCTCTTCCAATCCAATTATCATCGTAACTACAACAATTTATCTTCTAACTCATCCACCTTATAACCTATAAATTCGATATATCATCACTCCAGGAGAAGCCGATCCCATACTTTTTACAATATCTATTACTTTTTTTGTACAAATAAATACTTAATATATTATATTTGTATTTACAATTTTTGTCTTTTTTTGTTTTATTATAATTTTTTATATATGTATACATCTAGTTATCCGAAAATGATTTACTCAAACGATTCACAAATCAAAATAGGCAATCAGGAGCCTCATGCACCGAAAAAACGTTCGACATGACCTCAAAAACCACCAGAATACACGAAAGTCACCCATCCCCCCATGTAATACTCCATAGTCACCAAACACCAAGTCCAAAATACCATTAAACCATCAGTGATCAACTGCGCTAAGCTGCTAGTACGATCATCTAATTTATACATTATAAAACTTGAAAAATTTATTTTCAATTTTAGTGAACAGATTAAAAAGCTAAAAGCAAAAAATAATTTATAATACATCTTGTAAAGCGCTATGCTGCAATATTTACATGTGTATTCCTATATAAATTCCCAAAAAGGACAAGTAGCAATGTACTCGTACAGATTCTAGATGTGTGACAGAAGTACCGGCCGGGGGGAGTTGCGACCCCCAGCACTCCGGTTAAAGCTTTTTCCGCCATGGCAAACGCTCCCGGTAACCGATACTCCTTACACGATTTCCTTCATGACCTTTTATAAATCCGCAAAAATACATACATATACAATTTCAATAACATGTAAAATCTAAAAGTTTACTTTTCTACGCTAAAACTATCCATGAAGCATTCTGTAAAAATATAACAAATAATTTAAAATACAAAATTCTTAAGACTAAAGAAATCCCAGTCTGAGAGGATATTTTTTTAAAAAATGGATATAAGACCCATAAACCGCATAATTTCCATATAAAAACCTGTGTGTAAAATTACCTCACAATTAGTCATTTAATCCTTTTTAACCCTTTCTATTCAAAACTAATGTTTGAAATACTAGTCAGAGTGTCTGTATTTTTAAATATGGACTCAAGACCTATTGGCAACTCCATCGCCATATATATACTAATGTTTGAAATCATTTCACTTATGGTTAATTATTACTTTAAAAACTATATATTCAAGACTATTGAAATCCATGTTATTATTATTAAAATCCTTTCTGGATACCAAAACCTATTGGCTTCTTTATCACCATAAAAATCCTAATGTTTGAATTTACTTCACTTGTGATAGTTTAATGCTCATAAATCGATATATTCAATTCCAAAAACATTCCAGTCAGAGAGTTATTTTTAAATATTGGATACAAGACATTTAAACAATATTATCACCTTATAAATATATATACATATATATAGACACATAAATACGCCATAGTCCAAACTCTACGCAATACACCTTCCCATGGAACAACACATAACTTTTTGATTTTATACCACTTTCACATATGACTAAAGTAATTATTAAAAGTTCGTCCGATATTTCAGAAAACCCCTATAATCACGAACTTACAATCTGGATAACGCTTATAATGTTTCCACATAAAAATAGCCCTAGCTATAAAATTCCGGTGTATAGCCATATTGAGCTATCTGATTTATGATCCTCAATTTGGCATAAAAACACGTCACCCTCTGCGTATTACAATTACCGCCATTAGGCTATATCCGAAAAGTCGTATGTTGTTATCATTCCAAAATATCTCTTCCTGGTTACGGCTGCAGTTAAACCATTATAATTGGAAACCAATCTTATCAGAAAAGCGGGAGGATAACCCTCCTTGATAGCCTCCTCCAGAAAACGGCAATCACACTTGTATCTATCGTTGTTAGTAAAATTCAACAACTTATGTCGTTTCATTTGATTTACTATCAGATTTCTGAATATGTTACGGTGTAGACTAGTTGTCCATGACGTCAAATATTTGATATCAAAATTAAAGGTGTTACGTTTATCGTAAATACGATAACATTGTATAGTGGCAGGCTTCATTATAGTGAGATCTAAAAAATCCAGACTTTCATCCTCATTGCATGGTGTTTCTATTAAAGTTAAACATGGAGGATAAAAGTCAAACTTCATTGTATAACCACTATCCTCGAATCCGCATAGGATATCATCCACGTAACGTAGGAATAACATCTCATTTAAAAGATGTGTTCCCCTTTCATATCTATCTAGGTAAATATCTGCCATAATTGACGAACAGTTACCCCCCATTGGGATACCCTTAATTTGTTTATAAAAGTTTTCTCCATTGTATAAAACTGTCTCGAATAAAACCAACTCCACCAAAGCCTTGTACTTTCCAATTGCTATATATAGCTGCAAATCACATCTATGGTATGATTCTATTAGGATGCTATATAGATCCTTAATGTCTATATTATTGAAAAGGTCAGCAAAGTCATAACTCCTGTATATACCGATGTTTGGCAATTCTTTCAGTTTCTTAACTACTTCGAGGCTGTTTTTTATAAAATAGCAACCCTGGTCATATAGTTTCCGTAATACCAATTTTAAATGTTCCAATAATAATTTATTGGCCCTTGTTAAATAAGTTTTAAAACCGATGGTTACTGGTCGGAATTTAACTGGATTTTTATGTAGCTTAGGTATTAACGTTAAATAGGGATATCTAATTTTTCCCACACATATGCCAGATTTTTTGTACAAAGCTTTTATCCGGTTACTAATTTCCAACTGAGTTTGATTCAACAACGAGTACATACTATGATCTTCGTATGCTTGTCTTAATAAACTAACATAGTACCATTTACAAGTCATTGCAAAATTCGACGTTACCTTGTCTACGTACGTAATTACATACATACTTTGTATTTCATCCAGCTCTTTTTTATTATATTTAAGCTCACTTCCTATTGTATTACACCGTACGTTCCTGCGATACCATGAAATGCACTCATTTATCACTAAGACCTTCCATTCTTCAAATGTCTCAGTTGGCAAACTGAATTTTACTGCCGCTTTTTGAATATAATGTGTAATATCAATTTCCATTGCTCGTTTAATGGAAACGTCACTCTTAAATCGGTATTTAGTACCCAATTCAAAGTATTTTTTAATATTCGATTTTATTATACCCAGATCTCCTGTTACAATATGTCCATGATGTACGTCTCTGTATATCGATGTATTACATTTGCAACTTACACAACTCTCTGTATGTAAATTACTACCAATAAAATTATAATTAAAAAACCTTCTCCCCAAAGGTTTATCATATTTGAAAGCCACTTTTAACCTCAGGTCCCTAACTGGTAAAGTATGAGCCATTAGTCTTAAAATTCTATTAAAAGGAATAAGATCGTATCTTTTATTAATATATTTCAATATAAGATATTCGTCAATATGTTTTTTTATTTTAATATCCTCTAAAACTATTCCATGTATCCTGGCTCTAAATTTGATGTAATCCAACATTATACACAAGGATCTGGACCGATCGCTTTCAGTACATTCTACATATATTTTTCTGTAATGACACCAAACTCTGTTAACAAACTTCAATCTAATTCCGTAAGCCATATTCTTCAGCCATGTCTCGGGAATATCTTTTCCAACATCTATATCTCGCAAAACCCTATCAATTTTATCCACTGTTCTTTTTAAGCACACTTTTCCCCTACATCCTCCTCGTTGTTTACGACTGGACCTTTCCAAGTCCCGCTTCACCATACTGTCCGTCCTTACGCTTGAATAATATTCCTTGTTATAATTATTACCGTACATAACAGTATTGAGACCATACGGATAAACCGATCTATGTTGTGCTATATGTGTATTTTCCCACCATAATCTTAAATTTGTATCCACCACAATATCCAAAATAGTAACCTTCATTGCTTCAACTCCGTGATTAGCAAAGTGTCTTATTTCCAAAGACACCTCACTTTCCGAATTTTTAATACATTTATATATCATGCTACGGTGCAGATTTATTCTGATATTAAGGCAGTTCTTAGTTTGCCCTATATACTCTTTTCCACATATATCGCATGTGATAGAGTACACGCAATTATATGTTTTACAGAAACTCTTATATTTTCCAACATTGGAAATCTGTATCTTGTTTGCTTTAGGACACAACATACATTTTGTTGAACTACATTTACTGTATTTAAATTTTCCAAAGTTTTTATAATAAGTGCGATACGTAGAGCCCGGACATTCCATATTAGAATCAAACTGTATAACATTAGAAACAGGCACACTCAAAGCAACCACGTTATTTTTAGGTACGGCAACTCCTGTATGAATAACGTTAAAGTAGTTTTTAATAGAATTCACAAGAGGGTAACTGGATGACGGTCGTCCTACGCCCCTTGCATCTGACGACCGAGCAATCGTGGTAGAGACCCCGAAGTTGCCAGTCGCTAAATTCTTATTATTGTACATTTCATAAAAAAGTTTAAGAAGAAACGCATACCGGTTCGAAAATAAATTCAAACCCGGCCAAAGCCAATGATAATCTAACCACTTCCGGTATCTCCCCAAAGCTTTACCTCTTCCAATCCAATTATCATCGTAACTACAACAATTTATCTTCTAACTCATCCACCTTATAACCTATAAATTCGATATATCATCACTCCAGGAGAAGCCGATCCCATACTTTTTACAATATCTATTACTTTTTTTGTACAAATAAATACTTAATATATTATATTTGTATTTACAATTTTTGTCTTTTTTTGTTTTATTATAATTTTTTATATATGTATACATCTAGTTATCCGAAAATGATTTACTCAAACGATTCACAAATCAAAATAGGCAATCAGGAGCCTCATGCACCGAAAAAACGTTCGACATGACCTCAAAAACCACCAGAATACACGAAAGTCACCCATCCCCCCATGTAATACTCCATAGTCACCAAACACCAAGTCCAAAATACCATTAAACCATCAGTGATCAACTGCGCTAAGCTGCTAGTACGATCATCTAATTTATACATTATAAAACTTGAAAAATTTATTTTCAATTTTAGTGAACAGATTAAAAAGCTAAAAGCAAAAAATAATTTATAATACATCTTGTAAAGCGCTATGCTGCAATATTTACATGTGTATTCCTATATAAATTCCCAAAAAGGACAAGTAGCAATGTACTCGTACAGATTCTAGATGTGTGACAGAAGTACCGGCCGGGGGGAGTTGCGACCCCCAGCACTCCGGTTAAAGCTTTTTCCGCCATGGCAAACGCTCCCGGTAACCGATACTCCTTACACGATTTCCTTCATGACCTTTTATAAATCCGCAAAAATACATACATATACAATTTCAATAACATGTAAAATCTAAAAGTTTACTTTTCTACGCTAAAACTATCCATGAAGCATTCTGTAAAAATATAACAAATAATTTAAAATACAAAATTCTTAAGACTAAAGAAATCCCAGTCTGAGAGGATATTTTTTTAAAAAATGGATATAAGACCCATAAACCGCATAATTTCCATATAAAAACCTGTGTGTAAAATTACCTCACAATTAGTCATTTAATCCTTTTTAACCCTTTCTATTCAAAACTAATGTTTGAAATACTAGTCAGAGTGTCTGTATTTTTAAATATGGACTCAAGACCTATTGGCAACTCCATCGCCATATATATACTAATGTTTGAAATCATTTCACTTATGGTTAATTATTACTTTAAAAACTATATATTCAAGACTATTGAAATCCATGTTATTATTATTAAAATCCTTTCTGGATACCAAAACCTATTGGCTTCTTTATCACCATAAAAATCCTAATGTTTGAATTTACTTCACTTGTGATAGTTTAATGCTCATAAATCGATATATTCAATTCCAAAAACATTCCAGTCAGAGAGTTATTTTTAAATATTGGATACAAGACATTTAAACAATATTATCACCTTATAAATATATATACATATATATAGACACATAAATACGCCATAGTCCAAACTCTACGCAATACACCTTCCCATGGAACAACACATAACTTTTTGATTTTATACCACTTTCACATATGACTAAAGTAATTATTAAAAGTTCGTCCGATATTTCAGAAAACCCCTATAATCACGAACTTACAATCTGGATAACGCTTATAATGTTTCCACATAAAAATAGCCCTAGCTATAAAATTCCGGTGTATAGCCATATTGAGCTATCTGATTTATGATCCTCAATTTGGCATAAAAACACGTCACCCTCTGCGTATTACAATTACCGCCATTAGGCTATATCCGAAAAGTCGTATGTTGTTATCATTCCAAAATATCTGTTCCTGGTTACGGCTGCAGTTAAACCATTATAATTGGAAACCAATCTTATCAGAAAAGCGGGAGGATAACCCTCCTTGATAGCCTCCTCCAGAAAACGGCAATCACACTTGTATCTATCGTTGTTAGTAAAATTCAACAACTTATGTCGTTTCATTTGATTTACTATCAGATTTCTGAATATGTTACGGTGTAGACTAGTTGTCCATGACGTCAAATATTTGATATCAAAATTAAAGGTGTTACGTTTATCGTAAATACGATAACATTGTATAGTGGCAGGCTTCATTATAGTGAGATCTAAAAAATCCAGACTTTCATCCTCATTGCATGGTGTTTCTATTAAAGTTAAACATGGAGGATAAAAGTCAAACTTCATTGTATAACCACTATCCTCGAATCCGCATAGGATATCATCCACGTAACGTAGGAATAACATCTCATTTAAAAGATGTGTTCCCCTTTCATATCTATCTAGGTAAATATCTGCCATAATTGACGAACAGTTACCCCCCATTGGGATACCCTTAATTTGTTTATAAAAGTTTTCTCCATTGTATAAAACTGTCTCGAATAAAACCAACTCCACCAAAGCCTTGTACTTTCCAATTGCTATATATAGCTGCAAATCACATCTATGGTATGATTCTATTAGGATGCTATATAGATCCTTAATGTCTATAATATAATGGAGAAAACTTTTATAAACAAATTAAGGGTATCCCAATGGGGGGTAACTGTTCGTCAATTATGGCAGATATTTACCTAGATAGATATGAAAGGGGAACACATCTTTTAAATGAGATGTTATTCCTACGTTACGTGGATGATATCCTATGCGGATTCGAGGATAGTGGTTATACAATGAAGTTTGACTTTTATCCTCCATGTTTAACTTTAATAGAAACACCATGCAATGAGGATGAAAGTCTGGATTTTTTAGATCTCACTATAATGAAGCCTGCCACTATACAATGTTATCGTATTTACGATAAACGTAACACCTTTAATTTTGATATCAAATATTTGACGTCATGGACAACTAGTCTACACCGTAACATATTCAGAAATCTGATAGTAAATCAAATGAAACGACATAAGTTGTTGAATTTTACTAACAACGATAGATACAAGTGTGATTGCCGTTTTCTGGAGGAGGCTATCAAGGAGGGTTATCCTCCCGCTTTTCTGATAAGATTGGTTTCCAATTATAATGGTTTAACTGCAGCCGTAACCAGGAAGAGATATTTTGGAATGATAACAACATACGACTTTTCGGATATAGCCTAATGGCGGTAATTGTAATACGCAGAGGGTGACGTGTTTTTATGCCAAATTGAGGATCATAAATCAGATAGCTCAATATGGCTATACACCGGAATTTTATAGCTAGGGCTATTTTTATGTGGAAACATTATAAGCGTTATCCAGATTGTAAGTTCGTGATTATAGGGGTTTTCTGAAATATCGGACGAACTTTTAATAATTACTTTAGTCATATGTGAAAGTGGTATAAAATCAAAAAGTTATGTGTTGTTCCATGGGAAGGTGTATTGCGTAGAGTTTGGACTATGGCGTATTTATGTGTCTATATATATGTATATATATTTATAAGGTGTTAATATTGTTTAAATGTCTTGTATCCAATATTTAAAAATAACTCTCTGACTGGAATGTTTTTGGAATTGAATATATCGATTTATGAGCATTAAACTATCACAAGTGAAGTAAATTCAAACATTAGGATTTTTATGGTGATAAAGAAGCCAATAGGTTTTGGTATCCAGAAAGGATTTTAATAATAATAACATGGATTTCAATAGTCTTGAATATATAGTTTTTAAAGTAATAATTAACCATAAGTGAAATGATTTCAAACATTAGTATATATATGGCGATGGAGTTGCCAATAGGTCTTGAGTCCATATTTAAAAATACAGACACTCTGACTAGTATTTCAAACATTAGTTTTGAATAGAAAGGGTTAAAAAGGATTAAATGACTAATTGTGAGGTAATTTTACACACAGGTTTTTATATGGAAATTATGCGGTTTATGGGTCTTATATCCATTTTTTAAAAAAATATCCTCTCAGACTGGGATTTCTTTAGTCTTAAGAATTTTGTATTTTAAATTATTTGTTATATTTTTACAGAATGCTTCATGGATAGTTTTAGCGTAGAAAAGTAAACTTTTAGATTTTACATGTTATTGAAATTGTATATGTATGTATTTTTGCGGATTTATAAAAGGTCATGAAGGAAATCGTGTAAGGAGTATCGGTTACCGGGAGCGTTTGCCATGGCGGAAAAAGCTTTAACCGGAGTGCTGGGGGTCGCAACTCCCCCCGGCCGGTACTTCTGTCACACATCTAGAATCTGTACGAGTACATTGCTACTTGTCCTTTTTGGGAATTTATATATATATATATATATATATATATATATATTTGAAATGTAATAATAAGAATTATGTAAAAATAAAAAAATACAATTCAAGTAATATTAACATCACCATAGAAGCAAATTCAAAGCCATAATGCCGATAAGAGAAAAGAACAGCACCATCCCAAATTCGATGATTAATTAGAATTAAATTCATCGTCAGGTCTGAGTATTTAATTCCAATTAACCCAAACAAATGCCTGTTTCAGATTAAGCAATAGTAAATTACTATAAATACTTAAACTCAGACTAAAGGCAACAAAAAATGAAAAAAGGATACATTAAGAAAATTGTATTACCATGCGGCATGAACCATTCTTCTACCACGTGTATACACGATCAACCTCAACAGCTTAATCTAGAAGCACCGGAATGAACAAGTCGAAATTCTACCAGGGAGGCAGTACGAACGTTCACGGAGTTACTCCCAAACCCGTCCAGTGAGTCTAAGCTGGAGACTGGACAAGCAATTCAGAATACAACTTCCCAAATATGCAAACATGAATATGAATATGAATCAAAGATATATATATATATATATATATATATATATATATATATATATATATATATATATCGCTGTTTTATTGCGCGTTGCATGATTCCTATAACATCATTTCGTTGAATGTTTGATCATTTGCATAACTCTGGGTACATTTTTTTGCAACAGAGCGTAATTTTCAGTATCAACATTTGTCAGAACTAAATTTGTTGCTGCTGAAAAATGTTTTACAAAAAATATGGAATTTTTATATTGATGGTATAGTACTGGAATTTCAAGCACATATTTTATGTGTCTGTGTTGTATTGTGCTTTATTCCCGGACATTGTTGCATCAGAAATTCGTAGTTAAAGTTCAAATCTACAAAAGCCAAAACAAAATAAAACAAAAAGCAACTACATCAATAATTGAGGCGGTCGAGATAAGTGAGTGAAAAGCTGTTACTGTTCTATATTTTTAATTTCTGTTCTATGTGTAGCAAAGTAATAATAAAATCACATTACCTTAAAAAGCTGATTCTCATATATTTCATAATACAGTATTAAAAAAAACAAGGTGAAGCATTCTGTAATAATTACAGAATGATTTATTACAGAATGGGTTATCACAGTATGGACTATTATCGCAGAATTAGATTAATTATTAAAGAAATAATGAAAATATGAATTAGAGTCTGCAGTTAAAGTCATGTGCTGCCCACATCAGAATTTTTTATATTTAGCCCATTTGCCTTTTGGCATTCTGTGGCATGCCAAGAAAATGTGTGACAATTAAGCGTTTCATATTTTGACGTCCCACTTTTGACATTGCCTAGTTGCTATACAATGCCTAACTTCACAATTTGAAGGTAATATATGTGCCAATTCATGTGTCTATTAATAAAATCAAGTGCCGATTTAATATGGTGTCGAAAAATGCATTTAATTAAATATTAATTTAATTAGTATATTAATCATACATGTAATATGCTCTAAACTCACTGCTGTGTACATTGCGTTTGGTGGCCGCAAAACCCACCTAATTTTGTGCATAATGGGACAACTAAGTTAGAAAATTAAAAAGGATTAATAGGAAAAGAACAAACATTTATTTTTAGTATCTGACTATATTATACTCTTAAAATTTACAAAATTAAAATAGCACAATATTTGAATCCATCTCAAAAGTAGTTTGGGGGGGGTGTAATGCCAGATAAATTGAGACTTTAGGTTGGATCATGTGGTGGGACTAATTACCCAGTTTTTCTCAACACAAATTTAGACAGAGAGGTTATCCTCATGTAGTTATAATTGTACGGTACCTGAATTTATTTCTCATATCTTGAAGAAAAACACCGATGCTTTGCCAAAATTTGCATCTTGCAATGCCAGATGAACATGAGCTCTCCTTCGAACCCCTATAGCAGAGACGCACACACAACTCTTAACACTGCTACTGCAGCTTGCTCTCCACTAGTCCAACTCCAACAGATTGCCTTGACCAATTCTGCTCACTAACTCTAAGCAACTCTCACTTATATCCCTTTCCCGCTGGACGGTCTACGTGCTGGTATGTAAACATGAGGGCCGATCCGTAGACATGGGGGCACCGTCTCGGTTGCCGCCAAATGGCTTAGCGTGAGATGTAGACATGAGGCGTGGTATGTATGACATGGGGCTACCTGTATGTTACCACCAATGTGCTTATCGTGGGGATATTCATTCCACCCACATTCCTTGCGCCATCATTTCTTATTCCTTCCCAATCCTTAATATTTTATTATTTCTGGCATTACACTATATATAAAAGAAAATGAAATTACATATTCAATATTTGAATCCACAATTTATTTATTCAAACGTGTTCTTCATAACTGGATTTCATGTCATACTTACCGTAAAACGAAATTGTAAGAAGTCTTGTTCTTTCGAGAGGTGGTCCCCAGTGTTTCCACATTGATAAAACAGCAATCTTTAGTGGAGCCTAACAAAAAAACATTTTAAAATAGTATGAGCATATTGTTAGAAAATGTTCTTATATTAAGTGCTTAAATATGTATCCATATAACGTACACAAAATTGATAAGTTAAATTTATAATTGCACTCAATAAACAGCACTTGCACTCGAAAATCAATTTCTCTAACTTTTAAATATGTAAAGTAATTTGTTCAAATATCCCGGTTTGAAATTTAATTCTTTACTTTCCCTGCAATACATGGTAATGTATAGGGAAAGTAATGGAATCATGCCGAAAATCGCAACTCGAATTTTCTACGGATCTAAACGTTTCGAGACCTCTAGAATATGAAAAAACTATTTTTAGCGTGACGTCTGTGTGTGCGTCTGTCTGCCTGTGCAGATTGTGTATCCACTCTAACTAAAAAACTAATGAACCGAATTTCACAAAATTTGGTAGGTAAGTCACTTGTGGGCGAATCTGGTGCGGATTAGTTTTAGGTACGATTCGGAATAAAAGAACCCGCCTTTTTTGGCGAAATTGCCAGCAAAAGCTTGTATCCACTCTAGCTGAAAAACTAATGGACCGAATTTCTCAAAATTCGGTGGGAAAAACCACTTGTGGATCATCCTGGTGCTGATTAGATATTGATAGGATTCGGAAAAATCTGCTTTTTTTTGCAAAATGGCCCGCAAGAATTGCCAAAACCTAAAATAAAGACCTACGTATGCTCAAATATATCCATTAAATACTTGTTTAATACGAAACTTTTAACAAAGAAAAGAATAGGACCAACCCCATTACACTAGGACTAGACGTTTTCGCGATAATTTGGTCTTTTTGTATTTTCTCTATGCCACCTTTGAAAATAAGTCCCGTTAACAATTGAGAACGAAAATTGAATTAAAAGTGAATTAATTTTAATTAAAATAAAGAGAACATGGATCTAAGTCTGCAGGGAAAGTCATGTGCTGCCCACATCAGATTTTTTGCTTTCATATTCATGCGAGTATTCATATTCCTTATCCAGATGCCATGATACAAAACTGTATATCCATCAATGACAATACGCCCTGTGAATTCTATGTATAATTATACCCATATCTGATATACCCAGTCAAACTGCTATCAAAAGATGCATATCCTTCTATAAACTGTTGCCTAGGACTCATGAGACATATGCGGAGACAACAAATAGTTTAATTTAGATCCGTTATTCTATTCTCAATACTTCAACTTATTCTGCTAAATCTAAGTTATATTTATTGTTGTTTAACAATGCAAATAACTAAAATATGTTTCATGCTTATGTCTGATCAGTATCTCTCTATTAAAAAAAAGTAGAAGAAGCCGCTAAATGGCAAATTTCTCGTTCGTCGAGATTCTCTGTTTTGCAACGCAAAAATTATGGAATACAAAAAAATTCGGTACACTTGTAGAGATAGATTTGGTAAACAGATCGAAATAAACAGTTTTTCTACATGAATTGTAGTGTAATAACTATTTAATGTCAAATTCAAAAACAAGATATTTGAGCTGCAAGTTCGCGTCCTGGACAGAATAATAATAGCAATGACCTTGAATTTTTGCAGGTAGTTACCTACATAGTTGATTTTTTGCAAACAGAGCCTTTTTTTTACATTTCAATATACACTACAAGATATGCGTTCATTGCCATAAAAATTTGCGCACCAAGAAGTAATCGTGGGATCGTAACGAAACTTGACATGAAGGTACGTGTCAGGCAGAAAGGCAAATGATTAGAAATGCAGAGTGATTTCGCATTGCGTAATACCACCAGAGGGCGTTGAACTTCGCTCTTCCTGGCTCAGAAAAAAATACGCAGAGGCTTTTTGCCTGTCCTTAATCTGTTGCAGAAGAACTTAGAGATGCCATTACGCCTCCATGGAAGACAATAGGATAAGCTTCCAGAGATCGAGAGGGGAAAAAACATCGGGATGATGGAAAACGAGTGGTCAGATCGGCCAGTAGCCAGCCACCTAGGTCGTTCTGACTTTACTGTGAGGAGGTTTGGGGACCAGTGGGTGAGAGAAAGGTCGCATACACGGCGGCCAGATTCAAAACGCCTTCGTCAGAGCAATAACCGAGTATACCGTCACATCACCCGACACGCACGCACAGCGGCAACTGCATCATTGTCCGCCATTCGGACACCAGCAGTACCTTCACTACGGTCCCCTGTGTCTATCCGTATCATTGCGAGGCGCCTGGCTTAAGGACATTTGGTATCGCGGCGTCCATTACATGTGCTGCCAATGACACCCACCTACCGTCGAATCCGTTTTATTCCTTAAATATTGATCTTATACATATAAGGTAAAAAAGGTGGAGGATTTAATGTAATCGATTAATATTTTCAAGAGAATTAAATTTTAAGAAATATAGAATTTAAATTTTTATATGACCCCCGTACGAAAACATTTCCAATGAGTAAAATGTGCCCCATACATTAATAAGGGGATGTAAAACAATTCAGCATTTTACCATAAAACGTCCCAGAGATATGAAAAGACAAAAATGCTGACTTAAACCACTTTTCGATGCATCGACATGGTTTCTCAGAGGGGAAAACTCATGTCGGCAGATCGCGTTTCAGGGGTCATACACAAATTACGAAAGAAAACAATGATTACAAAAATAAATAATTATGTTGCTATTTTTTGTACAAAAATATCTGCACTATGTAGAAAAAATAACTTTACACAACGACTACAAAGCTTGTTCAAAATGTTTTCCATCCATGCCAAAGATCCATTAAAGATAAGAGGCAGATATTATTTGCCTGTGATGCATTTCTGCGTTGCGTCATTTGCACTCTTGCTGTAAACATTTACATTTTATTTGTGATTAATCCCTCACCAAATTTGTATAAACATATCTCTGAAATGTTTTATGATAAAATGCTAAAATTTTGTACATGACCTTATTAGTGTATGCGGCATATTTTATTCATTGGAAATGTTTTTGTACAGGGCAGTATAAAAATATTTTGTATTTCTACAAATTTAATCACCAGAAAATTTTTACCAATTTCATAAAACCATATACCTTTTTTACGCAACTTTGTAATTTATTATATATGTCTAAGATCAATATTTGAGGAATAAAAGCCGAGGTCAATATTTTGGGACACCCTGTATATATATATATATATATATATATATATATATATATATATATATATATATATATATATATATATATATACAGGGTGTCCCAAAATATTGACCTCGGCTTTTATATATATATATATATATATATTACCCTATATATTACCCTGTATTGTATATATATATATATATATATGTGTGTGTGTGTGCGTTTATTATGCAGTGTGCCACGGCTAAGAAACTAGCTGTGACGGGGATTCAGGAGGGTTCAAAATAGCTTTTCCGCTATTTAAGGAATAAAATCCGAGGTCAATGTTTTTGGGACACCCTGTATATATATATGATACAGAAATTTTCAGCCTTTCCGATAACGCGCCCTTTTCTTTCATATTTATTACTAGCAGCATACCCGTTCTTCGTACGGAGTATATAATATAAAGAAACTTGAAATTCATAATCATGCCCAAATTCTTATAGTATACTAAATGACATGTTTAATCAAAATATTCTGTTAAAATATTTAATATAATGCTCCTAAAAAGAAGATTAAGAATCTCTGTTCTTGCTATATAAAATTATCTTTATGGACATATCTGAAGAATAAAACATCTTGGACCCCTTATGTAAGCAAATATAAAAAAAAATATGGAATTGAATCAATATATGCAAAATAAAAGCGTTAAAATTGTATGGGACCCGTACTAATTATATACGCGAATATTAGAATATATAAACTGTATTAGTAGATTACATGTATAAATTGAAAATACCAATAAACCCGTAATCTTTAAATCTGAAGACAGTCATTAATTCCAATATATGTCAAAATTAAAGTGCTAAAATTATATGGGAAGATATACACGTACTACTTATAATGTCCGATTATTAGTAGAAGATTACCCGTTTTGCTATATGAGTCACAAATGTTTTTTGGTAAAATACAACAGACGACGTAAAAAATTGAATATATAATTAATCCCCTTAATCTTCATACCAGAAGACTGTACTTGATTCCAATATATATGCCAATATATGTCAAAATATATGCCAATATACCTGTACTACGTATATTCTCGTAGGTTAGAAGATATACCCGTGCATTCCTAGAAGATTACTCGTACAACGTACAATATGCGTGTGTCAGCAATTTTTGCCGCAATAAAACAATGGCGTAATAACTTAAAAATATCAATAATCCCTGATTCAATAATTCCGGAAAATATCAATAATAATAATGTTTGAACCTGAAGAGTATAATTGATATTATCCAGTCCAAAATGAAATGGCAATGAAATTTATTTTATATACATATCTTCATTATTCAAATCGGAAAGGATTTAATAAAAATCGTCTGCCGCATAAACACATTGGATTTAAATCCGTTGCTAAGCGACATGATATCATTTGCTTCAAATAAATTGGTAGAAAAAATATCGTCTAAATAGTTATATTTCTATGGAACATTTGGCGACAGTTTCGTCAAATTAGCGACATTTTAAAAAATCGCCAAATTTATCGCCAAGTGGGACTGTAGAACTGACAGTTCCACTTTGCGACAAATTGACGAAATATCATCACAATACTATCCCCTAACAAAAAACAATTAATATCATTTATGTAGCGCAATTTTATCAATTTCAAGATATTTTTATAGATTTGAAAACATTTTTATCAATTTGGTGACATTTTAAAAATTCGCTAAATGTATTACTAAGTAGGATGGTTGATCTGACAGATAAATGCTAACCAAACATCATTTCAGTACTCTCTTCTAACAAAACAAAAAAAAATTTCATTGATATGTAGAAGACCCAAGCCACACGACCAACCCGAAGGTTTATGGCAGCTGTTTGTGTGTCGTTTATATCAATTTGGCGACATTTCCGCCAATTTGGCAAAGTTTAAGAAAAGTTGTCAAATTAGCGATATCCCTCCAAATTCGTAGCTTTGAATTTGCAGATCTGAATGAAACATTCTTATCCCGTTTCAATATACTAAATGAAAACACTACAATTGTATTAGAAGATATACCCGCTCTACTCTTTTTCTGTTTCAAAAATCGGCTATATGAATTTATTGGCTAAACACAATATATGAGTTTAGTAGCTAAATACGATATAAGCTTGAAAACTCTTTGCCAAAATAAATGAAATTGATCGCAGTCAGCAATTAATATAATTAAAAGAAAAATCAAACCGTCCATTCATAAGATATACTTTTATATCCATTTATCCATTTATTTATTATTTAAATTGAAAAAAAATAATAAAAACATTAACAAACACATTTAATTTAATTGCGATGCCGAGCAACATGATATATCCTCCTAAAATGTTAAAATTTATTAACCACTAACAGCACACCCGTTATTCGTACGCAGTGTATAATTTAAAGAAACTTAAAGTTCGCAATCATGTGCAAATTCTGTTAAAATATTAAATTTATTGCTCCTAAAGAGAAGTTTAAAAATATATGTTCTCACTATGCAAAATTATCTTCAGGATCAGATCTGAAGAATAAAACATTCTGGCCCCTTTTGTAAGCAAATTTACAGAAGAAAAAATAGGAATTGAATGAATATATGCAACCCCGTACTAATTATATTGTCGCAGATCAGAAAATATGCCAATGTGTTAGTAGAAGATTACCCGTATTACAATATGCGTCTCAAAAATATTTGCCGAAATAAAAGAGATGACGTAATAAATTGAAAACATCAATAATATCCGTACTCTTTATACCAGAAGGTCGTAATTGATTCCAATATATGCCAATATATATCAAAACATATGTCAATATACCTGTACTACTTATATTCTCGTAGATTAAAAGATATACACGTGTATTTGTAGAAGATTCGTACAACATACAATATATGAGTTTAAACAATTTTTGTCATAATAAAATAATTGCATAATAACTTGAAAATATCAATAATCCTTGAATCAATAATACCCGAAAATATAAATAATAATAATTTTTAAATCTGAAGACCGTAATTGATATTATCCAGTCGAAAATGCTATAAGAAAAATCAAATCGTTCTTTTCTAAAATATATTTTTATATCCATTTATTTATTATTCAAATCGAAAAAATAATTATTAAAATTAACAGACAGATTTAATTTAATTGCGTTTCTGAGTAACATGATATAAGATAGAATCTTATAACATGTTAAATATGTCATGTCTTATAACATAAACTGCGAAATTAAATAACGATTTTGATTTCTCTATACTTCTCATTGTTCCGTAAAAGCTTGTTTTAAATAAACCATGAACCATGGAGATAGATTTCCCCTTTAAATCATGTTTCAAACAATTCATGTTTTCAGAAAGTGACTAATTAACGCAAAAAATCTCCCATCAAACTCAGAGATTAAATTTTAATTCACTTTCAAACGATTTTCAAGCTTTTCGTTTGGATAAACCACGGAGTTAGGGAGTAGAACTCCTAGGAAAAAGTTCCGTTTTTCATTAATATCTCGACAACCCCAGGTCTTAGAAACTCGAAACTTGGACAAAGTTTATGGGGGGATATTTCAAGGTTATTCACCAAATTTCATTAAATTCGGTTCAGCCGTTTTTCCGTGATGATGAGACAAACGAAAATTTCGTTTTTTACTAATATCTCGAGAACCACTGGCCGTAGAAACTCAAAACACGGATATAATTTTAAGTGGGGCTATTTCTGGGCTACCCACAAAATTTCATCAAATTCGGTTCAGCCGTTCTCCCGTGATGGTGTGACAAACAGACAGACAGACAGACAGACAGACAGACAGACAGACAGACAGACAGACAGATTTTCATTTTTATTTATATAGATTCCAGATTCCTATTTCATGTCCAGCACGTATTGCAACTATGTTAAATTCTATCCCACGCCACTCATATTAACAAAGTCTGCCAGCACTTCCACTTTTCCTCAACTATACCATATATGGTCACTAATCTTAATTTCTACATAAACTTTCTCATATGAAACTGCTTTCCCAATCACATTTTAAAAGCCTAAACCGGGAAGGCTGTATGCGCCCCATGCCTCATATCCTTCCTCCTCTGACGTAACTGTAGGATTATGTGAACAAATGCAGACGGTATTGAGATTTCTTGAGAGATTGAACTGGTTGCCGGACTGGTTGGTCGACCTATGTAACTATAACTGTTCAAGTATCATCTATATAAATAAAAATGAAAATCTATCTGTCTGTCTGTCTGTCTGTATGTTTGTCACACCATCACGGGAGAACGGCTGAACCGAATTTGATGTAATTTTGTGGGTAGCCCAGAAATAGCCCCACTTAAAATTATATCCGTGTTTTGAGTTTCTACGACCAGTGGTTCTCGAGATATTAGTAAAAAACGAAATTTTCGTTTGTCTCATCATCACGGAAAAACGGCTGAACCGAATTTAATGAAATTTGGTGAATAGCCTTGAAATATCCCCCCATAAATTTTGTCCAAGTTTCGAGTTTCTAAGACCTGGGGTTGTCGAGATACTAATGAAAAACGGAACTTTTTCCTAGGAGTTCTACTCCCTAACTCCGTGGTTTATCCAAACGAAAAGCTTGAAAATCGTTTGAAAGTGAATTAAAATTTAATCTCTGAGTTTGATGGGAGATTTTTTGCGTTAATTAGTCACTTTCTGAAAACATGAATTGTTTGAAACATGATTTAAAGGGGAAATCTATCTCCATGGTTCATGGTTTATTTAAAACAAGCTTTTACGGAACAATGAGAAGTATAGAGAAATCAAAATCGTTATTTAATTTCGCAGTTTATGTTATAAGACATGACATATTTAACATGTTATAAGATTCTATCTTATATCATGTTACTCAGAAACGCAATTAAATTAAATCTGTCTGTTAATTTTAATAATTATTTTTTCGATTTGAATAATAAATAAATGGATATAAAAATATATTTTAGAAAAGAACGATTTGATTTTTCTTATAGCATTTTTGACTGGATAATATCAATTACGGTCTTCAGGTTTAAAAATTATTATTATTTATATTTTCGGGGATTATTGATTCAAGGATTATTAATATTTTCAAGTTATTATGCAATTATTTTATTATGACAAAAATTGTTTAAACTCATATATTGTATGTTGTACGAATCTTCTACAAATAAACGTGTATATCTTTTAATCTTTGCACATGATTGCGAACTTTAAGTTTCTTTAAATTATACACTCCGTACGAATAACGGGTGTGCTGTTAGTGGTTAATAAATTTTAACATTTTAGGAGGATATATCATGTTGCTCGGCATCGCAATTAAATTAAATGTGTTTGTTAATGTTTTTATTATTTTTTTTCGATTTAAATAATAAATAAATGGATAAATGGATATAAAAATATATCTAATAAATAGACGGTTTGATTTTTCTTTTAATTATATTAATTGCTGACTGCGTACATCAATTTCATTTATTTTGGCAAAGAGTTTTCAAGCTTATATTGTATTTAGCTACTAAACTCATATATTGTGTTTAGCCAATAAATTCATATAGCCGATTCTTGAAACAGAAAAAGAGTAGAGCGGGTATATCTTCTAATACAATTGTAGTGTTTTCATTTAGTATATTGAAACGGGATAAGAATGTTTCATTCAGATCTGCAAATTCAAAGCTACGAATTTGGAGGGATATCGCTAATTTGACAACTTTTCTTAAGCTTTGCCAAATTGACGGAAATGTCGCCAAATTGATATAAACGACACACAAACAGCTGACTTACACCTTTCTGGTAGGTCGGACGGTCTGGGTCTCAACAACAACACAAACAGCTGCCATAAACCTTCGGGTTGGTCGTGTGGCTTGGGTCTTCTACATATCAATGAAATTTTTTTTTGTTTTGTTAAAAGAGAGTACTGAAATGATGTTTGGTTAGCATTTATCTGTCAGACCAACCATCCTACTTAGTAATACATTTAGCGAATTTTTAAAATGTCACCAAATTCATAAAAATGTTTTCAAATCTATAAAAATATCTTAAAATTGATAAAATTGCGCTACATAAATGATATTAATTGTTTTTTGTTAGGGGATAGTATTGTGATGATATTTCGTCAATTTGTCGCAAAGTGGAACTGTCAGTTCTATAGTCCCACTTGGCGATAAATTTGGCGATTTTTAAAAATGTCGCTAATTTGACGAAAATGTCGCCAAATATTCAATAGAAATATAACTATTTAGACGATATTTTTTCTACCAATTTATTTGAAGCAAATGATATCATGTCGCTTAGCAACGGATTTAAATCCAATGTGTTTATGCGGCAGACGATTTTTATTAAATGCTTTCCGATTTGAATAATGAAGATATGTATATAAAATAAATTTCATTGCCATTTCATTTTGGACTGGATAATATCAATTATACTCTTCAGGTTTAAACATTATTACTATGGATATTTTCCGGAATTATTGATTCAGGGATTATTGATATTTTTAAGTTATTACGCCATTGTTTTATTGCGGCAAAAATTGCTGACACACGCATATTGTACGTAGTACGAGTAATCTTCTAGGAATGCACGGGTATATCTTCTAACCTACGAGAATATAAGTAGTACAGGTATATTGGCATATATTTTGACATATATTGGCATATATATTGGAATCAAGTACAGTCTTCTGGTATGAAGATTAAGGGGATTATTTATATATTCAATTTATTACGTCGTCTGTTGTATTTTACCAAAAAACATTTGTGACTCATATTGCAAAACGGGTAATCTTCTACTAATAATCGGACATTATAAGTAGTACGTGTATATCTTCCCATATAATTTTAGTACTTTAATTTTGACATATATTGTAATAAATGACTGTCTTCAGATTTAAAGATTACGGGTTTATTGGTATTTTCAATTTATACATGTAATCTACTAATACAGGTTATATTGTCTAATATTCGCGTATATAATTAGTACGGGTCCCATACAATTTTAACGCTTTTATTTTGCATATATTGATTCAATTCCATATTTTTTTTATATTTGCTTACATAAGGGGTCCAAGATGTTTTATTCTTCAGATATGTCCATGAAGATAATTTTATATAGGGAGAACAGAGATTCTTAAACTTCTTTTTAGGAGCATTATATTAAATATTTTAACAGAATATTTTGATTAAACATGTCATTTAGTATACTATAAGAATTTGGGCATGATTATGAATTTCAAGTTTCTTTATATTATATACTCCGTACGAAGAACGGGTATGCTGCTAGTATAAGATAAGAGTATCGTGTAGATTTTGATGTCTTTAGATTTTATTTGAAATGTCTGTTCCCTGGATTATTGCAGCCTATATTATATATATATATATATATATATATATATATATATATATATATATATATATATATATATATATATATATATATATATATATATATACAAGCTGTATATAAACTTTTTTGGCAAAATAAGAGGGGTGATGGTAGTACCCATCAAGACGAATAATGTTTACTATGGAACCTAGAGTCGCATTCCACTCTGAGTGTCAGAAAAGAGTAACTTCGAAACAGCCACTTCGAACGGCAAAGCTGTCGTGCCGGAGAAATATCACATCTCCAGAACATCACCGTCACTTCTAGTCATCCGACACTTCTTGAATGCCACATATCCCGGACGGTGGATTGGACGCAGCGGACCTGTGGCTTGGCCTCCACGCTCACCGGACCTCAACCCACTGGACTTCTTCTGGGGGCACCCACATTATGCTTTCATATTTTTCGAAAGACATTATTGAGATATGCGTATAGTTTTAGTAATACATTTTAACATTTACTTACAGCTATCATCCATTGTAGTAGCAAGATTGCTAGCAGTGCATAAGGTTGGAGCATAAATGGGGGTGTTAGAATGTGCAGTAAAGAAGACATAATAACCGATACAATCAAGAACCTGAAATATAAAAAAAATACGTATATAAAATTGTTATCATCTTGATCAATTGTCATCACTTATATTATGGAAAACGTTAGATAAGAAACAATATTCATAACTAATGTTCTACTAGTTTTTATGATGAAATATTTACTTTTTATGAGGCTGCTTCTGATGGTTCTATATTAAAAGTTGTACAAAAGTTTCAACCTTTTCCGTTTCTTACAGGTGAATATAAAAACATTAATTTTCTCCCATTTTGACTAGTACGAAGCATTTCTATGTTACCTAATATTAAAGCAAATGATAAAATCATTTACTAAAATCATATAATTGGAATACAACTTGCAAAAGGACTCCAAATCTTTTGAATATATCTGGTAACAAAAAACAGATAAATTACCAATGGGAGTGAAATTCTTCAACCTTTGTACCACATCATATAACACGGATTCACACCACATTAAGAAAACACTCAGAATCAGTTATAAAGATTCAGCTGCTGAAAGTTATTAATCGTTTTTACTTTCAGAAAAATACCAAATTTTTTTATACAAGGATACTTTGAAAATTGAAAACTGTTTGTTATCGGCACCTGTGTAACCTTCTTCCCAAAAGCAGATATTCACTCATCATCGAACGGTTAGCCTAATTGAGCTCAACTGTGCCATAAAGGTTCTATACATATTTTAATTTTCACACTTGAAATGTCGATTAGAGTCTATTGGTTACATTATGTAAAATAACCGGTTAAATTTCGAACGAAACTAAGCATATGACATTGGCGTCCAAGGACGTCAATGTCCGCATAGGCGGATCGAACTGTTTGGGATAGGCTATGTCAAATACCTGTCTTCTTGAGAGTTTCTTCGTTTGGGATGGACGCTATCCCACCCGTCAGCAAAAGGTTAAAAAATGTTAATTTTAATTTTTCGATGTTTTTGAATGAAGCACTGTAAAACGCATAATGAAGCACTGTATAATGTATTCTTTACAAGATAGTATTTTTAGATTGTCATATAGTTTCGAATAGTGGATTTTTCACATAGAGAACGATGCTTCTAGGACATGCGTATAGGATGAACTTAAAATTCACATGATGAACTTAAAGTTTCACATCACTGAACATGATGAACAAAGTTTCACATGAACTGAAAAGTTCACATTGAAGACGATGCTACTACAACATGAGAACAGGGGGGATTTATGTTCAAATAGACGACGATGTTTCTAGAACATGAGTACTTGAGCGACTTGCATTTGAAAGGATGTTGGCTTACATGAAACACTGCTGTTTATTTTGCGAATGGAACAGCAAGGCTGACAAGATCATTACAGCCAAACATAATGTTAAAAACTTCAAGCTTTTATTCCTGCTAAAAATATGTCACGTATGACTCTCATTTTGATCCCTAATAGGTATTATTTTTAAACCGTTATTATATCAAAAAGCAGGGTTAATAAAAAAGTATGTTAAGGTAATGGACAAAGTTTTCAATATATCAAGATAAAGTTCTCTCGATTATGGATGCCAAAACAAAGTATGGCGTATTTATAAGATAACAAATAAAACAAGTGATGAAAGGTATTGTCTTTGATAAAAAAAAAGAGCTTGCTAGTCTCAAGATGGTCCTTCAAAATTTTCTGGGAGAACGTCAAAGCTTCAAATTATGAAGATCTTGTAGATGAAATTCTGGTTTTCACCAACGACTTAGGGTGTGAGATGTCCTTATAATTACACTTTATGGCATCTCATTTAAAGTTATCCTTTCAAAATATTGGTTATGTGTCAGTGATGAACATGGTGAATTATTTCACACTCATATAGATATAGTAAAAACACTTTACTGGTGAAAAAAATACTTTAAGCATGCTAGCAGAATACTGCTGGATCCTGATCAAAGATGCTAAAAATGCTGCCCATAAAAAAACCCTCAGCCAAAGTACTTAAGCCTTTAAAACATTGTTTATGCATTGCAACTATATTATAAATAGTATATATAATAAAGATGAAATTAATTTTTTTCCAGAAACAGAGCATGATATATCTTTTGAAGACAGGTTTTTCAATTCATCAAAAGTACATACTGAATTCCCGAACAGTTTTTTTTTATGGCCTATGATTTCGCCTTTCACCATATGAAAAATAGAAACAGTGTAAATAAGTGTAATTAATAAATGAGATATTATTAGATAGCTTATGTAATTAGTATAAGAGATAAAAAAAGTACCTGTGACTTGAAAAGGCATGAATCAACAAAGCTCCAGGTATTTGAGCAAAGATTTCTGCTGCCAAATTTACGTAACAGAAATTTTCAATTTCGGCATGGGTCCAATTGCTCATAATCTGATTAAAAAACTAAAATACATGAATTTAGTAAACAACAATATATTATATAATATTTTATTGATGAAATAATTTCATTACCTTATAAAATATATATCACATGCATATATATGTATATATATGTATATATATATATATATATATATATATATATTATATATATATATATACATACATATCAGACCACGATAAATGAAAGAAGATGAAATTGCCCACATAATGCTAAAAGAAGTGGAGGAAGAGCGATTTTGAACCCTCCTGAATCCCGGTCACAGCTAGATGCTTAGCCATGGCACACTCCATAATGAACGCACACACACACACACACACACACACACACACACACATATATATATATATATATATATATATATATATATATATATTATATATATTATATATATATCACATATATATAATATATATATATATATATATATTTATATATATATTACATATATATAATATATATATATATACAGGGGCGGCATTTCAGCATTCCATTTGGGGGTGCGAGATTAGTATGTATGAAAATTCACAATATGGAATAAATGAAATCTGTGTTAACGGGGGGGGGGGGGAATCACAAAATTGAATTGATGTTGAAAAAAATAATTGCTGTTAACATAATTTTTGTACATAATTGTGTTAACATAATAAATACATATATCTATATTTATTTACATTTTATTGAAGTTTTAAACGCCGGTTCTTAGAGTCTGGAAGAAGAGAAAATTTTGTTACAATATCATCATAATCCAGTGGTATATCTTGTTCTATGGCTGAAACAACTAAAGATGAAAGTCTTTCTTGTCCCATTGTACTGCGAAAGTAATTTTTCAACCTCCTAAGACACTAAAAAGACCTTACACAACTGGCTGAGCTGATTGGCACAGTCAAAAGCAATTTAATGATAATGTTATAACAGGAAACACGTTTTTTAAATTCCGCTCTTTAAAATAATCCAGGCGACTTTTAAAATTGGGACGGTCAATGTTTTCATTTGCCACCATTGAGTAAAACAGTCGCAATTCACACAGCAATTCCTCTTTCTGGAAGTCATATACTTTACATATGGTTGAAACATTTTCTTTTTCTTTTTCGACATCTGATCCGAATAATATTGAACTAAAGGCAAGCAAAACAGATATATTGTTCTCATTATATCTTGTCTCAATTCACTAGATACTGAATCTAAATAATTTCATATTGCATATTAATTCTGTGATATGATTTAACATCATCATGGGGATTTTTTTCACCGCCTCCGAATTTGCTTAGAATTTTTGTAAGCCTTTTCAGTTTTGGTCCAGAATTAAGAATGTTTTTCGCAAAGTACTGTCACAAAACTCCACACTTAATTGCAATATGCATCAATACGAAAAGAACTAACAGTTTCAATAGTAGCTTTGCCAAAGCTTGCACAATCTGAAACAGAGCAGATGACTGAAGTTGCTTTGAGAGAGTATTGCATTGATCAAAAACTCTGTTAAATATAAACTAAGCGAACAAAAATTCGAACGATGCTATGCATGTTAAAAGGGCTTTGGCTCTTCCACCATTGAGAGAATCGTTTTCAGATAATTCTTCCAGCGTTAAAATCACCACTTCAAAATTATCAAGTAGTGCTTTTATGGCTTTAGCTCTCGAAGACCACCTGGTATCACTTAGTGATTGTAGAGATGAAGAACCTCCAGAAAAAGTATTTGTTGATGAGCAACTCTTTTCGAAAATAGCATGTCTTTCATATGATGTTTCTATAAAAGAATATAATGCATTGAGCTGCTGAAATGCATTTCTAGCAGAAGGAATGGATGAGCATGTGCTAACTACACATAAATGTAATCGGACACTTGAAATTTTCAAGTGATAAAAAGATAGCATCACCCCAATCTTTCCAAGTTGAAAAGGATTCGTTCCAGCCGGAAGTGGGAACTTCACTGTGAAGGTCGGCTCTTTTGAAGCTCCATAACGTGAGACCAGTAGACAACGTTCCATAACGTTGAAGCTCCATAACGTTGACCAGTAGACAGTCGATAAAAAATGGAAGAAGCCGATAGTCGACGAGGAAAAATTTGGGGGCGCGACCGCGCCCCCTCGCGCCCCCTATTTGCCGCCCCTGTATATATATATATATATATATATATATATATATATACAGAGTATCCCAAAATATTGACCTCGGCTTTTAGTCCTTAAGTATTGATCTTAGACATATATAATAAATTACAAAGTTGCGTAAAAAAGGTACAGAATTTAATGAAATTGATGAAATTTTCAGCGGATTAAATTTGAAGGAATACAAAATGAAAACGACCAAAATTGATGCGACTCCCGTACAAAAATATTTCCAATGAATAAAATGTGCCCCATACACTAATAAGGTGATGTACAAAATTTCAGCATTTTATCATGAAATGTTCCAGGGATATGTTTAAACAAAGTTGGTGAGGGATTAATCGCAAATTAAAATGTGAAAGTTAACAGCAAAAGTGAAAATAACGCAACAAAGAATTTCATCAAAGGCAAATAATATCTATCTCTTGTCTTTAATGGATCTTTGTCATGGATGGAAAATATTATAAACAACCTTTGTCTTATTTGCGTAAAATTATTATTTCTGCACAGTGTACATACTTTTGTGCCAATAAATAGCAAAATTACTATGTATTTTTGTAATCATTGTATGCTTTTGTAATTTGTGTATGACCTCTGAAACGCGATATGTAGAAATGACTTGTGCCCTCTGAGAACCCAGGTCGATACATCGAAAAGGGATATATGTCAGCATTTTTGGCTTTTCATATCTCTGGGATTTTTTACGATAAAATGCTGAAATTTTGTATATTGCCTTATTGGCGTATGGGGCACATTTTACTCATTGGAAATGTTTTTGTACAGGGATCGTATAAAAAATTTAAATTTTGTATTTCTTAAAATTTAATTGGCTCGAAAATATTATTCGATTTCATAAAATTCTGTACCGTTTTTACGCAACTTTGCAATTTTTTGTATATATCAAAGATAAATATTTAAGGAATAAAAGAAGAAGTTAATGTTTTTGGGACACCCTGTATATATATATATATATATATATATATATATATATATATATATATAAGAAAAGCGGGTTCTTCCTTTTTTCCGAATCGTACCAAAATCTAATCAGAACCAAGGTAACTGACAATTGATTAATCTACCAAATTTTGTGAAATTTGGTTTATTAGAGTTTCAGCTAGAGTGGATTGACAATTTTGCTGGCCATTTCGGAAAAAAATATATATAGTATATATATATATATATATATATCATGTTTTTTAAGTAAGTACCGTTTTGGAATTAAAAAAAGACGTGCAAAGATATCGCAATAATTTTATTTCTACATGAAAGCCTGTACCTTAATCTACTTTTCTACATAATTTCCGTGAATATTGAGGCACTTGTCATAACGTGGCACCAGTTTTTGAATACCCTCCTCATAAAATTCTGCCGCCTGACTTGTTAACCACTGTATCACAACTGTTTTGACTTCGTTATCGTCTTGAAGACGCTGACCACCCAGGTGTTTCTTCAAGTGCAGGAACAAATGGTAGTCGCTGGGCGCCAGATCAGGGCTGTATGGAGGATGATCTAGAGTTTCCCATTTAAAAGATTTGATGAGATCTTTGGTCCGATTAGCCACATGTGGACGGGCATTGTCATGCAGCAAAACGATACCCTTACTCAACTTGCCACGTCTTTTGTTCTGGATTGCACGACGCAGATTGTTCAATGTCTCACAATAAGACGCTGCATTGATTGTCTCATTACGAGGCAGAAACTCCACTAGCAATACTCCTTTTTTGTCCCAAAAAACTGTGCACATGATTTTCCGGGCAGAAATTGTTTGCTTAAACTTCACTATTTTGGGTGATGATGAATGTCGCCATTCCATGGATTGTTGTTTTGATTCTGGTGTGACGTAGGCCACCCATGTTTCGTCACCAGTAACAATTTGGTCTAAAAAATCTTCACCTTCATTGTGGTACCGCTCAAGGAAAGTCAATGCACTGCCTAAACGTTGGGTTTTGTGCAAATCCGTCAACATTTTTGGAACCCAACGTGAACACAATTTCCGGTAATTCAAGTTCTCGGTCACAATGCGATACAAAACACTACGAGAATATTGAGGAAACCAGTCGCACATTGATGAAATTGTAAAGCGTCTGTTTTCTCTCACCTTTTCTTCCACTTTCTGCACCAAATCTTCATTAAAGACCGAAGGACGCCCACTCCGTTCTTCATCATGCACATTTGTGCGGCCATCTTTAAATGCTCTCACCCATTTCCTTACCATTCCATCACTCATAATGTTTTGTCCGTAAACTTCACAGATCTCACGATGAATATCGATCGGTTTTACGCCTTTAGCACTAAGAAATCGTATAACAGCCCGTACTTCACAATCGGCGGGACTCACGATTGTCGGAGGCATCTTAAACACTCAGTAAACAACGTATACAATGAAGAATCAGACTGTAATGGCGTCAGTGCGTAGACAAGAGATGTAGGTAACCAGCGCGCATGCGCGGAACGCCGACCGTAGCGCTGCGGCGGCGGAATCGCAAAACGGTACTTACATAAAAAACATGCCTCGTATATATATATATATATATATATATATATATATATATATATATATATAATATATATTATATATATTGTATATATAATATATATATATATATATATATATATATATATATATATATATATATATATATATATATATATATATATATATGTAAATATATATATTTCCTAAATGGCCCGTAAAATTGTCTATCCACTCTAGCTGATACTCTAAACCAAATTTCACAAAATTCTGTAGATAAGTCACATTTTAAGTTTACCCTGGTGCTGATTAAATTTTGGCATAATTAGAGGAAACATAACCTGATTTTTTTTTACAAAACTGTCCGCAAAAATCATTAAAATCTAAAATAAAATACTATATATGATCAAATGTGTCAAATAAATGCTTGTTTTGTACGTAAGTTTTGTCGATAATAAGAATAAGCCCAACCTCATTACTTTAGCATTAGGTCTTCTCCAGTTATTTTAGTTTTTCGCATACTGGCTATGCCGCCTTTGAATATACTTGCTGTTACCAAATGAAAACGAAAATTGAATGAAAAGTGCAATTTCCGTGTAATTTTAAATAGGTGTAAGTGGTTTTTATTTGTGTACAATTAAATTGAATTTAATGAATCGTTAAATAAATAAATATAAATTAAATAGAATTCTAACGCAAGTCTACAGAGTCTAAGATGAGTTCTAGAATTTATTATGAAATATTTCATATGCCACCACAGATTATACATTATAACTATAAAACTCTGGAAGTGTCAGTGAAATCCTTGTTTGTTATTGTGTAGAATGTTTTTATTGTGATTTTGCCATGTTATATTCAAAGGTCAGAAGGCCGTGACTTGCGGCATCTCTACCCTAGAAATGGGTACACTGTAGAGTTATTTGAAAAATAAGTAACATTTTTATAATTATGTTTATATTAAGTTGATTTTCCTCCTACTTCGTTGTTCATGAATGCCATTATTTTGTGTGTGTTTGTTATTACCACTTTACAACATTGTTGAAAAGTGGTTATGACTTTGTTCTTTCTGTCCATCTGTCTGTCTGTCTGTCTGTCTCTTTGTCCGTTAGCACGATAACTGCAGTAAAAATTACTTTCTCAAAATGAAATTTTAGTATGTTATTCAGACGGTCTGTGGGATCCACAGGAATATAAATTAATAATATCTGCATATAGTTTTGGATTGATCCCGGATAGAAAAAGTGAAATACATTGAACCCTATGGGCACTATTTTTTTCAAGCATTTTTTAAGCGGATTTAAAATTCACAAATTGCTTCGAAAAGTTTAGAAAATATTTAAATTATTTCATAAAATATATAAAAAAAAATTTCAGCAAAATATATTCAGTAGTGTTTTAAATAAGAATTCAAATATTATTTACACCTTTTATATGACGCGATCACGTGACCATTATATGAAAAGAACACGCGACCCACTTCAAAATAAAATATGGCATCCATCTCGTGTCAAAATCGTGAGTTTTAAAGTTGTATCCGTTCTATAACAGCTTTACTTTTTCTTAAATCTGGTGCAACTACATACTGAAACAACGCAGTTACAATATATTTGAGTTTAAATGATCATACAAATATGAGTTTTTCAACACTAAGCCTAATTTACACTTATGGAAGATGTAAATACCAAAAAAATTTAGAATGAGTTGTATAAATATTGCTGTATTTCTTTAACACAAAATTATTTAGCACGTTATAGATCACTTTAAACATGTGGGTCCGTAAGTCTTTCTGAGAAGTTGGTGGTAGGGGAAGGAGAGTACGGTCCCTGTGGATGCCACCCCCACTAGGTTCCTGTCCAAATTTGGTGGCACTTCCCGGCCGTCCAAACAGTTACCTTACACCTTTCTGGTAGGTCGGACGGTCTGGGTCTCATGAACAATAACAACAGAGAACCAGACGATTTTTCGATGAAGTTTTAAGCATAGAGTTTAATTACTTGTACCTCCAAGGTCTTACGTTTTTAAATAAAATAAATTATTGTAGTATTATGATGAATAAAATGAATGGAAATAAGTTTATGAATGATGAAATGCTGCTTTTATAGAGAGAGCCAGGCGTGTTATATTTCGATGACGTCATTTGAATAAATTCCATTTGTTTTCGATGATGTTTTCAAATATAATAAATTATTGTATTATTATGACAATTTTAAAAATATTGCCGAGGAATGTGTTGCACTTTAGAGATGTTTAAACCAGGCAATTTATATTTCAATGCTTTTATTTGAATGAAGTTCATTTTTTTCGATGAAGTTTTAAGATTTCAAATATAATAAATTAGTATAGCATTGTGATAATTTTAAAAATATTAGCGAAGAATGTATCGCCTTTTAGAGATGTTTAAATAAAATTGCATTGAATTTGGAATGAGTTTCATAATCAATCCTTTATGCATGACTGATCTTTCTTGTTGTATACTTAAACTGAGCTTAAAATTAAAAAGCAAATATTTTTCGAATTTAGTCAATTTTTTATATTTTACAAAATTGCAATTTCAGTTTTTCTATATTTTTATATTTAAATATACATATTTTTAGAAGAATAATATTTGGTACGTCCATTAAATTTAATTTACGTTAAACGCTGAGATTCTCCCTTATAGTGCGGCGTAACAGCCGACTCATCCGTAAGAAATGCCGCAATGAAGAGGTTATCAAATTAAATGTTATTTGCTTATTAAGTATTTTATAACTTATTTTATCCTAATACATGTATTTTCTGAATGAAAATACATTATCATGACTACATAAGTTTCTTGTTTGTGCACCATGGTTCTCAGAATATTGATTTAAAGAAAAATGTGAAATCTATCCCGGATTTACCCTAATACAGGATTTAAATATTATTTAAATAACTTTTGATTAATATTGAAATTTCTAATATTATTTAAAGTTATTGTAGTAAGGTAAGTAGCTGAGGTCACTAAAATTAGCTAAATGACCTTTAAATATTAAAATCTTGGCTTGTCTATGTACCTGCTTGGACTTTTAAGTTCTTATCTTTGTAAATCTGTGTTTTATCTTTTCATAATTTTCACTTATGACCGCATGGCATTTGATATTATTCAAATTCTAAAATTGCGAGTTGGACTGTATTTAAAGCGTCATTGACGTTTTATGCATCCTCTGATGAAGGATGGTCATACGCTCTAAGAAGATTTTTGTATTTTTTAATTAAGAACTTCCTGTAATTTGAAAATAAATCTTATTACTTTTCCTGCAATGCATGGTAATGCATAGGGAAAGTATTATAATCATGTCGAAAATCACTAATAAAGTTATCAACGGATCTACACGTTTTGACACTTCTAGAATACGCTAAAAGTATTTTTAGCGGAAAGTCTGTGTGTGTGCCTGTGTATCTGTCTGTCTGTTTGTGAAATGTATGTGTCCACTCCATCTGAGAAATTAATTGACCGAATTTCATAAAATTTGGTAGGCATATCCCCTGTAGATAAACCTGGTTCTCATTAGATTTTTGAACGATTCGGAATAAAAAAAACTGCCTTTTTTGCGAAATAGCCCCTAAAAATTGATAGACTGAACTGAAAATCTGATAGACAAAATTTTACAAAATTTGGTAAACAAGTCACTTGTGGGTTAGCCTGATGCTGATTAGGTATTTGTACGATTCGGAAAAAAATAATGCGTCTTTTTTTAGAAATGGTCCGCAAAAATCGTCAAAATCTAAAATTAAAGACTACGTATGCTCAAATATATCAATTAAATGCTTGCTTTATACTTAATTTTTGAGGATGACAATAATAAGACCAACCTCATTACTTTAGGGCTAGCCGTTTTCCAGATATGTTAGATTTTCGCATTTTAGATAGGCCATTTTTGAAAATAAGTCCAGTTACCAAATGAAAACGAAGATTGAATTAAAATTGCAAATGCAGAGTCGTTTAAAATAATTATAGGTGTTATTTTGTGAAAATAAACTTAATTTAATGAGCTATTGAAAACATAAAGAGAAGGTGAATATGAGTCTGCATGGAAAGTGATGTGTTGCACACAGCAGAATTTTTGTTTTAAAAGTTGCAATATTTGATAACCAATTATTATTGTTTAACAATACAATTACACGTTTGTGTATTCTGCTCACTCATATCAACAATAAATTGCTGAAGTGTGGTCCACGAATTCACATTTCATGAATTTTTCATATAATGTTTTCCAGTAAACATGATAATGAATTCATACATCTCCCCTTATTACTTTCCTTATATACAATAATGTATAAGGAAAGTATTGCGACGGGGTCGAAAATTCGAATTCGAGTTTTCGACGGGAGAGCACGTTTCAAGCATCCCAAATCACGAATCAAACATTTTTGAAGTGATGTCTGTATGTGTGCGTGTGTGTCAGTGAGTCTGTGGAGACGATATCTCACGGACGAATGAAGTGATTCGAATTAAATTTGGTACAAAAATCACAATCCGTAAACACTGGAAGCCTATTGTTTTCATACGCAATCGTATGTTCAGAACCCTTCCTAATTTTCAAGTGAAATTTTGAAAAAATTGTCAAAAAATCAAAACCTCTAAATACTGCTAAATACTGCGCGTCGAATACTCTCCCGTCGAGTTTTCGACGGGAGAGCACGTTTCAAACATCCCAAATCACGAATCAAACATTTTTGAAGTGATGTCTGTATGTGTGCGTGTGTGTCAGTGAGTCTGTGGAGACGATATCTCACGGACGAATGAAGTGATTCGAATTAAATTTGGTACAAAAATCACAATCTGTAAACACTGGAAGCCTATTGTTTTCATTCGCAATCGTATGTTCAGAACCCTTCCTAATTTTCAAGTGAAATTTTGAAAAAATTGTCAAAAAATCAAAACCTCTAATAAAGTTACGCAAATAGACATTTCTTATGTAATTTTTTATTGGAAAACCATTGACATAAATTTTAGAACACTAACATGAACCGTTCTCGAGATATTGTACATTTAAAAAAAAATTATTAAAAAAGTCATATAAAATAAAAATACAATATTTCCTATTGAGAAACATGTTCACTTTTCATATGTATTACCATGCGCTAAAATTGGTGACATCATTCTCGTGGATCTAGCTCGTTCCATTCATGAAAAAAGATACTTTGAGTAATACTTTTGTATTTGAACGCCAATAGTCATTTATCTGCTATAAGAATAACTTATTTCTTCAAACATAACGCTTGGCCAGATTTTGGCGACGAATTTGGTGGAATGCCGCCAACTTGGCGACTTTTTTAAATGTTGTTAAATTAACAAAAACTCACCAAATGGATAAAAATGAAGCTTAATCAATAATGACTCATTGATGATGACAACATAGAAAATGACGACTCATTGACGGAAATTCAATATCTTGGAAAGAATATAAATAACTACTATAAAAATAACCTATATTTTTTACTGTAAATGTAGCAGATTCATTGCATTATATAAGGAAAGTCATGTGCTTCCCACATCAGATTTTTTGCACATAGTTTTAACATTACGCAGGGATGCAAATGACATCCAACAGAAAGACTTTGCCCTAACTTTTCTCTCTCTGAAACTATTTATTGCAGTATTTACATTATATTGTTAGGACGTATCCTCTGGAATCGTGGTTGTGTGCTTAGGATATACGATTGAGCCTAAGTTTCTGAATAACTAACACGTTTAACCACAAGCAGAGCTTCAGTAATAAAAATATACAGTAAAACAGCACATAAATACTTCACTAATTTCCCAAAATAACTTATACTATTCTCAAAACATTGAGGAAAGTCATTTCACAAAACAGCAGCTGCTATACTCAAAACATTGACAGAAATCACTGTTCAGTTTAGCTCGTATCACATCAACTACTCTCCAACGGAGTGATGACTTAGTTCATCTTTTTATAGACTTTCTATAAAAACTTCTGAAAGTATCTCATATCTCGTAAAAAAATCGTTATTTCGAGGTTACTCACATTTCAATCACACAAATCACATTTCAATGTAGCTCTGCCTAGTCAACTACTAGCCAATTAGGTGTTAACTCCTCTTATAGATCCACTCTGTATAAACTTCCTGAAATATCTCATATCTCGTAGAATAATGGTTAATTCGAGGTACTCGAAATTTTCCAAATTTAAAATACATCGGAAAATCTGGCAACTATTTTCGAACTTCAGCATATGACAACCTAAAATACGCCATGGGAAATGCCTGTATGGGTGTTTTCTCCGTCTGGTTTTCAAAAGATTCTCCAGTGAAATGGAGAAAAAGAGACGCCAGAGCATTTTACACATTTGTAACAATATTGTATTAATATGGAAGTATTTTATCTTTACGATAATCTTGAGATGGGAATTAAAAAACAACATTAAAAAAAATAAAAATAACATTGCAATCTAGCTGAATGATTTAGATAGTCCAAAGCTGAAGATGGAGATTAATTCAGAATTGAACTCATCTTAATAGCAGGCAATATATTCTTAATCTAAAACAAGTGCATGTTCTTGAATACTGTGATAATCTGTTTCTAAGAGCATCATATAGATATTGGCGTGTGCAGGATTTTTTCCAGGGGGGTTCTAAAATTGCTCGCATTCGAAATGTAGAGATGACTATCAACCTTGACATATGTATTGTTATAAAGTAAATTTGAATAAGTGGTATGAGCATCACATTTTAAACATTTGTGTGCACTTTTAAAAATTAATAATCATCAATTTTTAAAAATTAATGTGTACAACCTTTAAAAAATATTCCCCCTTTCATTACATAATTCTAACTTTCATGCAGACAGAGCATCTGAACTAACATATTGACATTCATAAACAAACGAAATGCAAAAATCCTAAGTTTTCCATTTAGGTATAAGTTATAATTGTTTTAATTAATATACACGTGAGAGAAAACAGACAGTTTTGGTTGAATGTTCTAATTCTAAAAAGCATTTTTTTTTACTTTTTTCTCTCAGATTTCTTTTCAATTAAATTAACAATTTTCCAAGGGAATTGCTTGGCATCTCTTTGACACCCCCCCCCCCCTCCAAGAACTCCCATGCATATGAACAATAGACAAGTAGAAATATGTATAATAATTGAAGAATTATGAAAATAACAACCATATATTTCTCCAATACAATAAATCATAAGAATGCTTTATACTCACGGTGATATTTTCAGCCGTCGCATTGGGGTCCATACCAATCATATCTGTACAGTTCATATCAGTAATGTTCATATCTGTACAGTTCATATCCGTACTGTTAGTGGTTGAGGGGTCCATCACCCGTGCAATATTATAAAAATTCCACATTTGGATGACAAAAAGAGGACTCAATGATATTGCAATAGTATATCGTCTTGGGATTCTTCTTTGTCCATCATAGATTGATCTCCGTCGGAATTTTTGCAAGCTTTCCGAAGCAATACTATCGACGATACCAATCTCATCTGTTAGATTTTTTATGCTCCCCATCACATGTCCTTAAAAATGAAAATTACCGGATTGCATTAAAAGTTTACACCATATTTTCCAACTAAGAATTTATTAAAAACGTTCTCGGATACGCGTAAATTTTTCTACCACTGTAAAACATAATCACCAAACGCACCTGGGCATTATAGGATATTATATGAACATTTTCTGATACCTAACATGAAAACAGGAAAATTCTGCATAACGAAATTTGAAACTCTCCGAAAAACATTCACCATTTTTTTAAGTGATGAATATGGTGAATGGTATATCACAAAATTATTATTTAACCATAAACGTCTGAGCAGTTAAATTTATAATAGCAAGCATAATAATATAATAAGCAAGTTAAAAAAACTCAGTTTGCTAAAATCATATAAACCATATTTTAATAAAAATACGAACTCATTATAATAAAATATTATACACAATATAATAAAATAATATTAAACACGATATAATAAAATATTTTTAAATAAAACCAATGTTATAAAATAATATTAAACATGATATGAAAAATATTTTTAAATATGACCAATGTAATAAAATAATATTGAACACGATATAATAAAATATGTTTAAATATGCACAGTATAGCACAATATATAATCAATATAAATAAGTAAAGATACGAGAACTAAAGCAACATTATAACAGGAACATCGATCGAAAATCAGAAGTGATTTATGATTTATTCGTTGCTTTAAAAAATATGCAACGAAAAAGAATTAATAGCTGTAAATATGTTTAATGCAACCATCATTGACAGAACAAGAAACAAGATATGTGACATGAATTGGGAATGCAAAATTAAAAAAAGTTCCTTTCATTTCGTGTTTTGTAACAAAACATGCATATTTATATCCTTTCCATTAAAGTTTATGAATACAAAAAGGAAACATATAAATTATTTATAATTAGCATTAGAGAAAATATATTCCGGTCCGTTAAAGAAATGTTTTCAAAACAAGTGTTTCTAATTGTATTCGTCTTTTAGGTACCATAATTTATTCTTATTGTATTCTATGTTATAGCCTTAAAAGAGAAATAGTCAAAAATTTTTAGCATTAAAATGATACAAATAGTTTAAAATATGAAATATATAATCTATATTATACTCCATATACATGCATTAGTTGATAATAAATAATTAATTCAGACAGTGCTTTTTAAAAGTACAAAAATTTTCTAACTTGTCCTAACAAGAGAAAATGGACTATAAATTTTAATGTATTCTCAGCATATATTAGACATTTATTCTAAACATTTATTCTATGCATTTATTCTAAACATTTATTCTATGCATTTATTCTAAACATTTATCTGAACATTACCAATCAGTAAACCAGAGGAAACAAATTAAATTTATCACAAACATGTTAGTATTTTTATTTTACTTTCCCACTATATTTGAATCAGAAATAGGCAAGCTTCTAATGTCACAGGTGGTCGGATGACATGATTTTGAAATTATGAGATCCATATATGAATGTTATGCATAGTAAAAAAATTATTTACACTTTAGGGTAATATACCAGTTATGTTTAAGTTATGTTTAAGTTCAGAAGATTCGAAAAAAAATCCGTCATTATGAAAATCATGATTGCTGAAACCCATTTCTAAAGAATAGCGGATTCATTAATTAACTTATATTGCTTTTCTTTTCATAATCATGTTTTGCTGTTACCTATTATTTTACCAATTTTCTTGTTTAATTAATGCAGTTCAGTTATATTTCTAATTCTGTATTCCTCAAAAATTGTTCCACGATTTGTGGTGGCATTTCTCTTAAAGGGGCATATTCCCCAACCTGACAAAAAAAATGTCAGTACGTTAAAATATTATTATTGTTTTCTTTTGAAATTATGACATAGAATCGTATTTCGAGCATATTCCGTATATTAGAGTGAAAATGTTTCTGAAGCAAGATCATGCAATTTGAGATAATCTTTCGCCATGTTAGCCATTTTAACTGATATTTCCCTTTTGTGTGGCTTGTTAACACTATCTTTCTAATTAATTATGGACAATTAACAAATTATAATAAATAGAACTTTAGTGTAAGCTTTTGTAACGATTAAAGAGTATGAACATTTTTTGATTAGCTATTTTTCAAATAACAATGAAGTGGAGCCAAATAGCAATGACGTGACATGACGACCAAGACAGGCATCAATGACACTGACAATGTCCAATTAAAGTAAATTGACTGAGTTGTGCTGGTTCGGTATTAATAGTAGTGTGTGTGTGTACTAATTACCCCGTGGTGAAGGGACGCCTACGCACCACGTCCACAAGGCCCCCCCAGGGTGTCACATGGCGAAGGGGACGAGATTTGCAGCTTCACTTTTATAGAGGCCCCGCAAAATCTGACTTGGCCTCGACATGACAACATCCATGCCCGCGTGCGGGATTCGAACCCACAACCCGGCAATCCAGCGATCAGACGGAAACGCATACCCCTGATCGTTCGACCACCGGATCGGCAATAGTAGTGTAATACCATCAAGGATATTTTTTCAAAATGTATGTAAATTAATGATTTATAACCGCCGATTCATCATACATTGTAAATTGTCCACTCTGAGTAGAAAAAAGTAACACTTCATCTTTTGATAATCGCGCTTCTTAAATGAAAGATTTTTCATAGTGAACGATAAATATTTTTCAATATTTATTACATTTTATTGAATATTCCGTGATACATTGTGTTTCGTTATTTTTATGAAAAAATTAATTTGGATTTTCGAGTTGATGGGAAAAAATCCTTCTCCTCTCAATATAGCTTGTGACTAGCCGGAGATAAGACAATACAATTAATAATTTCGTACAATGGGCGTTGGCCAGATAAGAATTGATTCGGAAATCGATATAAATTATTAATGTAAACAGAATATTTTCCACCAGTAAATTATATTAAGTTATTTAATAAATAAAAAATTATTACCAATGTCATATTCACTTTACCAGAGATCAGATTAATTTGAAAAATATGGATAGAACTACCATCTCATGAAAAGATGAAATAGAAAAGCCTTTCGTGTAATCTAGAATGAATATGACTTCAATAAACTTGTTTCTTATATATTTATTGAAAAAGGAAAAGTATATATCTGAAAAATATGTCAAAATAAGGAACTCGATATTTTTGTAAGATTTGGAGCACAATATTCGGAAAGTATAGACTAGATTTATTTTATCAAAACATTGAATAGCTTCCTTGATATAAAATCATGTCTCATGTCTAAATCATACAATTTGTGAGACATACGATAACACAGATTTTGCTGACAAGTAAAAGCTGTCCTGGGCTGACATAAAAAAATTCTCGGGACATAAGAAGATAAGAAAATGTACATCTTAGGATATTAAGTGACATTTTGCATATGTATTGTCTCCCGCATTTATAGCATAGTTTCATTCAATGTTCGAACGCAGTGGTTCCCAAATGTTTATGAACAAGGATCGCATAGTTATTAAATATATATATATATACAATTGAAATCAAAAAAGGATAAAGGTCAGTGGAGGGGAAACCTAATACAATGCATACAATGGCAGAGGAGGATTGCGACTCCTCAATCCCGTTTAACGCTGCTTTTCCAGCCCGGGCAAACGCTCACGGAACCAATGCATTGCAAAGGTTGATCCCCCATACGTGCCTAGTCAGAAGCACCCAAACATGGAGAAACAGACCACCGAGAATGGAAGTCAAGAAACGCTCAAATGAAGAAACACAAAATCTCCTATTATATAAGTAACTATGCGCATGTGCAAGTCTTCAAGTGATATGCAGAAACTATCCCAATTCAGCAAAATCCCTTTTGAATGAATTTGCTTCATTTTTATTGCTGAAAAATGAATTATAATATTTCTTCAGGAAATTAACTGGGTAATTCTTTCTTAAAGCTTCTAATATTATCCCCTTGTTACTGGATATGCAATCCTTTGTTAAAGTGTTGCAAATTTGGTTTCTTTTGAAATGTCCGAAAAGTAAATTTCTAAAAATAAATCTTGAAAGGTTCGTTTTCCAATTGAAGATATGGTTAATTTTTATTCCATAACTTGTTCTTTTGTCGTGTAGACTCGTATAAATTCCATTCCTTGTATTGTACTTAATGGTGATATCCAAGAAATTCACCGATCCATCCTCTGCACGTTTATTTTCAACCAATTCCAAGCCATTTGGGTAAAAATCGAATTCCAATACTGGTACATTTTCATAATATCCATACAGCACAACATCAACATACCGAAAGTACGGTATCTCATATAATAGGTGTGTTCCATGCTCATATTTAGTGAGATATATGTCAGCCAATATTGATGAGCAACCACCTCCCATTGGAATTCCTTTAATCTGTTTATAATAGCATTTTCCATCAAAAAGTATATTTTCCCTCAAAACCAGATTGATAAGGTCCATATATTTGCGATATGTAATGTATTCTTTCAAATCATGTAACTCATGTAATTCCTTCAATATAAGGTAAAGTTGTGCAATATCAATATTATTGAAAAGATCGCGAAAATCATAACTTCTGAATCGCAATTCCTTGTCACAGAATTTAAGTCTTTTAATGACATCATGGCTGTTCTTGATAATAACAGTTCCCTGCTTTTGATGGTGAATCATAACTTGCTTCAGGATATTTAAAAGTTTTAAGTTAGCAATGGTCAAATAAGTTCCGCATCCTACGGTGACAGTGCGGAATTTAACGGGTTCCTATATATATATATATATATATATATATATATATATATATATATATATATATATATATATATATATATATATATATATATATATATATATATATATATATATATATATATATATATATATATATATATATATATATATATATATATATATATATATATATATATATATATATATATATATATATATATATATATATGTATATATATATATATATATATATATATATATATATATATATATATATATATATATATATATATATATATATATATATGTATATATATATATATATATATATATATATATATATATATATATATATATATATGTATATATTTATATATATATATATGTATATATATATATATATATTTATATATATATATATATATATATATATATATATATATATATATATATATATATATATATATATATATATATATATATATATATATATATATATATATATATATATATATATATATATATATATATATATATATATATATATATATATATATATGTATATATTTATATATATATATATGTATATATATATATATATATTTATATATATATATATATATATATATGTATATATATATATATATATATATATATATATATATATATATATATATATATATATATATATATATATATATATATATATATATATTTATATATATATATATATATATTTATATATATATATATATATATATATATATATATATATATATATATATATATATATTTATATATATATATATATATATATGTATATATATATATATATATATATATATATATATATATATATATATATATATATATATATATGTATATATATATATATATATATATATATATATATATATATATATATATATATATATATATATATATATAGAAAAATAGAAATATACAAAGTGAAAAAAACATGTAAAAAGCTTACATTATGGCGGTAAGGGGTTGTGACCTTACTCCCCAGTTCAACGAGCTCGTCAAAATCGCCGCGGCATTTTCACTCCTGGTCGCCAGCCCTGGCCCAAGCCAACCTCCGGAGTGACTTTGAAATCATCACGAGACCTGGATAGAGATGTGTACGAGAGTCATATCACCACAAATATAGCCAGCTGAATTGCCGACTCAAATGAAATGTAGTTCCAGCCGCGGTCCTGTGATCACAGTGCGGTCCTGTCATATGGAGGGTTCGATGATTTTGTCTCTAATTGAACTCAAAAAATACTTAAGTCTTACACCATATGCAAAATTGTTTCTGTATAAATTATCAATATTTTTAATCATAAAGGAAATTGGATATTTATTAAAAAATGCTTGTTTTAAAAATTCTTGATCAAAATTGATACGTAAATGTTCCTCTTTGATAGTTCTTTTTATTCTGATTAAACCTCCCAAGAAAACATTGCGAAACACATTCAAATGTATGTTGGAGTTCCAATGTATAATTCCAATAATAGGTAGTTTAAATTGTTTTCTTTTATCATATATGGTGAATATGAGAGGGATTTGACTATAGTTGATATTCAAATCCAAAAATTCGACTTCTTTGTTATTTTTAAGAGGGTTTTCCTTCAAGATGAGGTTTGGTGGATAAAAATCAAAGTTCATTGTGTAGTTTTCATTCTCATAGCCAATAATTACGTCATCCACATAACGTAGGTATATGATTTCGTTGTTTATATGAGATCTTCTTTCATAAAAACTAAGATATATATCAGCCAATATGGAAGAACATCCCCCCCCATGGGGATGCCCTTAATTTGTTGATAAATAGACAATCCGTTGTAAAGGTAATTTTCTTTAATAACTATTTTGATTATAGACTTGAATTTATTGAATTCCAGACTCCTTTTTAAATCATATTCTTCAAACAAGCTGTAAAGTATATTTGTCATGTCATCTAGATCTATGGTATTAAATAGCTCTTGGAAATCATAAGTTCTTAAGTGCAAAGGATGTTTATGATCTTTCAAAATATTGATCACTTGTAGACTGTTTTTTATAATATAGCTTCCTTGGTTATTAAGTTTCAGCAAAATAGGTTGTAAAATCTTCATTAACATATTATTGGCTTTCGTGAGATAGGTATTGCATCCGACAGTAACTGGTCTGAAAGTAATAGGACTTTTATGAAGTTTCGGAATATTAATCAGATACGGATACTTTATAATTCCTGTATATTTGATACCAGTTAATAAATACAAAGCTTTGATTTTATTTGAGATTTCCTTAAGGGAGAGGTTGATTTTACTGTAAAGAACTTCATTTTCATATTTTAATGTAAAATAGTTTACATGTAAATGCGTAGTTACTTGATGCCTTGTCAATATATGTAATTATAAATTGATTTTGAATGTTCTTCAGAAGATGGAAGTTTATTTTACATTGGTCAGGAGGTTGGTAGAGTTTTTTATAATAGTACTTGAAGTCCTTGCACATCTTAGATCGCCATTGATGGAATGCCATATCTGGCATACTGTATTGAATGGAAAGTTTATAAATGAATCGATCAATGTCCTCTCGAAATGCCGTAAACGGATCTCCATGATACGGATTTCTATATTTAGTACCCAGTTTGAAAGCCTGTATTAAAGTGGTATCTACAAGAACTCTGCAATCACCTGTTACTACATGTCCCAATATTGGATCGGAATAGGGATTGTTACTGCATTTGCATTCTGTTAAATATGGTAGATGTAGATTTTGACTTAAAATATTATAGTTGAATGCTTTTCTTCCTAAAGGAATGACATAACGATAAGAAGTCCTGATTTTCAAGTTGCTGATTGGAAGGGTATCTTGATGGTCTTTTAAAATATGTCGAAATGGAATACGATTAAAAGTTTTGTTCTGGAAAAGGAGATTTAAATAAGTTGAGTGTGTAACAATATCTTCTTCTTCATTCTGTAATTTGATTTTAAGGAAGTTAAAACGTTTTTTAAGCCAATCGCTAGTAGTAGCCAAATTCAGTTTCTGAAACAAATTTGTTTCTTTCGTTTTCCAGACTGTTAATTGCTTTATCCAAGTTTTCCAAATGTTAAGCATGAATTTTTTGCGTATAGACAGAATATAAGTACGTATATTATCAGGTTTATGATCAGCATATCCATACACATCCCGTATAAAACTCCGAAAAGATTCCATGCTAAATTCCAAATTTTGTTTTTTCTTGTTTTTACTTCTGTACCATCTTTTTCGTATTTTTAAGGAACTATAATTGATACTGAAGTTTTGCTGAGAGTGGTAATAGTCATTATTATAAAGCTTATTAAATAAAACAGAGTTAAGCCCATAAGGGTAGATGGTATTTCTCTGCAGAATGTGTATGTTTTCCCACCATAAACGAGGTTGAGTTTTAATAACAAAGTCAATAATTGAAACTGTAATATTATTGAAAGAGTGATCCTGGAAATGTGTATAGAGCAAATGGCATTCTTGATTGTTGCTTTGATTTTTCTTTATGTGATTACGATGCAGGTTTATACGGATGTTTAAAGGATTTTTAGTCTGTCCAATATAGCACTTCGCACAAGAATTACATTTTATCAAATAGATGCATTGGAAAGCCTTGCAGAAAAGTCGATGTTTAGTAGATTGACTTATGATGTCTGGATCTGCACTAGGGCAGAGCATACATCGTTTTGATTTACACTTTTGAAATTTGAATGATTTCATATTACGAAAATTACTTCTATACTCTGAATCATTAATAACCCTGGTTCAATCCAAAACTAATTGGTGATATTATTCATTTTGAACAACATACTAAAATTTCATTTTGATAAAGTCATTTCTACGGCAGTTACCGTGCTAACGGACAGACAGACAGACAGAATAAGCAAAGTCATAAACACTTTTCAACTATGTTGTAAAGTGTTAAAAAGGACGAAATATGTCACATAGATGCCAGCTCCGGCCGTCCAAATAGATGCTCAAGTCCTCAGGACGAGTCGGACGGTCTGGGTCTTCAACATAGATGCCAACTGGGCCTGTTTTTGAAGGGACGAATTATTGGAATGCTGGAATCGGGTCGAACCCAAACCGAAGCGTCCGAATGTGCCTCAGTGTGTGATATCCAGACTGTTGCAGGGATTCCAAACCACTTGAGATGTTGTCCGACGACCAGAACCAGGTAGGCCATAGGTAACAACCGCCTCGGCAAGACAGATATTTGGTGATAACCGCGCGACACGACAGAGGGGCAGTTCTGCCAGAAAACTAGGTTCAGCCCTGATAGCAGCCACAGGCTGTTTTGAGAAAAACTGTTTACTGGCGTCATTTGAATTAATTTCAATTGTTTTCGATGAAGTTTTCAAATATAATAAATTATCGTAGTATTATGATAGTTTTAAAAATATTACCGTGGAGTGTATCGCATTTTAGAGATATTTAAACCAGGCAATTCATATTTCAATGCCGATATTTGAATGAAGTTCATTTTTTTCGATGAAGGTTTAAGTTTTCAAATATAATAAATTAATGTAGTATTGTGATAAGTGTTAAAATATTACCGAGAAATGTATTGCATTTTAGACTTTTTAAAATAAAATTGCATTGAAGTTGGAAAGTGTTTCATAATCAATGCTTTAAGCATGATTGATCTATCTTGTTAACACTTTACAACAAAGTTGAAAAGTGTTTATGACTTTGTTTATTCATTCTGTCTGTCTGTCTGTCTGTCTGTCTGTCCGTTAGCACGATAACTGCCGTAAAAATGATTTAATCAAAATGAAATTTTAGTATGTTGTTCAGACGGTCTGTAGGACCTATGGGAATATAAATGAATAATATCACCCAATTAGTTTTGGATTGAACCCGGGTTGAAAAAATGAAATACATTGAGCCCTATGGGACCTAATTTTTCAAACATTTTTTAAGCGGATTTAAAATTCACAAATTGCTTCGAAAATTTTAGGTAATATTCAAATTGCTCCATAAAATATATAAAAAAAATTCAGCGAAATATATTCAGTAGTTTTTTAAATAAAAATTAAAATAATAATTACACCTCTTATATGAAACGATCACGTGACCATGATATGAAACGATCACATGATCCACTTCAAAATGATATATGGCATCCATCTTGTTTCAAAATCATGATTTTTTAAGTTCTTTTTCATTCATATTGAGTGTTGTATCCGTCCTAAAACTACTTTATTTTTGCTTAAATTCTGTGCATCTACATACCGAAACAACGCAAATACAATATATTTCAGTTTAAATGATTCTCCAAATTTGATTATTTCTACAACTAAGCCTATTTTTCACTTTTGTAAAATGTAAACAGCAAAATATATAGAATGAGTTGTATTAGAGTCGCTGTATTTTTTTAACACAAAATCATTTAGTCCATGGAGTCTGCATGGCTGATATGAATGAAATATTAATTGATTTTATTAAGAGAAGGGCGATTTTTTTCGATGAAGTTTTAAGCATAGAGTTTAATTACTTGTGGCTCCATGGTCTTAATTTTTAAATAAAATAAATTATTATAGTATTGTGATAAATGAAATGAATGGGAGAAAGTTATGAATAAAATTCTGTTTTTATAGAGAGATCCAGGCGTGTTATTTTTTCTATGACGTCATTTGAATTAATTTCAGTTGTTTTCAATGAAGTTTTCAAATATAATAAATTATCGTAACATTATGATAGATTTAAAAATATTACTGTGGAATGTATTTCATTTTAGAGATATTTTAACCAGGCAATTTATATTTCAATGCCGTCATTTGAATAAAGTTCATTTTTTTCGATGAAGTTTTAAGTTTTCAATTATAATAAATTAATGTAGTATTGTGATAAGTTTTAAAATATTACCGAGGAATGCATTTCATTTTCTATTTTTTTAAATAAAATTGCATTGAAGTTGGAAAGTGTTTCATAATCAATGCTTTAAGCATTATTGATCTTTCTTGTTTCCTTCTATAATCCTATTACACCCGCATACCGCGTTTTCTTCCCTTCCGATATAGATTTCCTGAAATTTTTACATAAACAGCAAATATGTTTAACTTTTGGACATGAGTGTATATGTATATATATATTTGTGTCTGTGATACTTATACGAAAAGAGGAGCGATATTCTTATGCTGCGTAAACAATTTAAACAACCAATATATATATTTCAGTTGGTAGAACTTATAATTCAGTCCACCGACAGTAGATCTCGAGAGTCGTAGGTGGGGTGTATGTATACCCTAAATATCGTGTCACTGGCTCTGAGTCGATGTTTTTGACACTGACTCACAACCTTGCTAGATGCACAAAATAAAAACTGAGGAACCGTAGAACTCTAATATCAGTACCTCTCTGTTTTAAGGAAAAAGTAGGGTAAAATGGATAATTGATCATTTTAAGAGAAATAAAAATGTGTCTTGGAGGAGGTTAAAAGGTAAATTCTCGAATATATATAAGTTGGAGATTACAGCTTCTAATTTTTGTAATAAATACTGATTTTAACGATTGCATTAAAAAATCACAAATAATATTTTATAAGCTATTTAAATAAATAAAATAAATTAACTTCAAAAACTACCCTAACTTTCAAGATTATGTTTTGGTTTGCGCAAAACGGCAGAAAGAGATTAAAAGAAATAACTAGGTTTTATATATTATTACTTCATGATTTAACAATAGAGTACTTAACGAACCAAAAATATAGACATAAATAAATTAGAAGCGAATATAAAATTGATGAAGTCTTAGAACTTAGAAGTAACGTGATAACCTGAAAGGGAAAAAAAAGTTAAGAAGCGGTTAAAAAAGAAGTTAATGTATACTAAACAAAATGAAAATTTGTTAATTGTTCTTAAAGATTTTACCGGTATTCTACAGCATATACAGCACTAGCGAAATTAAAAAGATACACAAAGGAACGAAGATTCTATACCAAGACATAAGATTGCATAATCCACTACGAATATAGGAGAAAAACCAATTATCCTTATTGTACAATTGATAGAGTTGTCTTATTAGACGAATATTATTATTTTGATTCCTCACTGATATAAGAACTCTTTACAATGGTTCCTGAGCAAAACAATAATACAGATGCACGGGATAGCTCAGATCTGATATTAGTGCCACAAAATGCAAATTTAAATAGTATAGTGAAATATAAAAGAAGCAATGATTGTATCATTTCGAACACTGTAAGTTTAGGAGCAACAGATGGTGGAGAAGAATCAAAGATGCCATAAAAGTGTACAGATTGAGTTTGAAGTAATGTAATTTAAGCGATTTAGAGAATTGATCAAACTCTGTGTCTACAAGTAAGAAGTATTTTATTCCATAGAAATTACTTCACCGCAATAAAATTCAGTGCCAAACCGTCTCAAAATAATTTGTGGGAAAGCAACACTGAAGTCAGATGATGAAAGAGACAAGACAATAACAAAATTGTCAGATGTGTTGATATTTAAATGAATTATTTTTTTTAAAAAATGTGTTTTTATTTCCAATAGCTAGGGCACATGAACAAAATGCAAAAGTAACAAACAATACGAAAAAGGACAAGAGTTCAAAAGATAAACGAAGGTTGACGCCCCAATATTCCTCTCGCCTACCAATATCTAGAAGCCATTGCAGCACAATGGAGGACACTACAGAGACGTAGGCGGTATTTGTCCTTACGTCCATTAGTATTACACAGCGGGCAGGCAGCCTCAGCAAACATTCCAATATGGTACAAATGTGCAGCAAGGCATTCATGCTCAATCAGCAAGTGAAACACAGCAACTGCCTCCAGTCTTGGTTTATCAGGAACATCCGGGAGACATCCTCTCCCATATTTGTTATTTTTTTAATAAATTTAAATGAATAATTTTAAATATTAACCAATCTTTGTTATTGTTAGGAGTCCTAAACTAATGTTTTATCTCTCAGTAATAGTTAGATGCAGCAAAGCGACAACTAATTTTGAGCGTCCCTTGTAAGATAAGATTCGGTAGTGTAAACGTATTGTCTGTATATAGTAAAATGACCACGTCCGATCGAATAAAAGGATTGTAGCGCTCCTGATCGAGAATTTAACGAGTTAAGATAATGAACCCAGCAACAAAACGAGATAAATAAAAAAGCAAGTTATATGGTTGTAGAGCGTTGACTAATTGGTAGGAATCGATAATAAAATTTTTGTAGAAGGCATTTATTTAACACATTATGGTTACTGACAACTTGTCATATTCCGGAATCAAAATTACCTTACTTGCTCTACAATGTATTAAAACATCATATGAATATAACTGCTGTGATATGTCTACATAGTCTGTTTCAATGACATTCTGACTTCGAAGCCAATATGTCAGACTGATAAACATATGTATGAAGTCAAGAGAAATTAAGTAGAACAAACACATTTTGATATCAAAGGATGTCACAACTGGACTGATGATTGACCTATCATAGAATCGACTGATATAATTAGTGACCGTTAGAAAAAGTTATTTTTTTAATCGTATTATTGTTTGAAGTCTATTGCGATAAGGTTTCATAGTTATTTCTGCAACATATTTAATAACTTTTATAAATAATTTATAAACGGAACGTCAAACGTTTTTAATCTAAATGTGCAAGCATTTTTATTTATTTGGAAAATATTTTAAATTATACTTTAGTAGCTATTTTTATCGATTGAATTTGTCAATTCTATGACCGATTGTTCCCAATTGTATTACCGTTAAGAAAACAATCTATAGCTCAACTGTCCTGAAGCTATCAGCGGACAAATCAAGAATGATATAATGATTGAAAGTCAATCCTGAAATGGAGCATTTACTTTAAAGTCAATTTAAGATACAAACATCAAGAAATGTTTGATCGAAATGTAACTGGAATTAGTTTATGAATTTTCTCATGTAACTTTCTGAAACTGAATGTTCTTTTCATCAATTTTCATAACATTTTTAATTCTGAAGTATTCGGTTCACTGGTATTTTTGAAGACATTTGTAATTTTAATGAAGTGAGTTCATCTAACTTCCGAAACAGATTATTTTCCCTCATTTTTATTCAAAGTGACATCTAAGTCTTGTAACTGATTCTCTGCCTCATTTATTCTGACAATAAGGGCTTTTTATTCCGGCTTATACTTTATTCCTTTTATATGATACTAGCAGCAATTACCTGGCGTTGTTCGGGATTTACGATGGAAAACTCTGATAAAAAATTACACCGAAACATATAGGGCCGTGAATCTTATACATTGTTTTTTTACTGTGAAAAAAGTAAATTCATTGCATTATGTAATAAAAAAATGGATCTGATTGGCCACTCTTTGGCCAATCAAATCCATTGGATCATACATACATACATTTCTTCTCTCTCTCTCTCTCTCTCTTTATCATTATCTTATATTTATATTCATTTATTTATTATTAAAATTATTAAAATTTGTTGAGTAAGCCTGTGAGAAATAAACCATGGTGATAGTTTCCATTTAAATTCATATTTCAAACTTGCGATTTTCAAAAGTGACAAATACGTTCAATAAACTCCCACAAAACTCAGAGATTTAATTGGCTTTCACGTTTTAAACCAACGGTTTCCAACCATTTTCGTTGGGAATCATGGAGTCAGAGAGTGAAACTCCTAGGAAAAAGTCTCGTTTTCCATTAAGATCCTGACAACCCCTAATCTAAGAAACTCAAAACTTGAACTAAATTTATGGGGGGCTATTTCAAAGCTATCCACAGAATTTCATTAAATTCGGTGTAGCTGTTCTGCCGTGATGATAAGACAAACAAAAGTTTCGTTTTTCATTAATATCGCGACAACCCCTGGTGTTAGAAACTCGAAACATGAAATAAATTTTAAGTGAGGCTACTTTAAGTCTACCCATCAAATTTCATCAAATTCGGTTCAGCCGTTTTCCCATGATATTAGATCATACATACGTACATACATACTTTTCTTCTGTATATATGTAGATTATCTAACGAAGTTAAATTTTACATATTTCTCAAGAAAGAGAAAAACAGAGGATTCGAAAAGTATCTATCACAACTAAATACTCTTCATTTGATTTGAAATATCTAACAACCATTTTTATCAGTATTTCAATTAACTACATATCTGTATGCAATCTAGTTATCTGGTGTTTACCCTTCGCCAGCAATGCATCAAGAACACGCATTAATCAATAATATTACAGAGTGATTGGGTGGAACAGATTTTGACAACACATGTTGCCACAACATGATTGATTGCTTGTAGTTACTATTAGCCAATACAAGATTGCCAAATAATCTGCGTTTATCTAATAATTATGTATTAATTATTTAGCACTGCATTTATATCTACTGTGAATAAGTTAAAAAAAGCATTTTATAACTAACTTTTCGCAACATAAAGTTATCAAGGGAAGAACCAACCACGAATTATATAAATGACTTTAAAACGTATTATTCACAATGCTACAAGAATTCGTTTAATCTAACTCCAACTGTCTCCATAATGTAAAATCATTTTTTCACTAATATAACTATAAATGATCTGCAAAAATCGAAGGTTAATTGGTTTTCATCAGGAATGGCTGATATCATACCCCAATAGAACAAACTATCATCAGGCAAAAGTAACCACGTACAAAAATAGCTGATGTAAGCAGCACATGACTTTTCCTGCAGACCCATATTCACTTTCTCTTTATTTCTTTGATAATTCATTAAATTGAGTTTAATTGCATAAAATAACAGCTATAATTATTTTAAATTACATTGAATTTGCACTTTTAATTCAATTTTCCTTCTCATTTGGTAACCGGACTTGTTGTCAAAGGAGGCTCAGCGAAAATGTGAAAAAAATAAAATATCGAAAGAACGGCTACTCCTAGTGTAAAGGGGTTATTCTCATTCTTTTTATCGTTAGACATTGCATAGAAAACAATAATTTGATACATTTGATCATACGTAGTTTTTTAATTTAGATTTTCACGATTTTTACGAGGCATTTCACAAAAAATTCAAGTTATTTTTTTCCGGATCAGCCCAAAATCTAATCAGCACCAGGATAACCCACAAAAAACTTATGTATCCAATTTTTTAAAATGTAATCTATTGGTTTTTCAGCTAGAGTGGTTACAGGCGGCAGACTAGAGTGGACACAAAAAAAGCGTGTTGTTTTATCCCGAATCGTACTGAAATCTAATCAGCACCAGGGCCACCCACAAAGGACTACGGAACAAACACTACGTAATTTTATGAAATTCGGTCCATTTGTTTTTCAGTTAGAGTGGATACAAAATCTGCAGATGCAGACAGACAGACAGAAAGACACACACAGTCATATAGACAGACAACAGTAGTAGTTAAATACTTTTTCGTGTTCTTAAAGTCCCCAAAAATGTAGATTCGTCGAAATCTCGAATTGCAAATTTTGGCACTTTTCCAATATTTCCCTATACATTACCATGTATTGCAGGGGAAGTAATATATTTATGCTTAAGGCACATGTGCGACAACTGTTAAGAAGGAGATCATGTTCACCCCAAGTCACTCTGAACAAATAATTCCTTGCCCTTAACTACAGGGTGTTTCAGTCACCCCTAGCCCTGGATTTTCTCTTATAACTTACAAACTAGTGGACGTTAGTCAGTGAAATTTTAGCTTAGGGCATGGGAAGTAGCTTTGTATTTTTTTGTCGCTCGTTGACATGTACTTATGGAAATGCCTCCATTTCCTATATTAGTTCACATAAGGACTTGTGTGTTAAGTCCAGCAGTCTGTTTTTTCACTTTGGAGCTGAATTGTTCTTCCATAATCACGTGTTCTGTCCTTCCATAATCACGTGGCCTGTCCTTCTATAATCACGTGTTCTATCCTTATATAATCACGTGTCCTGTCCTTCCATAATCATGTGTCCTTCCATAATCATATGTCCTGTTCTTCCATAATCACGTATCCTTCCACAATCACGGGTCCTTCCATAACTACAGTTCTCATATACCAATGTATGCCCATGTGAAATTTCATCGAATTGCGTCCATTAGTTTGAAAGTTATAAATGAAAATCAGGGATGACCAAGTGAAACACCTTGTACAAAGCTTATTCCCTGATCACTCAGCAGATATAAAGTAGATAACCCAGACTCTGCAACTTGGAAATGTTTATTTTGTGACATGTAAAGCCAAAATACGACAGGATTACAAATAGGGACGATTAATCCCTCTCAAAACAGCTATACTGTGAAGACCTCTATTTGAGTTATAACGCAGTGAGACCTGTGTACTGTAGTTACCCACAATTTCTAGAATATGGGTCGTTGCGATATGTAATCATACAGAGACTTTATAGAAAATATAAACTTTACTTGAAAATAATAATTAGTGTAATTGACTTGACGGTGAAAACATGTAGTCTAACAAAACAATGTCTCTGCGAAAAAACTAAGCATACTATATAAGAAAATCACCTTTCTGTGTCTGACTAGCTATTTGTCTGTTTACTTGTCACATCTCCAACAAATTTGGTGAAATATTGCCATCTTAGCAACTTTTTGAAAATGTCCCCCAAATTGATGAAAATTAATGTTTTAGGAAATTAAATTTCTTGTTAAGTTTCTTTGATAGAAAAAATAATTTCTTTGATAGCTTTGCTATTGAATTATTACTTTCCTTGTATACAATAATGTATAAGGAAAGTATTGTGACGGGGCCGAGAATTCGAGTTTTCGACGATAGAGCACGTTTCAAGCATCCCTGATCATGAATCGAACATTTTTGAAGTGGTGTCTGTGTGTGTGTGTGTGTACGTGTGAAAATATGTGTGTGTGTACGTATGAAAATATGTGTGTGTGTGTGTGTGTGTGTGTGTGTGTGTGTGTGTGTGTCAGTGACACTGTGGAGACGATAACTGACGAGCGGAAGGACCTATTCGAACGAAATTTGGTACAAAATTCACAATCCATAAACACTGTAGGTCTATTGTTTTTATACGCAATCGAATGTTCAGAACCTTCCGAAATTTTCGAGTGAAATTTTGAAAAAATCGTCAAAAAATCAAAACCTCTAATAAAGTTACGCAAATAGACATTTCTTATGTAATTTTTTATTAGAAAACGATTGCAATAAATTTTAGATCGCTAATACGAACCGTTCTCGAGATATTGTACATTTTAAAAAAAATTATCAAAAGTTCATATAGAATAAAAAAAAATATTTCCTATTGAGAACCATGTTCACTTTTCATATGTAATAAATACCATGCAATAAATTGGGTGACATCATTCTCGTGGATCTACTTCGTTCCATTCATGAAAAAAGATACTTTGAGTAATACTTTTGTATTTGAACGCCAATAGGCATTTATCTGCTGTAATAATAACTTATTTTTTCGTCCATAACTCTTGGCGAGATTTTGGGCACGAATTTGTTGGAATGTTGCCAACTTGGCTACTCTATTAAATGTTGCTAAATTAATGAAAAACTTGCCAAATGGATAAAAATGACGCTAAATCAATGACGACTCATTGATAATGACGACATGGAAAATGACGTCTCATTGACGAAAATTCAATATCTTGGAAAGAATATAAATAACTACTGTAAAAATAATCTATTTTTTTTATTGAGAAAGTAGTAAATTCATTGCATTATATAAGGAAAGTCATGTGCAGCACACATCAGATTTTTAATTTTATATCCCTGATTCAAAATTTAGCGAGTTTCACTGTACTTGTAACAGGTATGTTTCAGTAAGTGTATAAATTGTAAATAAATTGAATTTTATTAGGAGTTGGTAAAGCAATTATGTTTCTATAAGACGACGTTTAATAATTGATATTAAATATCAAACGAGATGCGTAGTCAAACATATATGTTGATATTAGAAGCGCAAACACTAAATGCGGATGAATGAGGATTAATATTTTACATAATTCTATGTATCCCTTCACAGGATGATCTTAACATGTTATTGGTTTATGAGTTTCATTTCGTAATCTCCTATATTCAAAAGATTATTTTCCTCATATATTCAAATATGAGGAATATATTCAAATAGGATCTAATGTATTCAAAAGATATTTTAAATGTTAATACCAGAAAAATCCCATTTAATTAAGTTCTAACAGAAAATGTAATTTAGGATAAAATTATTTATGTTTGTCTTACATTAACTTATGTTCGTGATGTTATATCATTCTGTGAGTTTCATTTGAGCATATTTGGCCAAATTATTTAGCACAGGTAGGAAAATTCGTTAGTAAAACAGTATAAATGTAATATGCAAATATATCTACAGGTTAAAGAAGCTGAAAAGCTTGTTTCTGCTAAATAAGATAGGCTAATCTGTTATTCCAGCCAAATCAGAAAATATATGCATTAATATAGAGATAGCAGTTATTTAGCCTAAAGCAAAAAAATAAGTGTTATTTATCCTAAACTATGGTTTTAAAGGAACTCTTTATTAATAATAAACTCCAAGCAAAACTATGAAGCACAACTTTCACGCTGCGACATAGAAACTTTTAAAGTTATTTTCAAAAAGTTAAGTTTAGATACTCAAACACAACAGCTAATCCACTTTTAGAACACATGAATGTAGATTATTAGAAACAATATTAGAATAAGAATGTTTTCGTAATTGTATTCAATATTTTTTTCAGTTTCTAGATACAGGAGTCCAGGGCTAGTTAATACTTTCTAGGTTTTAAATTTCTGCACTTTCAGTACTATTTGTTTTCTACTTCAAAAATAATGAAATATATTCCACCTAACTTATACTGTTTGAGTATAAAAGTCTATGAATATAGAATCATTAACTCGTTAAAAATCATTTGGATATGAAAGTGAAAATGCAATGTACCTGTATATCAATTTGCCATGCGGTGCACCAATTTGATACTGATACGAAAATAGTAGTGTAAAAAGGAAATACGGAAGAAAACTGGATTTTCTAAAAATACTTTTTAGTAATAAAAAGAATAAAATTCATTAAAAATAAACATTGTATAACATATTACTCAGAATTATAAATAATTCGATTGTTTTTTCGCCCTTCATTTTAACCATATTCCCCCCTGGACTATTCTTAAGGCTTGATAAGGTCTATTTCCAACCATTATCCTGAGAACAAAAAATCTGATGTGGACAACATATGACTTTTCTTATATAATACAATGAATTTACTACTTTACCACAAAAAAATGGGTTATTTTTATAGTAGATACTTATATTCTTTCCATACATTGAATTTTCGTCAATTAGTCGTCATTTTCATCGATTTTGCGTCATTTTTATCCATTTAGAGAGATTTTCGTTAATTTGGCAACATTTTAAAAAGTCGCCAAGTTAGCGACATTCTGCAAAATTCGTCCCCAAAATCTGGCCAAGCGTTATGGACAGAGAAATAAGTTATTCTTATAGCAGATAAATGACTATTGGCGTTAAAATAAAAATGAATTACTCAAAGTATGTTTTCTTATTAATGGAACGAGCTAGATCCACGGGAAGGATGTCACCAAATTTATCGCATGATATTACATATGAAAAGTGAACATGTTTCTCAACAGTTAATATAATTTGTTTTAATTTATGGTATTTTTCTATAAATGTATTTGAAAAATGTGCAATATCTCGAGTACGGTTCATGCTGGCGTTCTAAATTTTATGTCAATCGTTTTTTAAGATAAAATTACATAAGAAATGTCTATTTGTGTAACTTTATTAAAGGTTTTGATTTTTTGATGATTTTTTTCAAAATTTCACTCGAAAATTTAAGGAGGTTCTGAACATTCGATTGCGTTTAAAAACAATAGGCTTCCAGTACTTACGGATTGTGATTTTTGTACCAAATTTCATTCAAATCGCTCCATTATTTCGTGAGATATCGTCTCCACACACACACACACAGACATCACCTCAAAAACGTTTGATTCGTGATCAGGGATGCTTGAAACGTGCTCTCCAGTCGAAAACCCGAAATCGAATTTTCGACCCCGTCACAAAACTTTCCTTATACATTATGTATATAAGGAAAGTAATAATAATCATTAATTCAATGTAATTTAGGTAAGATAAAACGTCTTATGAATTTTTCCCATATTAAATATATCAACTTGCCCTACAGGATATCGGCGCATTTCACTTAGCATATGCAGAGAAAGAATAAAGTAAATCATTAAATAAAACGGACATTATTTTGCCATTCAGTATCCAATCCGAATGTCTAAATGTTAAAAAGTTCATTCGAATTGTTTAGAAGACATCAAAGAGCTACACAAATTTTTCTTTAAAGTAACAAAAACAATTTTTCTTTGATAAATTTTATTCGCTTATAATTTTATCGAATAGCACACGTGCATATTAACGGCATACATAATAGGCATTTTTCTTATCAAAGAAAAAAAAATAATATGCACGCGTTATTTTACAACACCTACCGTCTTACCCTGCGTCGTACAAATTAATTTGGTCTCCTTTACTCTGTAGATATTAGTACCATTCGTATCCTTACTCATTTGCATCAAAAAACTATATTTTCTAGAATGTAATACAATTAATTTTCTTGCTTGTTGAAGCAAATTATATCTTAAGTTAACCCAAGTATGGCTCAACTCGACATTATTCCAAAATCCATTTTAATAAGTTTCTGATTTTTTTTCTCAAATGTTGTAAAAAACAAATATTTTAAATGTTACAGAAATCTTCAGTAAAATGAGAAAAATGTTACCACATTACCCTTTCGTTAAAAGATCTTGAAAAAAATGTTTCGATTGCTACCAAGTTTGACTATGTATACCTTCAGGGTGTAACTTGACTCCCCCCTCCCCACTCCTCCCTCCAGAAGAGGTGCTATTGACGTCCCGAACAAAAAAATGGTACCGCAACTGTTTTTCAATACAATGATTAGAACTATTAAATTACATGATCATTGCTAACCCCTTTTATATGCGATTACGACAAATTTTGTTCAATGCTGCAATGTTATCCAAGTATAAAATTTCAAATTAATTTTGAAGTTTTTTCTCGAGTTTCAAAAAGTCTATAGTTTCAGATTTTTCGAAAACAAAGTCGCATATAAAGTTTCGTGAAAATACGTCAATATTCATAGCAATCATCGGGTACACAAAAATTCGATCACAGACAGACTGACATATAAAAGGACATCGCTCTAAAAATAGTCAAAACGTGTTCAGGAGATCTTAAAATATATATTGGCATCAAAAACATGAAATTGAAAATTTCCGGGATAACAATATGTATCGTGTAACAATGTATGTAATATATATGTAACAATGTATGCAATATCGTTTAACAATGCATGTATCGTGTAACAATGTATGCATCGTGCAATATGTATCGTGTAACAATATGTATATGATAACAATATGTATCGTGATAACACTATTTCGTGATAACAACTTTATACTATATTCTGTAGTATGAAAAATAAGTTATCGACATGTGTACTCAGTGGGATAGTTTAACTAATGCTTAAGGGACATTTTATTAATATTAAATATTCAAATATTAATAATTCTACATTCAATTACATTGAATTTTCTTTTGTTTAAGTTATCATATCTTGATATGTTTATGTGTGTCTCAGTCAGTCATGTGATAACTTGGTACATTTTTTTAATTCTATACCAGAACCACCTGGTCAACAGAAAATCGTTGTTTGATAAAGAATTCATTTTAATTTAGGCATGCATTTTAACTAACAAGTGTCTGTTTATCAGCACTAAATGAGTTTTTACAGTTCTTTATTGCACAATTTCTTCTAAAGATTTCGAATTTGGACTAAGCTGACCTACTTTAAATCAAATATATTTTTCAATAACATCAAGAGTAACCATCCATTGCCTTGCAGATGATTGATGGTTGTTGATACCTGTGATACTGTAATCACATATCTTGATACGTAACCCTGGGAAAAACGGGAATGTGTATTGTAATTTAAAATGTATACTATGTTTGTGATTTATGTTTATAGCTAGGCCTTTGCACAGACGGAATTGGGATTTTTTGGCGCCGTTGGGTTGTGTGCGCACTGACATGGATTGTAAATATTCAGAGATTTAATTGCAGCAAAATGTCAAAGTTGAGCTACAAATCTTTGAAAATTTATAGCCCTGTCAGGTGTGGCTCGCGTCGGGGTACGTCCTTGGGACCACCCGGTTGTCGAGAATGCCCTCTGGCTCTTGTATTTTAGTGGAACGCATAAAAAATGAGCGTCGCTTCAAAGACCAATGGTGAAGCATTTTTGGACCTCCTCCTTTTTTATAGCGTTTGGGAACAGCGAATAAGAGTTGGGGGGATTTCCTCCCTGTGTTTTGTGTCGTTCCCCTTATTTGTAAAGTTTGGATTTTTTAAGAAATGTAAAAAATAGTTAGTTGCTTTTCTGAGCTCGAGAAGAGAGCACTCCAAGTGAGTGGCACTTGTAATTTGTTGTGAAGTCCGATCCTGCATGCATTTGATGATGCATCTCTGACCCGGCGTCCGCGGTTCCTGTCTAGGGCGGCAAATGCTTTTGCCGAGGAGCCGACGTAGTGAGTCCGGTTAAGAAGGCGACTCGTAGCCAAGACGAACCGAGCCTAACTCAGCGCGAGGGCGCATTTTCTTTGGGCGGTGGCGACCAGAAAATGGAAGAATGTCGTCATGTTTTTATTTGGTTGCAGTACACACAGCTCTACCACCAAAACGGCGCGATATAGGACCTTGCTCCTTTAGCTGCATTTAAGCCGTGGTAGCTGTAATACTGTGTGCACGGAATATTTGCGGAGCATCAATCCAGGGCTCCTAAGCAGCAGACGAATCTCTACGAAAACGTATATATTTGGCAAAACCTGTACGCATGCTCACTCAAGAGCCGCTGGGACTTAAGCCATCGTTTAAGAGGAGGAGACGGAAAGTGGACAGTGTGCCCATCTCCAAAATAATACTTGGCAAAATTTTCGTCACCGGATGATACGCAACAGTGTTCTCAGACTGGTAGTGTTTTCCATGAACATTTCAGTATCAATGAACTAAACATTCAATTAATTGTGCCACCCCTTCCTACGTGCAGAGGTCAGCTACAGCACTCAGTGAGAGTCCTATGTATGAAGGTATGGAAATTATATATTGATTTTAAAATGTGTACATGAATGTTTAAGTAACTGATGTAATCCAATAGTGGAAGGGCAAGGTTATGATAAATGGGAGTTTTTGCAAAATTGAATATCCATATTGTGTTCTTAACAAAAAGTAATTAATTGCAAATTTGGATTTTATAAATATGCAAATTAATGCAAAATAAACTGTGCACCCGAGGTCAAGTTAGGTAAATTTGGAACTCATTTGTAATTGTGTATTTTTGTATATTAATGTTTAAAATTGAGATTTCATGTGTTCTATAAATAAATTGGTAGTTGGCCACAAAAAGGGAGTGATTAATTATTTTAACAAAACGCAATGTACTTTGGTCCAATCGGACCCCACTATACGTTAACGCGTGTGAGCCTGGTGGAACTATTTGGTGAGTATCTTTAATGTATTTATGTGTTTAAGTTTTATTGTATTTATGTGTAAAATCCACCTCACCACAATACCCAATTCAGGGTATGTATTGCCTTAGTTCTATAACTACTTGTAACGGGGTCATATCATCCGACATTTATTTCCTGGGATTTGCTTACGTTTACCAGGCAGTTTCCTGTATTAACATCATGTTATGAATTAGCTCTAAACACTATGTACACAAATAAATCATTTACAGAACAAGAGCGGTTCTGTGAGAGACTAACCACTTGTTAAGTCCTGGACATTACCGTCCTAGAATGCTGAAGTTCAGCGTACAGATGGACAAAATTTCCAGTTGCACTGTCTTAATATATGAAACCAAGTGAAGTCTGAGCACCTCTTCAACCCCGACCGTTCGACCTACCCGAAAGGGCTTACGGAACCACATATTTAACATTATTTACTCTACATTATCACGGAGATGGTTTGGAATCAAAATCGGATCATTCGAACGCAATCCCCGAGCGCTAACCACTGGACTGTCTCACTCCCCCAGTTTGACCACTTGAAAGTGCTTCGTAGTGAGTAAGCAGAGTGAGTGAGCAATCATATCATTAGTTTTTACCGGTCATAGAGCCCAATTTCGGGGGGCCAAACATGTATATCACGTGTCCGTAAAGTACTCCACCATCTGCTTTTCACTAATGCTGCTGCTGAAAATTATGGCTTTCAAATGACAACAGTCTGCCACCCATGTTAAAGTATTGCCTTAGTCCCTATCGTGAATCTTTAAACATCAAATCATCAGTCAAGAATCGGCATGCGGTTAGCAAAGCCATACGACTATTGCGAAATGCAGCATCTTGCTTATTCTGCAGCTGGTGACACCGAGTGACGGAAATGTCAGGAACTGGTCACCACAATCTTAACTCCATCCATGGGTCAAGTCTGTACAAGTACATTAGCCAAGTCCTCACTGTAAAACCTTCTGTAACATGTACTCATATTTTTTTAACACTTTACAACAAAGTTGGAAAGTGTTTATGACTTTGTTCATTCTGTCTGTCTGTCTGTCTGTCCGTTAGCACGATAACTGCCGTAAAAATGACTTAATCAAAATGAAATTTTAGTATGTTGTTCAAACGGTCCGTAGGACCTATGGGAATAAAAATGAATAATATCACCCAATTAGTTTTGGATTGAACCCGGGTTGAAAAAATGAAATACATTGAGCCCTATGGGACCTAATTTTTCAAACATTTTTTAAGCGGATTTAAAATTCACAAATTGCTTCGAAAATTTTAGGTAATAGTCAAATTTTTCCATAAAATATATAAAAAAAAAAGCGAAATATATTCAGTAGTTTTTTAAATAAAAATTAAAATATTAATTACACATCTTATATGAAACGATCACGTGGCCATGATATGAAACGATCACATGCCCCACTTCAAAATGATATATGTCATCCATCTTGTTTCAAAATCGTGATTTTTTAAAGTTCTTTTTAATTCATATTGAGTGTTGTATCCGTCCTAAAACTACTTTATTTTTGCTTAAATTCTGTGCATTTACGTACTGAAACAACGCAATGACAATATATTTGAGTTTAAATTCGCATTCAAATTTGATTATTTCTACAACTAAGCCTATTTTTCTCCTATGTAAAATGTAAACAGCAAAATATGTAGAATGAGTTGTATTAGAATTACTGTATTTCTTTAACACAAAATAATTCAGTCCATGGAGTCTGCATGGCTGATATGAATGAAATATTAATTGATTTTATAAACAGAAGGACGATTTTTTTCGATGAAGTTTTAAGCATAGAGTTTATGAATTGTAGCTCCATGGTCTTCATTTTTATATAAAATAAATTATTATAGTATTGAGATGAATGAAATCCTGCTTTTATAGAGAGATCCAGGCGTGTTATGTTTTCTATGACGTCATTTGAATTTATTTCAGTTGTTTTCGATGAAGTTTTCAAATATAATAAATTATCGTAGTATTATGATAGTTTTAAAAATATTACCGTGGAATGTATTGCATTTCAGAGATATTTAAACCAGGCAATTTATATTTCAATGCCGTCATTTGAATGAAGTTCATTTTTTTCAATGAAGGTTTAAGTTTTCAAATATAATAAATCAATGTAGTATTGTGATAAGTTTTAAAATATTACCGAGGAATGTACATACGTTTGTACATTGCATTTTCGACTTTTTTAAATAAAATTGCATTGAAGTTGGGAAGTGTTTCATTATCAATGCTTTAAGCATGATTAATATTTCTTGTTTCTGATATTTTGTTGACAATTTCGACAAACTGATGAGAAAAGCTACAAATTTAGGAGTTCATGAAAATTCCAACTTCATTTCTGAAACATTGAGCAAACTGCATAATATATATATATATTTATATATATATATATATATATTTATCTATATATATTTATATATATATATATATATATATATATATATATATATATATATATATATATATATAGTATAAATAAATGTAAATTCATGTATTATCAAAGTAAAAACAGCAATTACACTTAGATGGCGCTTAGCAGCACAAGAAAGAGGATTTAAATATCAGTCCATGAAGGAAAATGAAGATTTGAAAACAAAGTACCAAAAATTGGCCGGGTTGTGACCTCACCCCGGTTAAAGCAAGCTTTTTGTCGCGACAACACTCACGGAGGTAGGTACGTTGTTATAAAATGAATACTTATGTATCAATATAAAAGAGCAAAGCCAGCCATTAAAATTATCTACTCAGACATATATATATATATATATATATATATATATATATATATAAAGATTAAACATTGAAAATGTCGAGATGTATAAACATCCATCGAAATACAAAGATAAAACATTCAAACAAATCGAGATGGAAAAACATCTATCGACACTATCTATTTCTGTACATCACAATCATGTAAGTCAACGTTTAAAGTCCAAACCACCCCACCACCTTATTACATTTATGACACCAAAGTAAAGTAACACTTTACATCAAATCTATATTACCTGAACATTATCGCACATTTCTACTTTATATTAAGCAGCTATCTCACATCAAAAACCAGACTTCCAGAGTTGAGATCTACCATGTTTTAAGATCAGTAACTTTGGCATTTACATATGCCTACTGAATTTGTAGTTCATATTAATAATTATTTAAATACAGATGGTAACTGTCGGTTGCAGTTATATTGTAAAAACTACAAATGGTCTTACACAAAAATCTTTTAGAGAAACCCTGTTTGATTGTGCTATTCAAGAAACGTATGTCGCTAGCAAAACGATCTTCACCATTGCTGTTTAATCGCTTCCTTCGAATCAGTTGTCCCAATATAATGTTTCTGAACACATTCTTATGCAAACAAGAATTCCAATGTATAATATACTTAATTTAAAAATGAAAGTCATTACGTTTATCGTACAACCGATATATTGTAGAGGCATCGGGAAGACTATATAAAAACAAATCAAGAATATTAAGACTCAAATCGAGGTTGCAAGGAGTTACCGTTAGTTTTAATCATTTAGGATAAAAACTAAAATCCATATCATATTCTTTATCTGAACATGCAATTAGTATGTCATCCACGTAACGAATGTAAAGTAATTCATTTAACAGATGATTTCCCTCTTCATATTTATTTAAATATATATCTGCCAGAATGGAGGAACAACCTCCTCCCATAGGTATTCCGTGTAGTTGTTTATGATATGAATTTTCGTCAAACAGAACTGTTTCAAACACCATTTCAACCAAAGTTCTAAATTTATATTTATTAGTAAAAGTTTGCATATTATATTTGTCGTAAATCTCCATCACAATCTCAAACAAGGCTTTATATTTATATATATATTTATGTATAAATATATATATATATATATAATATAATATAAATATATATATAATTATATATATATATATATATATATATATATATATATATATATATATATATATAGATAGATAGATATAACGATTAACCTCATCTAAAACACTCTACTGAAAATATACCCAAAGGCGCTAAGCTGCTCAAACAAGTACATGTATATACTACATAAGAAATAGAAAAATGAAGAAAGACAATGTATCAAAATTTCGCCGGGGGGATTGTGACCCCCACTTCCCGGTTTAGGCAGCTTCATGTCGTGGCGACACTTCCGGAAGCGGATACAATATCGCAAACCAAGTACATATACTAAAACTAAAAATGTAAAAGAGTTGAAAGACCAATACTGTCTTTACACCTAAACATAAACATCGAAATTTACTACATCCAAACAGAAACACAAAATACATAGTAAATATCAAATATCTAACACCAATATATCAAGACAAACAAGCCCCGCATACATTTCACTACTCTATCCTCCAAAAAGTAATAAACTCTTACTTTGTACAAATTGAACTCCATCAGACAGTTAAACATTGACATCCGCAATGCTGCGTATCTTTGGATCAGACTGAAAGTGTACCCCTATTTAAATATAAGTTGTAACTTTCAGTTACAGTTATGCTGAAAAACTTACATAAAATGTCACTAAGAAAACGTAGAGGGTAACCCTTTGCAATTGCTTCATTTAGATAGCCCAGATCACTTACATAACGATTTTCTGCACTGCAATTTAATCGTTAGCTTCTTGCTAAGAAATTTATAATAATGATCCTGAAAACATTACGATGCAGACAAGAATGCCAATTAATTATGTAATTTATTTTAAAATTAAAGTATTTTCTTTTATCATATAATTTAAAACCTACTTTACCATTAGATTGTTTATATATAGTTAAATCCAAAAAATTAATACTATTATCAATGTTACGGGAAGTTTCTGTCAATGTCAAATTTGATGGAAAAAAAGTAAAATCCATGTTATCCCGGTCATCGTGGCATGCATATAATATGTCATCCACATAACGAATGTATACAATCTCATTTAATATATGAGTTCCCTCTTCGTATTTGTTCAAGTATATATCAGCAAGAATAGAGGAGCAAGCCCATCCCATTGGAATGTCATTACGCTGTTCATAAAATTCAGTTCCATCATAAAGCACAGTTTCAAACAAGACCATTTCGATCAGACACTTGTAAATATGTTTTCTATTGAGGTTTTGCATCTCATACTTTTCATACATCTCCATTAATATGCAAAACAGATCATTTATATCGATATTGCGAAAAAGGTCATTAAAATCACAACTCCTGTACTGTAAGTCGTCAGAAATATTCTATTCAGTCGTCAGAATTTTCTATTTCTTATGTAGTATATATATATATATATATATATATATTATATATATATCAAGTTTTATATTATATATATATATATATATATATATAATATAAAACTTGAAAAATTGCTACAATTTTTAGTGAATTGATTAAAAAGCTAAAAGCAAAAAGAATTTATAATACAACTTGTAAAGCGCTATGCTGCAATTTTACATGTGTATACCTATATAAATTTCCAAATAGGACGTGTAACAATGTACAAACCAAAGTTTGTTTTAGCGTAGAATAGTAAACTTTTAAAGATGTACATGTTATTGAAAGTGTATATGTATGTATGTAATTTTTACTGTTTCATAAGGGTCATGAAGAAAATAGTGTTGGGAGTATCGGCAATCGGGAGCGTTTGCCATGGCGGGAAAAAGCTTTAACCGGAGTGTTGGGCGTCGCAACTCCCCCCCGGCCGTTACTTCCGTCACTCTTCTAGAAATTTTACGAGTACATTGTTACTTGTCCTATTTGGAAATTTATATATATATATATATATATATATATATAGACATAATAGAAATATAAAAGAAGGGAGGTAACGTAAAGTGCTTACACAAAGGCGGTAAGGGGTAGTGACCTTACTCCCCAGTTAACAACATGCATGTCTTTAATGCCGCGGCATGCACTCCTGGACGCCAGCACTGACATTAGCCAACCTCCGGAGTGATAATCAAAATCATCACAAGACCCTTGATAAAGGAATTGGATATGAAAAAGTAAGGACCAAGTTATAGAGACAGCCAAATTCCTGCACATGCTACATATTTATAACATCAAAATATTCAATTCAAGGACGCACAGATCGAAGAAAAATGCGATGTGGTATATCTATCGATCTTATTTCAAAATAAAACTTTCAATTCTATCCCTTTTGGGCAAGATATTGAAAACAAATCATAAGCATCTTCCTATAACAGATATAAATATTAGAACGTCTTACAGTTACGAAATTCCTTTGGGAAGAAAAATTTACAATTATAACCTTTTAAGTAAAAATCTTTCAATTGGAAATAATGTAACATGTAATTGTAACACCAATCCACATAAAGATCCTGTTATAGGTCATATAGTTACAAGTAATCTGGAAGTAATCAATAATAATGCCTTAATAAGAGCTTTCAAATTGGGCACCAAATGCCGTAATCCACACCAAGGAAATCCACTAGATTCATTTACAAAGAATCTAGATGCATTTATTTATAGGATGTCTATAAAATTCAGCATCCCGGATTTTACATTCGGCAAGTGGAGATCAAGTGTTGTGAATGATTTTGGGTATTATTACAGAATGTATTATGCTCGTCAAGAGAGTTGTAAACTGGATATAAAGAATCTTACGTTATTACAAGAACAATATATAATAACATACACCGATAAAGCTCCGGGTAATTATGCATTTACTTGCAAATACCTTTACATAAAAACCCTTATGGCAAATTACGAAAATCAAGCCTTATACAGCAGAATAACTTTAACAAACCAGGTGATTAATAACAGAATCAAGGCCTTATATCTTAAGGCAGGTATTAAGTATACAGAAAGAATAAAATATCCATATTTAATAAATATACGCAAGCTTCATAAAACTCCAAAAAGCTTTAGACCAGTAACAGTTGGATACAAAACTTACCTCACTAAAGCTAACAAAATGCTTCTCGCGATATTGAAACCTATCTTAAAGAAAATTAAAGATCGGGGATCTTATATTGTCGGAAATAGCTACGAAGTTATAAAGATCTTAAAGCCTAATCAAGCAAAATTATTTTTCAGAACTTATGATTTTAAAGAAATTTTTAACAATATTGAACTCAAGGTATTATACCGAATACTTAACTCGTTGTACGGGGAATTTGAGATGCAGAAACATGTGGAAATCGAACATTATAGATCTCTGATAAAGATTGTTGTAGAGGAAAACTGCCTATATAACGGGCTGAATTTCTATAAGCAAATCAAAGACATCCCCATGGGCGGGGGATGTTCGTCAATTTTGGCGGACATCTATCTTGATCATTTTGAAAAAATGTCCCATATTAACAATGAATTGATTTACATACGTTACGTCGATGATTTGTTAATAGCTTATGAAAACGAACATTTTCAAATGAATTTTGAATTTTATCACTCAGATTTAATATTAGAAGAAAATCCACCAACCCAGAATAATGTAATAAATTTTCTGGATCTCAGTATTGATTTCAACCATAATACACTTTCATTCTATATATATGATAAAAGAATAACTTATAATATTGCTACAGCAGGTATCATACATTGGACCTCTAATTTACACTTGAATATATTTAGAAATGTATTCATTGGTGGTCTAGCTAGAACAAAAAGAATAGTAAGCAGTGACGTCACCAGACTGGAAAGTGACAAAAAATTCTTACTACAGGCATTCATGCAAAAATATCCAAAACGTTTTATGGCACATTACATCAAAAATTACTACAGAAAAAACTAAATTTATGGGTTGAATTTGTGTAGATATTTGAAGACTTTGTGAATTTGAATCGAACATCTTTGCTTGTGACATCACAGACATCAAAACTGCTGAATTGAATATTTTGATGTTATAAATATGTAGCATGTGCAGGAATTTGGCTGTCTCTATAACTTGGTCCTTACTTTTTCATATCCAATTCCTTTATCAAGGGTCTTGTGATGATTTTGATTATCACTCCGGAGGTTGGCTAATGTCAGTGCTGGCGTCCAGGAGTACATGTCGCGGCATTAAAGACATGCATGTTGTTAACTGGGGAGTAAGGTCACTACCCCTTACCGCCTTTGTGTAAGCACTTTACGTTACCTCCCTTCTTTTATATTTCTATTATGTCTTTATATATTTTTGGTATTTTATGCTGCTGTGCGCAAGTACACTAAAAACTTATTTCAATAATTTTCTTTAGAAATCTTTCTATTTTTACATATATATATATATATATATATATATATATATACATATATATATATATATATATATATATATATATATATATATATATATATATATATATATATATATATATACATATATATATATATATATATATATATATATATATATATATATATATATATATAAAATAAACGAAGCACCATGAAAAAAAGTGACTGTTTTTATTGAAATTAAATATGCGTACAACTCATAGACAGGTAATGAAATGATTACAAAATCGAGGCCGCAGGATCCATCAATTGTTAGCAATTGTACATTGAATTTTCAATTCAGTAAATAATGAAATCCCCCTTGGCGGCAATGCATGCTTGTATACGTCTAAGGGATGATAAAGTTTCCTAATGTCATCTAGCGATACATTCTGCCAGGCATTCCTCAATTATTGCTCCAGATCTGCTACATTTCGGGGTGCCCGAATCTTGCGGCTTAACATTTCCCGTACATGCTCGATTGGCGAAAGGTCTGGTGAAATTGCTGGGCAAGGAACAATATCAACTGAACGGTGATGGTCCACATATATGCGAGCCTTATGTCGCGTGGCATTATCTTGTTGGAAAGTGGTCCAGAGAATGACATGCTATGAAGGGTAACGCAAACGGCAGCCGAATCTCATCAACATATCGTTGATCTAAATATATGATCGAAATTTACGCAGGATGACTAGGGCGACCTGCTGTCGTAAGAGCTAGCACCTCACACAATCACACCAGGAGTAATGGCTGTGTGCCTGTATATATACAAAGGCTGATTGGGACTACTGTCCTTGGCGCCTGAACACACGTTCCCGATGGTCATCTGCTGAAGGACTGAGCGGCGTGCTTCTTCGCTAAACACTATGCGATGCCAGTTTGCTTGCAGCCATGATGCTCGGCTGCGACACCACTATAAATGACTCTTTCGATGTTGTGGGGTTATGGGTTGGCGTCTAAAAGGCCGTCGTGAGCGTAACTCCTTCTCAGTCAAGCGCCGTGAGATAGTGGAAGGTATCACTGATGATATGGAAGAGACTGTACCACGTTGGATGGCGGTCAATGATGCAGTTGGGCCAGTTCGGGTGTGTCGCTCAATTATTCGATCTCGCCTACCATTCGTGCACCATTGCCTTGCAGAGACTTTATTCCACCGATGCAACTATAGATGCCAGCACCTTTCTGCTTACAGTGTCCATTCGATGCAGGTGGTGTCCTATTGTTCGGTATAATCAGCCAGCTGCACGCATCCCGACTATACGGCCACGCTCGAACTCGTCTAAGTACTTATAAGCTATTCGGCAATATCGTAACGGCATTATTGGTTGTTGTTGTTGTTGAGACCCAGACCGTCCGACCTACCAGAAAGGTGTAAGGTAACTGTATGGACGGCCGGGAAGTGCCACCCAATTTAGACCGGAACCCAGTGGGGGAGGCATCCACGGGGACCGTACCCTCCTTCCCCTACCACCAACCTCTCGGAAGGACTTACGGACCCACATGTTTATCGTGATCGTACTCCGCATGAACACGGCGGCATTTGTGGTAGCGTGCAAATCTAGCGCGCAAACCACGGGGATACCGCACCCGAGATGGCCAACAGCACGCGGTGTTCCGAGGTGGTCACCCACCAGGTACTAACCGCGCCCGATGCTGCTTGACTTCGGTGATCTAACGAGAACCGGTGTTTTCAGCACGGTACGGCCGTTGGCCCTGCATTATTGGTTGTGTCTCCACGGAACTGCAATGCCGGTAACGAGCAAAGATAAACAGTCCACATTTTAAACCTCTTTTATAAGATGCTAGTTGCGCAGTAGAAACGCGCGCTATGACCGAAGTTAACACTCATTGGCCATGCAAATTTAATCATTTACATACTTGGTATAAAGAAATTTGCATGCAAAATTTCGACATGATCGGAATAATTTTTGGGTATGCTTCGGTTTTTTGCAAAAGAGTGTATATATACATATATTATTTATATGTATTATCAAAACTATCAATAACAGTATACCTGATTACAGTATACCTGTAGTATACCGTTACAGTATACCTTAACAGTATACCTGTATTTTTAACAGTATACCTGAAAAACTGAACTTTCAAAACTTTGAGTCTTTGTAAGTATTCATGAAAGATAATAATATTTCCAATGCAGCAACTTTTCTGCAATCTTATTTCTTTAATTATGCATAATCATCAGTTAGCTGATAAATCCATTTTCTTACCGGTTCGTTAACAGTCAAAATCTTCCGTTAAGTCTTCCAGTCTGTTTTACCATCGCGTTAATTCATTTTTCTGTCTGTGTATATAATAGCTGTTTTCAACGTCACAATGTTCTTCCTTTCCCGTTATAGTAGATTTATTCACTATTAAGCTACTTTTATTTTCTCAGCTATCCGTTTTCTACCGACGTACTTTCCTTCCGTTCATTCCTCATTTTTTTATTTGTCGTTCATTCTTCATTTTTTTATTTGTCGTTCATTCTTCATTTTTTTACTTGTCGTTCATTCTTCTTTTTTTTAATTAGTCATTCATTCATTAGTATCCTGCTAATCTTTTTCATATTATCATGATTTTACCCCTCCTTATTTGTTCTCGCGGTGATGTATTTCTAACATTCGACCACAATTTTTTCTAACATTCGAACACATGTGCTTTATTACCTCTGATGCTGGAATTCCTTAAATAAATTAAGGTGGCGTTTTTTATTTGTCCTGACGAAGATGTCTATTCTTGTCGTCGAAACTGGTTGACTATTAAATATTATTGTATACTGCGCTTTCAAAAAGATTTTATATCAATGTAACGAAAAGACGCTATAAGAGATGTTCAATGTAGAAAACCCAGACCACACGACCAACCCATAGGCTAATGGTAGCTTTCTGTGTGGCCGGAGAGATGTTCAATGTGTAAATTCACTAAATTCATCGAAGAATTTCAATATGATTAAAGAACAAAAATCTTCTACACAAATTTAACAAAGAACGAAAACCTAAAACAATCAAACTATTTGTTGTATTTAAACGGGATATAACATTTTACAAAATACTTCAACAATTTGCAGCAAATTGTAACAATTCTATAACATTTTTAAATGTTGCAGGACCTTCAAAATATGAAACAATTCCACTCATTTACTAGTTGTCATTTTCTGACAAACCGAAATCACCATGCATTAAACAACATAAGTCATTCTTAGAAAGGTTTTCGACAGTGATAGATTATATTAGTTGCGTGAACCTAATTTTAAAATACTTTTACGATGCTATTCATTTGCAGGTTCACAACGAAAGATCGTTAATGTTTTGACAAATAACCGTTTAAATGGCGATTTTGGTTATTATTTATAAAGTAAAAATACTCAATAATAAAAAATATCGTATCTTAATAAATTCATAGTCTGCCTATAGATATTTTCAGAATTTCTTAATTAAATATTAAGAATAATAAAAGATTGTATGCAGTCCTATTTCTATGGGGAGTCTACCCGATCCCTTTGAATCTTTTGTTATGGAACTGGAACATTTTTGTACTAAATTTGTCACATTTTACAATTTTCTAATAACAATAATATCTTTGAATACAAACACTAATATATCTTTCCTGTATTAACATAATTACAGCTAAAACAGTCACTGTGAGCTCCTGCTACTAAATAAGAATGTTCATATACGCTGCACAACACAGAAAATGTAAACCATGCCAGAGAGAATACAGTATTATGATAAAGAACACACAGACAGAGATGGCATATATAAATAAGAGATATCAATTCTTGAAGGAAAATGAAATACAGTAATGGCATAGACAGGATGGTCAGAAGGCAGTAGGACCACCCCTTGAGGTGATACAACCGGCAACCAATCGAGGAACAGCTATATTGAGCATGCGGATAGTTTCCTGGGGGATGGATAAGCATATGCCTTCAACCACCCTCTACAGGTCGTCCTCTGTTTGAGGCGGGGGTAGGGCAGTCAAACGACGGCCAATCAGGTCCCGCATATGCTCGATGTGTGAGAGATCTGGAGACAGCGGAGGCCAGGGAAGCACCTGGATATCTTGTAAGACATGGCTGCTGATGGTTGTCCTGTGCAGTTATGCGTTATCTTGTTTGAAAACAGCGTTTTGCAACCGCGGAAAGTAGCGCAGTGCAACGGGCTGTAGCAAATCATCTGCATATCGTTTGTGCCGTCATTGTGCCTCTGATAAACCATAGGTGACCTACTATCGTAGCCGCTGGCTTCCTAAACCGTGATGCCGCGATGCCGATCAGTATGGAGTTCAACAGTCGCAGCAGGATTGTATCTGTTTCCACGTCATCTCCAGAATTTCATACGGCTATTATCGTTCGACAAACCGAACCGACACTCGTCGTTGAATACTATCCTGCCCCATTCAGTCATCCAAGGGGCTTGGGTTCGACACCATGGCAATCTCTCACGTCAGTGAATTTTCACCAATGGCAGTCTTTGAAAAAGATGATTTGAGTCCGTCGATTAGACGTACATCTGATGGATCAGACGTACATCTGAATGGACCTGTATCACTGCAACGATTCACATGCCTTTCTTCAATCCATCATCATCTATAAATCCTTTGCACAGTGAACACAGATATGTGTGTTTCAGCGGCAATACACTGGTATGACCACCCAGTCGTATATACTATTTTCGGAGTTGTTAGCCACCTTCAACAACACGTATCTTCTGAAATGAAAAACAGCTCGGAAAAAGGATTTTCATAGACAACAAACAGTAACAAATGTTGGATCATCTGCCTTTTCTATCCCTTTTATCCCGAGGTCTAATCCTACTTGCATTTCAGGTGATTTGCACACATCGGCCAGCTTCGTCTGTGCCGCAATTTGCATAGTTATAAGGCCAAAGCTTATAATTATGCAAAATTAATAAAGCTTATAATTAAGCCAAAGCTTATATTATTGCATTTTCTATGTCGAGTATTGAGTATATATATATATATATATATATATATATATATAGAAAAATTGAAATATACAAATTGAAAAAAACATGTAAAAAGGAAGGACGGCTCGGCAAAAAGCTTACATTATGGCGGTAAGGGGTTGTGACCTTACTCCCCAGTTCAACGAGCTCGTCAAAAACGCCGCGGCATTTTCACTCCTGGTCGCCAGCCCTGGCCCAAGCCAACCTCCGGAGTGACTTTGAAATCATCACGAAACCTGGATAGAGATGTGTACGAGAGCCATATCACCACAAATAAAGCCAACTGAATTGCCGACTCAAATGAAATGTAGTTCCAGCCGCGGTCCTGTGATCACAGTGCGGTCCTGTCATATGGAGGGTTCGATGATTTTGTCTCTAATTGAACTCAAAAAAGACTTAAGTCTTACACCATATGCAAAATTGGTTCTGTATAAATTATCAATATTTTTACGCATAAAGGAAATTGGATATTTATTAAAAAATGCTTGTTTTAAAAATTCTTGATCAAATTTGAAACGTAAATGTTCCTCTTTGATAGTTATTTTTATTCTGATTAAACCTCCCAAGAATACATTGCGAAACACATTCAAATGTATGTTGGAGTTCCAATGTATAATTCCAATAATGGGTAGTTTAAATTGTTTTCTTTTATCATATATGGTGAAGATGAGAGGGATTTGACAATAGTTGATATTCAAATCCAAAAATTCGACCTCGTTGTTATTACTAAGAGGGTTTTCCTTCAGGATTAGGTTAGGTGGATAAAAATCAAAGTTCATTGTGTAGTTTTCATTCTCATATCCAATAATTACGTCATCCACATAACGTAGGTATATGATTTCGTTGTTTATATGTGATCTTCTTTCATAAAAACTAAGATATATATCAGCCAATATGGAAGAACATCCCCCCCCATGGGGATGCCCTTAATTTGCTGATAAATAGATAATCCGTTGTAAAGGTAATTTTCTTTAATAACTATTTTGATTATAGACTTGAATTTATTGAACTCCAGACTCCTTTTTAAGTCATATTCTTCTTTTAATAAATATCCAATTTCCTTTATGCGTAAAAATATTGATAATTTATACAGAACCAATTTTGCATATGGTGTAAGACTTAAGTCTTTTTTGAGTTCAATTAGAGACAAAATCATCGAACCCTCCATATGACAGGACCGCACTGTGATCACAGGACCGCAGCTGGCACTACATTTCATTTGAGTCGGCAATTCAGTTGGCTTCATTTGAGGTGATATGGCTCTCGTGCACTTCTCTATCCAGGTCTCGTGATGATTTCAAAGTCACTCCGGAGGTTGGCTTGGGCCAGGGCTGGCGACCAGGAGTGAAAATGCCGCGGCGTTTTTGACGAGCTCGTTGAACTGGGGAGTAAGGTCACAACCCCTTACCGCCATAATGTAAGCTTTTTGCCGAGCCTTCCTTCCTTTTTACATGTTTTTTTCAATTTGTATATTTCAATTTTTCTATATATATAGTGTTTGGTACCCTCATGCTGCCTTGCGCAAAAGTTACTAAAACATTTTTATTTCCGATTTTTCAATTTCTATATATTTATATTTTATATATATATATATATATATATATATATATATATATATATATATATATATATATATATATATATATATATATATACATATATATATATAATTAATGCCTGCCACCCCCACTACGAATTGTAACTTTGGGCGTTCCATATATATTTATTCTATTATGTGTCTTCCTACCACCTTGCAGTTACTTCTTCCTTAGCAATTGTTAAGAAAAGACGCTTTTTTTTGGCTTGACGAAGAGGGTTATAAACATCCTCCAACGATTTTAGTCATCTAATAACACTTCATATTGCAGTTTGTGATTGACTTTTATTTTTTAATAACACTTAAAAATTAAGACAAAAATAAATTTAAAAGTAGACAAAAATTGAAAGAAAAACTTAAATACACATTTTTTATCCTCACTTTATTTAAAAGTTGTTTAATCCTTTTCATGCCAAGATATATTTAACCCAAAAATCTGTCCAGGGTTTCTCTCACTCTTCATTTTTATCAAAATATTTGTTTAAGTAAAAGTTCCATTAATTAAGACAGTCATCTAACTCGACACTCTAAAATTCGATGAAATTATAAGAAATGAAAAATGCAAAATAAATATAGGGAAACAAATTATGTAAAACTTTATAATATTTCTGTTTCAAAATATCCTGATAAATTTCTTTATTAAAATACTTCAAGAGGACACATATCTTAGTCAAAGAAACAAAATAAGAGAAAATAGTATAGAAGAATTTTTTCTGTTTATAGAGTAGCATTATTAAATGTTATGCATTATTTTCAATAGTCCCTATGCTATAGGAAAAGTATTTTATGGAGGTTTTTGCTCAATAGAAATAATTAAACAGCACGACATCGCAGCAAATCTGATATTTTAAAACCTAGTATATATATATATATATATATACATATATATATATATATATATATATATATATATATATATATATAAATGTATATATATATATATATATATGTATATATATACATATATATATATATATATTCGTGTCGCCATTGCATATAAAAGCATCCATGCGATGCACAAAGTTATAGTGATTCTGGAAACTCTCCCTCTCTCTCTCTCTCTCCCTCGCCCTCTCCCTCTCTCTCCCCCTCCCTCTCCCTCTCTCACTCTCCCTCTCTCCCCCTCTCTTTATATACATATATATATAATAATAACCAATTCCCAGTAATTATGAAATTTTAAAATCTCCAAAGCATTTAAACCACGGCTACATCGCCCATAATAGAAATGAATAGCATTGGCTTAATTTTGGAGGTTAACTAGACTTCGATTCATTGTCAGGTCTGAGCACCTAATTCTAGTTATCCCAAACATATGATTGTTCAAGATTTGGCAATAGTAACGTACTATAAATGCCAAAGCGCAGACTACTATCATTAGAAGAAGAAAAATTGAAAAATTATTAGGAATTTAAGAATTACCATATGATCCATGCAGCAGGAACCCAACTTGCACGTGTATTTTGAAATTGAGCAGTTGTAACTGAATGAAAAAAGTTGATATGCATCGGGGAAAAGAAGGACAAGAGAGACCAGAGGGATGAAACAAGTTGAAGTGAACTTCCCTGAAACCCGTTCAGGGAGTTAGAGTATGAGACAGGACAATTAATAATATAAGGTAAACAGGATGAACAAGAATTCTGTATGAAAATCGTACTCAAAAAGTGATACATAGAAGAATTAAGTATGCCATAATCGTATATATATATATATATATATATACACTCTTTTGCAAAAAAACGAAGCACAATGAAGAAAGTTACTGATTTTATTGAAATTAAATATGTGTAAAGGTAATGAAATGATTACAAAATGAAGACCGCGGGATCCATCAATGGTTAGTAATTGCACATTGAATTTTCAAATCAGTAATTGGGGAAATCTCCCTTGGCCGCAATGCATGCTTGTATACGTCTAGGTAAGGAGTGATAAAGTTTCCTGATATCATCCTGCGATACATTCTGCCAGGCATTCCTCATCATTTGTTGCTCCAGGTCTGCTACATTTCGGGGTGCCCGAATCTGGCGGTCTAGCATGTCCCATACATGCTCGATTGGCGAAAGGTCAGGTGACCTTAATGACCTAGGAACAGTATCAACAGCACGGAGACAGTCCACTAATATGCGAGCCGTATATGGCGTGGTATTATCTCGTTGGAAGATAGCACCAGAATGACGTGTGATGAAAGGAAAGGCAAACGGCTGCTGGATTCCATCAACTTATCGTTGAGCTGTTAAAGTTGCACGCAGGATGAGAAGGGGCGACCTGGTGCCGTAAGATATAGCACCCTTCACCATCACACCAGGCGTAATGGCTGGGTGCCTGTATAAACAAAGGCTAATTAGGACCACTGGCTCTAATGCATCCACACATGTACCCGGTGGTCATCTGCTGAAAGGCTGAACACCATGTGACTCCAATCTGCTACCAGCCATGATGCTCGGCTACGACCCTCTCCAAAAAACTCTGTTGATGTTGTGGGGCTATGGGAAGACGTCTTAAAGGCCGCCGTGAGCGTTAACTCACTTCAGCCAAGAGCCTTGAGATGGTGGAAGATGCCACGAGGAGTATGGAAGAGGCTGTAGTACGTTGGATTGCGGACAATGATGCTTTTGAGCCAGTTCGGGCCAGGCACACAATCATTCGATCTTACCTCCCATTCGTGCACCTTGACCTTCCAGAGCCTTCATACCGCCGATGAATTCCTTCCAGCAACCATTGCTGCCATCACCTTTGCACAGCAGTGTCCGTTCGGTGCAGATGGCGGCCTTTTGCTCGGTTTGACCAGGCACCTTCACGCCTCCCGAATTATCGACCACTTTCGAACTCGTCAAATTGATTTTCAGGTCTTCGGCAACGGCATAATGGGCATTATTGATTGTGTCTCCACGGAACTGCAGCGCTGATAACGAGCAAAGATAAACCGTCCATATTTTTAACCTGTTCCATAGTTGCGCAATTTCTTATATACATAGTATAATGTATAGGAAAATATTGTGATGACGTAGAAAATACGAATTCGAGTTTTCTACGGAAAAGCACGTTTCAAACATCCCTGAACACGAATCAGAGGTTTCTGAGGTGATGTCAGCGTGTGGAAATATGTGTGTGTGTGTCAGTGAGTCTGTGGAGACGATATCTCACGAACAAATCAATCCGAACAAAATTTGATACAAAAATCGCAATCGGTGAGTACCGGAAGTCTGTTGTTTTTACACGCAATCGAATATTCAGAACCCTCCAAAATTTTGAAATTATATTTTAAACTAAATCATCAAAAAATTAAGGCATTCAATACATTTACTTAATGAATTCTTATGTAATTTTTCATTAGAAAACAATTAACATAAACTTTAGAACGATAGCATGAACCGTTCTCGAAATATTGCATATTTTTAAAATAAATTTTTCAAAAATCTCATAAAATTATAAAAAAATATTAACAATTGTGAAATCTGTTCACTTCTCATATGTAATATTATGCGAAAAATTTATTATCATCATTCACGGAGATCTAGCTCGTCCCATTACCTTTGGGTAATAGCTTTGTAATTTGACGCCATTAGTCGTTTATCCACCATAAGACTAAATTATTTCTCCATAAACAATGCTTGGCCAAATTTTGGAGGCAAATTTGGCGGGATATCGCCAACTTGGCGAGTCTTTTAAATGTTGCCAAATTAATGAAAATATCGCCAAATTGATAACAATGACGCTAAATCAATGAAAATGAAGACAAATTGATGAAAATCTAATATCTTGGAAAGAATAAGAATTTACTATAAGAGAAGATGCATTGGGTAATAGTTTTTAATATTTGAACTCGTTGATGCTATTTCTCCGATCATAATGCCTGACGAAATTTTAGCGATGAATTTGTCGGAATATCGCCAACTTGACAAGTTTTTGAAATGTCGCTAAATTGATAAAAATGTCGCCAAATGAGAAGTAATGTTTCGCAATATAAGACTATACCATAAGACTCTCTGTAACACTTGGTAAAATTCTGGCGACGAATTTTGGCAGCGTATCCCGAAATTGGTGACTTTTTTAAGAGTTGTCAAATTGAGGACACTGTTGCAATTTACAAAAATGTTATGAAATTGATAAAAATGTCGCCAAATTGACAAAACGATCGCCAAATACAATGCAATATTTTACAAATTTTCATTTCCGTCATATGATAGGCATATATTTTATTATATAAGAAATGCTCTTCTAAATATCCCCAATTTGGAGATATTTGGTACCACATTGACGGAAATATCGTGAAAATTGCAAAAATGACCCCAAGTTAATGAAAACGGCGCCTAATTGATGAATTTATTAATAAAATATTTAGATATGTGTGTGAACTATATTGCTTATTAAGGATGCTATCAATATTGATAATTGTTAATTTAGAGTTGCGTAAAATATAAATTAATTGGGTACGAAATAGTTTTAGATGTTGTCATCCAAATTCTTTTCATTACATTTTCATCGTTAAAGAAGTTTCTTCCACAGTTAAAGAAAATTGCATGATATAAGGAAAGTCATGTGAGGCCCACATCAGATGTTTTTAAATTGTTGCTCTTTGTTAAGAGCAACAATTTTCTTATATCATGCAATGCAGCTAAAAATAGTGGTACAGACAATAGTTTATAGATGTCGATCTGCAATTTTGTAGCAGTCATCTATATATACACGACCTGTGTAAAACACGACAGCTTTTGGAAGCAGCACAGCAGCAAACTTTTTACAACTTAGCCCTCGTATTACTAAAGTTCCGGGGTTCGTGTTTAAAAAATGTATTTTTTAAGAGCCCTAACACCTTCGTTGCAAACGCACAAAAGCTGTGAAGGTAACAGCTACCTGTTAGACTACAAGAAGGACACTATCACAGCCTCTATGCGTTAAGTAAGCTACAGAATATTAATGAGTATTAATCTGCCTATTCTAATAGAGAAAGTAAACTCGGCTGCAAGTTATCTATGGCTATCCAGTGGTCCAGAGCGACAGACCAACACTTTATTAACACAAGGCTATAATTTCTAGCTAATAATATATTTACCTCCGGCAGCTCACGCATGCACTGCATGTCATCCACTTTAGGCTTCCCAGAGTTCGAGCAACTTTTGTCATGGGCCGGACTCAATCCAATGCAATTCCTATGGTGGACCCCGGCTCTTTCTCTAACATCATGTTAGAACCTGCAAAAACATTGTATCTGCTGCAGCAGGTGCAATGCTTCTGTCTGCTATTTCCCCAAACGCTGGCAGAATTGTATATTCTCACGTTGTTCTTCAAATGCCATTTCCGTTTTCAACAAACCCGAACGACTACAGCTTAGTGAATTGCTTCCTCCTTTTCACGTCTCGCGTCGCATGTCCCTCCACGTCACGGTAAAATAGTTCCCCTCTACTCCAATCAGGGTTGGAGATATCAGCACAGTGTCCAAACTTACCCTACCTTGTATAAGAAAAGTCATGTGCTGCCCACATCAGATTTTTTTCCATAGATATATCGCTCCCTTTAGGGTAACATTCGAATGCAAAGAGAACGGCTGATGGAAACATTAAAACAATGTCATCCATTTATGTCTGTCTAAATTTACATATTCACTTATTTAATATTAGAGTATATACTCTTTTTTAAAGCTTAATTTTATTTTATTTTTTATGCGCAGTTCTTGCAATCTGCAATTATGCAAGAACTGCACATACAAACTTTCTGCAAATAAAGTCATTCAGTTTCACATGTTCGAAACGAATATAAAATGATAGTTAGTTCTATTGAAAATATTATACGTACTATCAAAATAATACGTATTCTATTAAAATTGATATATATATATATTTATTTTTTAATTATTACAAATAAAGTCATTCAGTTTCACATGTTCGAGACGAATATAAAATTATTGTTAATTCTATTGAAAATATTATACGTACTATCAAAACAATACGTATTCTATAAAAATTATTATATTTATTTTTTAATTTCTTTATTACAAATAAAGTCATTCAGTTTCACATGTTCGAAACGAATATAAAATGACTGTTAGTTCTATTGAAAACATTATACGTACTATCAAAATAATACGTATTCTTTTAAAGTTATTATATTTATTTTTTAATTTCTTTATTACAAATAAAGTCATACAGTTTCACATGTTCGAAACGAATATAAAATGATTGTTATTTCTATTGAAAATATTATACGCACTATCAAAATAATGCGTATTCTATTAAAATAATTATATTTATTTTTTAATTTCGCTGTTTTTTAAAATTAAATTATTATAGGCAAGAAATATTAACCATGAGTAAATAATTTATTATGAAACAGTTTCCAAATGAAATGCAATTTTATTTAAACACCTTTAAAGAGCGATAAATTCAGCGATAATATGTTTTTAAATTATCACAGTACCAGAATAATTTATTTTACTTGAAAACTTAAAAATATGGAGGTAAAAGTGCTTTCTATCTTCGCGCTTAAAACTTCATCAAAACAGACAGTGCTATAAAATCGTCTGATTCTTTATGCAAAATCAATAAATATTTCAGTCATATCACATATATCCCAGACTCCAGAGCTAAATAATTTTGCGTTAAAAATTCAGAAATTCTTATACAACCCATCTTACAGCTTGATTTGTTTTCATCATTTGTTTACATAAGTTTAGTGCTCATATAAAATAAAAATATTATACTTGCGTAAGTACAAAATTTAGATTCACAGACAATATGCAAATATAACATGGTTTTAGGACGGATGCAACACTAAATATAAATATAAGCATTCCTTAAAAATCACGATTTTCACTAAGCGAAAATAAAATGGATGTCATATATTATTTTGAAATGAGTCACGTGATGTCTTCATATAATATGGATGTAATTATTATTTCAATTTTTATTTAAAAAACTATTTAGTTATGATGAAATTATTTTGCACATTTTACTTGTTAATTTGAATCCTTCCTAAAATTTTCAAAGCAATTTTTGAATTTTGACTCCGCTTATAAAATGTTTGTAAAATTAGGTCTTATAGGGTTCAACGTATTTCATTTTTTCAACCCGGGTAAAATGCAAACCTAATTGGATGATATTATTCTTTTACATTCTCATATGTCCCACTGACTGTCTCAACAACACTAAAATTTCATTTATATAAGGTTAATTTTACGGCAGTTATCGTGCGAACGGACAGATAGACAGACAGACATACAGTATAAGCAAAGTCATAAACACGTTACAACTATGTTGAAAAGTGTTAACAGTAAGAATATTCGCTTAGCCCGGGATCACAAAAATCAATAATCATCTGATTTCATTGATTGAAACAATTGTACCAAGATATATTCAGCTTAAGCGATATTTTTAAGAGATGTCTTGTGTACAGTCACAAGCAGACTGACACATGTACATCATTGACTGCATTCAGGAATGTTCAACACATGTAAACCCACCAAGCACAAACTTGGATTTGTGTTCATATCATGCTCCGGTTATATGCATTGCAGGGAAAGTAAAAAAATGTCTTATACATACCTATCAGATACAACTTTTAATCTACTATGGTGGAGACACTTAAATATATATTTCTTCCTATATAATAATAACTAAGTTAAAATGTATTGAAAGTATATTTGCAAATTGTTTATATCATTTTAACTTCGAAGGTAAAGAGGAGTGATAAGGATGCGTTTGACTTTTAAAATATGTTGGGCGTAAAAGAAAAGGATTCACACTAAAACCCACGGTCATATAATTTGCGTCACAAAATAGGTTTATCATAAAAAAATATCAAAACAACAAATTGTCATGTAAATGTAATTAAAAAGCGCGCAGGGGAAATTAACAAATGGAATGCAGAACTGAAGGTAAACAAAACATAAACCGAAAAAACGGAAAAGAAAAACAGACCTCCGAGCACGAATTAATATATTTTTCATGTTTAATTTTGCAACGATATATATGGTTAGTCTCGCCATTGAATACATTATAGTAGGTTCTAATAATTATGTTCTCAGGGGACCAAATATATTTTTATTTTTACCTCGTAAGAGATATTTCATTTTTGCCATATTTTTCTAGTATACATAAATTTATCATTTAAAATCATTTGATCATTATGTAATGCAAATGGAAAAAATCTAATGTTCGCAGCACATGACTTTTCTTATATAATGCAATGAATTTACTACTTTTACAGTAAAAAAAATAGATTATTTTTATAGTAGATATTTGTATTCTTTCGAAGATATTGAATTTCCGTCAATGACTCGTCATTTTCATTGATTTAGCATCATTTTTATCCATTTGACGAATTTTTCGTTAATTTAGCAACATTTCAAAAAGTCGCCAAATTAACGGCATTCCACCAAATTCTTCGCCAAAATCTCACCAAGCGTTATGGACGGAGAAATAAGTTATTCTTACAGCAGATACATGACTATTGGCGTCCAAATACAAAAGTATTACCCAATGTATCTTTTCTCATGAATGGAACGAGCTAGATTCATGAGAATGATGTCACCAAATTTATCGCATGGTATTACATATGAAAAGTGAACATGTTTCTCAATAGGAAATATTTTTATTTTTATTTTATATAACTTTTTGGTATTTTTTTTAGAAATGTGCAATATCTCGAGAACGGTTCCTGTTAACGTTCTAAAATTTATGTCAATTATTTTCTAATGAAACGTTGCATAAGAAATGTCTATGTGCGTAACTTTATTAGAGGTTTTGATTTTTTGACGATTTTCTCAAAATTTCACTTGAAAATTTAGGGGGTTCTGAACATTCGATTGCTTGTAAAAACGACAGGCTTCTAGTGTTTATGGATTGTAATTTTTATACCAAATTTTGTTAGAATCGGTCTATTCGTTCGTCAGTTATAGTCTCCACAGTTTCACTGACACATACACACGCACATACACACGCACACATGCTTTCACACAAACACACAAGCAGGTATCACTTCAAAAATGTTCGATTCGTGATCAGGGATGCTTGAAACGTGCTCTCCCGTCGAAAACTCGAATTCGAATTTTCGAGTCCGTCAGAATACTTTACTTATACATTATTGTATATAAGAAAAGTAAAAATGGCGAGAAAGTCGTTGTAGAATACAGAGTAATGTGAGATATCACTCTTTCCACATATGTCGAATTGGAAAAGGCGAGTGTTGCATTTTGATGATGGTACAAGGTACTCACTAAAAGGTTATTTCCGTTAACTTAGCGCCATTTTTGTCATTTTAAAGATATTTTCGTAAGATTGGTGCTAAATATTGCCAGGTTCACAAAATTTCGCTAAACGAGTGGCCAACTTTGCCAAATTTCTCACTAAGAGTCACCGACAAATAAAACGAAGAGCATTTCTTATATATGAATGAAACTGACGAATTATTAAGCGCCAAAATGCAAGACCATTACACAAAATGTCTTCTCTCATGAACAAACTAGATTCACGAGAATGATATTAACAAATTTATCGCATAATATTTCATATAAAAATTGAACATATTTCACATTAGTTAATATATTTTAATTCAATGGGGATATTCTCAAAGTTAGAATCCCACTCCCGTTGCAGTGTAACCGGATCCACTGATTGGATCAGAGCTTATTATGCGCTCATCAGCATGGAGTAGCCGATAAATACAGGGACAGAAAGGAAACATATTATTCAAAATTCTGAGAGAGTAAACTCTGCCAATGCAGATGAACCGATTTTATTTGAAAATATTTGGAGTTTTCTTGCTGAAATTGTAGGTATAATGTATTCCAAGCTGACGAGAGCAAAATAAGTGCACTATCGGTCAATGGATAGTGCTGTCTGCAACATATTTCCTATCCGAGAAATTTGCGTCTCTAAGCTACCCAGAACAGTTTGCTTTTAAACGAAAATACATCAAATTCTTTCGTTCAAAGCCGGAGAAAAACACCCTCCATTTAAAGGGAAATCGATAAGAGAGGTGCCATGTCGAAAAAAAGGCAATCAAGAGAAAAAAGCAAGAATCAGAAAAAAGAATAATCAATTCTTTTTGGATGAATGGAGACGGATATGTCCTTGAGCAAACTCTTTAGTAGACCGGAAGTAATATTGTCCATGTTTTAAGATATTTTTTTCTGATGATCATGTGTGATGCTGTTTTAGAATTGTATTCATATTTTATGATTAGTTTGGTGAAAAACAGTTATCAACTTAATGTACATTATTTTGCTCTTTTTCGCATATGCATTTAATATGGTTTTTAATGTACTATATATTAGTATTATCTACACGGAAATCAATGTCACATAGCCAAACATTCAAATGTAAGTTTTCAGCGTATATATTCGTTTTAAGCGTTCCTTGACTTAAATCGAACGTTTTGTCTGCGAGTATTTGTTTCTGTGCATATGTGCGTTTAAGTGTATGCGTGTATATAGCACTTTTCGAAAACTCAAATAGCTTTTATGTGGAAAGCAGTAACATATAACAGACTCAACTAGTATTGCAATCTTTATGGGCTATTTTCATCATCAAATGGAAAAAGAGAGATGTAATATAAAAATAAATTATTAGTCTGGGAAATGATATGGGCTACATGCATTAACTGCATAAAGATAAAAAGGACAGTAAATATAAATAAGAATATCAGTTAATCAATAGTTAAAATTCATGAGTCAAAAGAAAACAAAACAACAACGTTTTATTTCAACGAAAATATATCTGTTATAAAAGTAATTTTTGTAGCAAAATTTATTGAAATCAAATCTGCTTACAAACACCAAGTTTTTCCTGTTTTATTATCATAGTGTTAGTAAACAGTTGAATTCATTTAATTAAGAAAAATTTTATAATTTTACATATGTGCAATCTTTATGGGCTATTTTCATCATCAAATGGGAAAAGACAGATGTAATATAAAAATAAATTATTAGTCTGGGAAATGATATGGGCTACATGCATTAACTGCATAAAGATAAAAAGGACAGTAAATATAAATAAGAATATCAGTTAATCAATAGTTAAAATTCATGAGTCAAAAGAAAACAAAACAACAACGTTTTATTTCAACGAAAATATATCTGTTATAAAAGTAATTTTTGTAGCAAAATTTATTGAAATCAAATCTGCTTACAAACACCAAGTTTTTCCTGTTTTATTATCATAGTGTTAGTAAACAGTTGAATTCATTTAATTAAGAAAAATTTTATAATTTTACATATGTGCAATCTTTATGGGCTATTTTCTTCATCAAATGGAAAAAGACAGATGTAATATAAAAATAAATTATTAGTCTGGGAAATGATATGGGCTACATGCATTAACTGCATAAAGATAAAAAGGACAGTAAATTAAAATAAAAATATCAGTTTATCAATAGTTAAAATTCATGAGTCAAAAGAAAACAAAACAACAGCGTTTTATTTCAACGAAAATATATCCGTTATAAAAGTAATTTTTGTAGCAAAATTTATTGAAATCAAATCTGCTTACAAACATCCAGTTTTTCCTGTTTTATTATCATAGTGTTAGTAAACAGTTGAATTCATTTAATTAAGAAAAATTTTATAATTTTACATATGTGCAATCTTTATGGGCTATTTTCATCATCAAATGGAAAAAGACAGATGTAATATAAAAATAAATTATTAGTCTGGGAAATGATATGGGCTACATGCATTAACTGCATAAAGATAAAAAGGACAGTAAATTAAAATAAAAATATCAGTTTATCAATAGTTAAAATTCATGAGTCAAAAGAAAACAAAACAACAGCGTTTTATTTCAACGAAAATATATCCGTTATAAAAGTAATTTTTGTAGCAAAATTTATTGAAATCAAATCTGCTTACAAACATCCAGTTTTTCCTGTTTTATTATCATAGTGTTAGTAAACAGTTGAATTCATTTAATTAAGAAAAATTTTATAATTTTACATGTGTGCAATCTTTATGGGCTATTTTCATCATCAAATGGAAAAAGACAGATGTAATATAAAAATAAATTATTAGTCTGGGAAATGATATGGGCTACATGCATTAACTGCATAAAGATAAAAAGGACAGTAAATTAAAATAAAAATATCAGTTTATCAATAGTTAAAATTCATGAGTCAAAAGAAAACAAAACAACAGCGTTTTATTTCAACGAAAATATATCCGTTATAAAAGTAATTTTTGTAGCAAAATTTATTGAAATCAAATCTGCTTACAAACATCCAGTTTTTCCTGTTTTATTATCATAGTGTTAGTAAACAGTTGAATTCATTTAATTAAGAAAAATTTTATAATTTTACATGTGTGCAATCTTTATGGGCTATTTTCATCATCAAATGGAAAAAGAAAGATGTAATATAAAAATAAATTATTAGTCTGGGAAATGATATGGGCTACATGCATTAACTGCATAAAGATAAAAAGGACAGTAAATATAAATAAAAATATCAGTTTATCAATAGTTAAAATTCATGAGTCAAAAGAAAACAAAACAACAGCGTTTTATTTCAACAAAAATATATCTGTTATAAAAGTAATTTTTCTAGCAAAATTTATTGAACTCAAATCTGCTTACAAACATCCAGTTTTTCCTGTTTTATTATCATAGTGTTAGTAAACTGTTGAATTCATTTAATTGAGAAAAATTTTATAATTTTACATATGTGAATGAATACATTTAATTTAATATTCGATTCGAATATTTGATCGGAAATTATCTTCACCGGACAATTCGTATATACAGCTAAAACTAATGAGTAGAAAATTTAAGCTGAGTCCGATATTGAAATTTCTGAATCTTCCCTTCGAAGACGACTTCTGAGGGCGAAATGGAATGACTTTATTTTGTTTATTGGGACATTCATCTCACTGATATATATTTCGTGACATAGACTTTTGGGGGTCATTTATAGAAGCGTTTATGAAGAAATGAAACTCATGTATACCAAAACAAAACTGAGCTGTTAAATAACAGCAATTATCGTTGTTGTCTAACGTTAATTATTCTAATGTAGAACACTTGAAGTAACACTTTAAAAAACTTGATTCTAATGTAGAACACATAACAGTTTTTAGACATGTAGTCTTCTACATTCAATAACAAGTGTTCTGCAACCGCACTAGTACGCCGGGGCAACGTCTTGTGATGGTTCGCGATTCCGACTGTTGTATCGATGAATAATTGAATGTACGAAGTTCCTAACCATTAGCAAATAAATACATAAACATTCGATAACGACACATTTTAAACTAGTGTTTGTTACCATCAGATTTGCCAATCCACCTGAAGATACAATTTCAGACTCTCTTGAAGAATGATTAAAGAATAAGATAGAATCGCTAAAAGGGCCTTTGAGAACTGTTTGTTATTCCTAACACTACTTCAAGACCGGTTGTGTTCAACTAAATGCGTGTCCTTTTCTGAAGTCAGTTCTTTCCTCGAAATCCAAGATATTATTACTGTCTTCGTACGAAAGAAATAACTGTAGGCTGATGTTATGATTTAAAGCACTTTGCAAGAAAGCTGGACGGCCTGAGATCAATTCCCAGCACTGCCCAAAGTGTCTCTGTGTTTACGTGCAGTACAGGTAAGTTAAATATGTGGATCCTTAAGTCCTTTCGAGAGGTTGGTGATAGGGGAAGTCGGATACGATCCCTTCTCACTGGATTCCAGTCTAAATTGAGCGACACTTCTCGGCCGTCCAAACAGATACATTGCAGCATCGGATAGGTTGGACGGTCTGAGTCGAAGAAGAAGAAAGCCGTTTAAGATGAAATAAGAAAGTTACATCCTGGGTGGAGTTTTCTGAGCAATAAAAATGAACAACGTTCTGAATTATACTTTATTGACCCTTAATATTTCTACAGCAGAAAATTAAAGTGAACTGATTAACAGCGATAAAATAACCCAATTAAGAGACCTCAAAAACGATACGACTATGTGAGTGACGAACTAAACGATACGAAGTTTAGGACTTAGATTCCAAGTCAGTTATGCTTTAAAATCACAATTTTAAATGCAAAGATTGATTTCTACCAAAATAAAACTTGAAATGCTTAGAAACAGCAATTTTTAATAAAGCTTTTGCCTATAGTGTGCAATTCCTTTCTAAAGTCGTGTCGAAAATCGCCACTCAAATTCTCGACGAACGCCACACATTTCAACCTCACTCAAACCCGAAAACAGTCAGTCTGTCTGTCTGCTGTGCAATGTATGTACCCACTCTAACTCAAAAATTAATTGACCAAATTTCGTAAAATTCGGTAGGTAAGTAATTTATAGCTGATCCTGGTGCTGATTGGATTTTGTTGCTGTTTGGAAAAAAGATCCTGGCATTTTTTTTTCTTTGCGAAATCTCCCTCAAAATCGTATATCTCCATTCTAACGGAAAGACTAATTGACCAAATTTCATAAAATTTGGTAGATAAGTCACTTGTGGGTTAAGCTGTTTAAATTTATGTACGATTCGTAAAATAATAAACTGCCTTTTATACAAGATGGCCCCAAAATCAAAACCTAAATTCTCAAAATTAAAAATAAAAGATTACATACGCTCAAATACATCATTTAAATGCTTATTTTATACGTAATTTTTAACAACGATATGAATTAGACTAGCCTCCATTACTCTAAGATAGGCCATTCTCCCGATATTGAAGATATGTTTTAATTTTGAGGAGCTGAAGATATTTTGCACTGTAGATAAAAAACAATTTGATGAAATTTCTTAAAAAATTGGTAAAGTTCCTTAAGGTTTATAATGATACTGGAAAGTTTAGTGATGATTCAAAAAAATATATCCGATCCTGTTATGCAAAGTGGCCTGAAAAACTCATGAAATGCTTATATAAATGACTAAAATTGCTAAAATATATTAATTATAAACTTATTATTCATGTAATTTTTTACAACAAAGCAAATAAGACTGACTCCATGACTCCAAAATCAATCGTTTGCGAGATATTTCCTTTCTTTTGTAATTTTGAGGAGTTGAAGACGTTTTAAAATGCATTAAGTTGCTAAATAAAAGGAATTTGCATTAAAATTTAAAATTGAATAATATCAGAAAAGTGCCAATGTTATTTTCTGCAATTAAACTCAACTTAATGCATCATGGGAAAAAAATTAATTTGATGTGTAGGGAAAGTTGTGTACTGACCACATCAGAGATTTTATTTTGTTATAAATATTGGAAACAATAAATGCTTACTAAAGAGCTGATATAATTTAGTAAATATACCTGTTTTCTTTACACCGTAACTCATATTTCACTGCTACAACACTAACGGACCTTGCGTATATCTGAAATGCAAATTAGGTGACAGTTCATAATCTTCTTTAACCTATTCATTTCATGCATCACAAATGAACACATGTTCGCCATTTAACTACAATGACATATGTGCAGATCAATGAGTCTGTGATCACACTAATTTTGAAGGGAATTGAGAAATGCGATTGAAATGCGATACGATTGTTTCATTGATCGGTAAGAAAACGTAAGAAAACATTTGATTATTAGCGCATTTTAACAAATTAAATGATTATTCTTTTGAATATATTTAGAAACATTCTACAATAATATTTGTTTAATCAATTAAAGTAATGTACGCTCTTCATGTAGTTCGTGCGTATATTGTTTAATGATGTATAAGCATATCGTTGAACCTGTGGACAAAATATCTCATTAAGGAATTAGATGATCAAATGAAATTCGATTAATTTTTCAAATACTATTGCTTTGCAAAATTGCTATATGTAGCAAAATATGAAAGTTATAAGCTAATGCATACAGCAGAGCGCTACTAAGCGCAAGACCGATCATTTGAAACCTGCAGATACAGTAGGAGGGTGAATCCAAAACGTACTCTAACAGCATTTTTTTTTCACAGTGACGTAAGATTTACGTCACACTGTGACTTTGGGACGTCACAAAATGTCGCAGTACGTCTCAGCAATGTCATATTGAGGTCACAGCGAAATCATTTTGGTCATTTTCACGGCCGTTTGTGACGTTGCATATTAACTTGTTTGTGACGTTACATTGTAATTGCCATTGTAATGTCGTCACATTGTTACGTGTTAATTAAATTGTGGAAACGTCACACATAATATAGTCCCAATGAAGTTGCAAAGTTATTAATACGTAACGTCGAATGGAAGTCACAAATATGATGTCACATTGTGACCCATGTATCACGTGACTACAACGTCACTGTCATAGATGTGACGATCTTTGCTGTGAGGGTAATAGAATTAAGTAAACTCTATTGTGTTATGCTTTCTTAATTTTAGAACTACGTTAACACGAATATCTAAGCTGATGCATATCCCTTTTTAAATAGCTATCCAGTAGCACAATACAAAAACAAATGTGCAAAAATCCAAAGTTCGTAATAAAGAACATAAAAGGGGGAAATTTGAATATCAATTAACTCAAAACGACCACCAAAAGTAACTTTTCTTTCAAACACTAAAATCTGACACTGGAATGAAAAGAATCTGCACCAAAACCAAAACCCAAAATCTTACCGAAAAATTCCTCACGATTGATTGACCTTTTTGCTTTTACTTTATTCTTTTTTTTGTCTTTCTACAATTTTTACTTCTGTTCCAGTGTTTCTACGGGGCTATTATCTACGTGTTTCTTGAACCCAATTTCCTGGTTTAGTGACATTGAAGGAGCATGGGTCATTTAGTTAGAAGGAAAAGAAAACTAAAGAAAGAAAATATAAACGGAATTCGATTTCTGTACGTTGTTTTAAACAGCCGAGGGTGAAAATACGTGACAAAAAGTAATATCTTCGTAAAAATAATAAATATATGAATATTCTAGTGCTGTTCTGATGATAGGGAAAATTACTTTTCGTCATTCTTCATTACTAATCAAGCATAGAAATTACAACAGGAATAAATTAAATCAAACTATAATCACAGCATTTTAAGACTAAAACATAATGTTAGAAGAGTGCAATAGAAAATATTTTTTAACAAATCAAGAAATATCTATAACTTGTATAAAGTTTTTGAAAGAGATGAAATAATTTTATATTGGTTTTATCTATAATTATGCATTTGTTTATCTAAATCTTTATTGTATTTATCTAAAATTTTGTATTGGTTTTATCTAGAATTTTATATTGATTTTATTTAGAATTTTTATTGGTTTTATCTAAAATTTTGTATTGATTTTATCTGGAATTTTGTATCAGAAGCTTTATACAAAATGATATAAAACAAAAACTCAATTAGAAAAATTTAAAAATAGTTTCACATATTATCGACTTCTAAAAACACTTCTAGTATAAAGAACTTATATTAGAAGTGATTTTATATTAATTTATATTAGATGTGTTTTTATATCCAATTTATACTAGAAATGTTTATATATTCAACTTATACTAGAAGTGCCTCTTTTGCTATGAGAAGTTTTATATTCAACCAGTATTTTAGTTTGGTAAAGAGAGTGAAACAAACGTTCTTAAAAATTAAATAGAATCTTGGAATTAAAAACTCAGGGAATATTGGATCAAAAATTTCAAATCTTTATAAATATTTCTAACAAAATTATAAGAAATTATATTGTTCTCTCTACTTATATGTCCAGTACCACGAGTATATACAGTTTTGAATTTTTACTTTTAGTATTTGGGCTGTGTAATTTAGCGCATAGTCAGTCCGTCCCACCCAGCTGTACGATATAGTTGAGAAAATATCCTGAAGGTTTATATTTCAGAGACCTTAGATTTTTCTCTATACTTATATGTCCAATATAACGTGTATCCACAATTTTAAATTTCTAAAATTAGTAATTTAGGCTGTATAATTTAGCACTTGGTAAGTCCGTCCCACCCAGCTGCACGATATAGTTGAGAAACCATCCTGAAGGTTTATATTTCAGAGACCTTGGATTTTCCTCTATACTTATATGTCCAATATCACGTGTATCTACAAATTTAAATTTCTAAAATTAGTAATTTAGGCTGTATAATTTAGCACTTGGTAAGTCCGTCCCACCAACTGCACGATATATTGAGAAATACATATAGTTGAGCGTTACATGTGTAACATAAAAGACCCTGCATAAATGATTTATCAAATGTGTTCCAATTACTACATATGGTTCCTATATGTTGCTTCTCTAATAGATTCTACTACAAACTTATCTTTGGTCAGTTTGCGGTAATTATACATACGCATATATCATGGGGCTTGCATGCAATTAATCATGGTTTGGATCATTCTCTGCCACAATACGTTCAGCCCTTTCTCCGTAACAACTATTAATGACTTTCGGTTCCTTATTGATTGCTTTGACGCGTACAGATATATTTAGCCCTGTTTCAAAGTGGGTATACCATTTTGATTCAAAATATTACATTTATCCATTGAAATTGTAACTTGTTAAATAGTACCTGCATTTGAACTTAATTCGATAGAGCCTTCATTATTCTAAAGAAATAAAAATATGTGATGTGGTCAGCAAATGGCTTTGCCTAAGCAATAGATATCTTTCAGTGAGTAAAATGCATTATATATGTGCAAAGGATAGGGGAAAACTAGAGCGTAATTTTTATCAGAGTACGAATGACACAAATTTCAAAGCGAGCCATTCTAGAGATATTGCACGTTTTCTAAACACATTTTTCACAACAATTACATGAAATTGATGAAAAAGTAAAAATCATCAAATATGTTCCATTTTATATACCGTATTATATGTTAAATAATTTACTATCATTCGTATATGTCTAGTTCGTTCCATTCACGAGAGAAGTTACTTTAGTAATAAGTCTGAATTTTGCTGCCAAAGAATTAGTCAATAGTCATTTATTGCACGTGATATTAATTAAATGGCAATTGCATTTCAATAAATATTTTACACAGTCATTCTGTTTGGTCAAATAATAAAGTGCCAAATTTTCATTTACTTGAATTCGATAACAGGAGCATTGCGTTGTGGATTTTATACACCATTATTTTGTTGTAAAAGAAGTAGTGCCATTGTATTGTGTAGGAAAAGTCAGGTGCTGCCCCATCAGATATTTTATATATTTATAATCTGTTTATTTTCACTTTTATTTATGCATACGCAAAATAACTTCTACCACAAAATCAAAATTTAGAAATTTATTAACCAAACACTATGATGTATTTATGCATACTGTCTAAATTCAAATGGAAATAATGCAAGAATAAAACACAGTGCAAGAATAAAACACTTTTTGAGTTTGTTATTAATTACTGATTACCTAAAAGGTCAAGACGTAAAATTAAAAGTAAAAGTTTCAGAGCGGATTCTGGCATCTTATACTAGTAATCGTAAATTAATCTTAAAATGAAGGATTTTATTTATAACAATAACCAGTGGAAATGCCTTCCTACTTCTCCGCAACCATAGTATGGTGACATAAAAAGTATATATGTAGTACATATGTGAAGTAGTAATTTTTTAAGTGATTGAATAGTTTATAACCAAGATAACAGATCAAAAAGACAGATACAGATATCAGTCTGGGCGAAGCCAATTTTCAGCAATTTACCATAATAAATGTTATTAATATTTATCACAGAAAATGGAAATCACCAAATCAATAACAGTTTCCTGGAAAGTACAAAATTAAAATCGTTAATATTTGCGTCATAGGTTTACATTATGCAGGTGAAGACTCCTAAATATATAGGCTGGCTCAAAATTGTCCATTATGACTCCCAGTTGAAGCGATGGCTATACATGGCATCAAAAGAGATGCTTTCTCGTCTTTTTCTCAGAATCCTGAAAAGGTAAAAATTTTCTGGACCTGCATTTTTGAATGATTAGTGCAATTTTTTGAAAGCAGAAGTACTCAGCTTGCACCTAAATTTCGGATCAAATATCAGCCATGTAGCATGAGTGTGCCATTGAAATTGTACAAGCAGGCGATAACCGACTGAACCGGTTCGAATAAAAATGGCGGTTAGTCTCGAAACGTGTACATCCGTCGAAAACTCGATTTCCGATTTTCGACACGATTCCTATACTTTCCCTATACATTACCATGTATTGCGGGGAAAGTAAAAGGGGAGTTAAAAATTGAATCTGATAGCAGAAATAGAAAACTCGAAGGAAATTTGCTATTAGATATAAAATTCTGGACATAACACTACTATCTCCCCAGCCTCTAATTCCTCCGGGTACACATTTTTGCGTGTTCAGCTACTGCGATTCATGCAAATTTAATGAGATAATATAATAACCATAAAAATATAAATGTTATTGAATTATAAATATAATAGAAAATTAATTGGTTATGTCTCTTCAATAACTATATATCACCTTGCAGTACGCTAATGGTTTTCTTTCAAGGGTCCTATTACTTGAATGTTACTGTGGCTACAGTATATATAAGGGCTGCCTGAAATAGCAATTTAGCAAATTTTGATTACCAAAATCTGCGGCATACAAAGAAATCGGAATGTCGAAAGCACAAGCCATCCGACTCGTCCTAGGACTCAGAGCAGTAGATTGGAGGGCCGGTGAGAAATCGGAATGTGTAAAATTTCATGGATTTGTGGTTTGGAAACTCTGAAATACCATTTCGGCACCTTATTTTTCTACTACAAACCTATACACATACAAATATAAAAAACTAGAATCATGATAATAATTGTAAAAGCACGAAAACGCTAAAATGTATTCAGTGGCATTAAAAGATCAACTCAAAATGAACAATTTTATCTGTAAATGTAACGATGAAAAGTAAAAATGACTAAATCACGCTTGAGTGCATCCATCTTTGAAATGAAGAAGACAAAAAAATCAAGACCAAATAGGAATGCAAAGATATGTCTGCCTTTTCGTGTTTTGGAGCGAAACATACATATTTATATCTGCTCATTCTCATTAATATTTATGAAGACAAATGGGAAACTTAAATAATTTGTAATTACCACTCAAGACACAATATTCATTCAGATGAAAGGCATGTATTCGGAATTGTTTTATTCTTATACTTACTTCTATTTAAGATATCATTATCCATTATCGATTAATTTTATGTTAATATTTCGAATTATACTTTTTACTTTCTCATGCTATTGTACAGAGATATATATTAATGAGATCTGTCTCTGTTCCACTTGCCAACGTTTAGAAAATATCACCAAGTTGACAATAACATTACCAAAGTGACGAAAATATCTTTAAATTAAAATTCTATATCTCTCATTGGTTAGAAAACTGGCTACAGCAGCTACTGACAAAAATTTGCAAAATTTGCCATGTCCAGAGCGAATCTCTGTAATGTCGAGAGCAAGACATGGAATTCAAATGATTGGAATCAAATTATTTGAATTGTTCATAATTATTTGCAATACTATGTTATATTCATCTTCTTATATTTAGTACAATAAAATTGAAATTTCTACATTTTCTGCAATGTTTACCTGAAGCTGCCATGTTATTTTGTTGATGTGGTGGTGCCCTTGAGCAAAATGCTTTTTTTGGGCAGCCCAAAAAATGTTTTGTTTGTCCTAATAATGGAGGACAGGGAAATGGTAGGGCAGCTGGCAATATGCCATATTATAGAAGCAAGAAGTAGTTGGCTATCAACTGGACAAAAATTGACTGCCGTGGGATACTTAATGATGCAAGTTTGGAAATGGTCTCAATCAATCTCTTTATTTGACCTTGGAAAAACAGAATTTCGATAGTGGTACTTTTGATAATAGTGTATTTTACTTTTGCACACGAAAAACAAAATTACCACCACCACAAATACTTTTTCCCGTTTATCTAAATAGTCGTATATTTTATTAAAATAATACATATATAAAAAGTGTGTTTCCTTTGATTCTGCACAGAAAATGTCATTACGTATTATTAGGACCAGCACTTTTCTCTAAAAGTTTTCTCTTAAGGTTTCCAAGAAAATAGCAGTATCAAAAATTAATAGTTGTTCAGCGAACATTAATCTCACTTAGACATCTCTGAACAGTGGGACAAATAAAAATTTTAGAATTTATTTAATACAATTATATCTACTTAAATAAATATTATATGTACTTAAACAATAACAATTTTTCCTGGGAATTAGCTAGTGCTTATTAATATGTAAGACAGTGATATTAGGCGACACCTTATTTCAATTATTATTAGTGACACCACACGGGTATCCTCCATATTTTTCCAGTACAGACATATTAAAATAAAATATAACAATTGAATCTAAAAGTACAATATAAAAATTTAAACAAAATTCCTATTCACTATAAGAAATATTAGAATGACAAGTAAGTTACTTGGAAATGTATATTAACAATTAACCATATACATAAAAAATAAAGTAGTCTCATGCATATGCGAGGTCCACACGGAATAAATCCAATTAAAACTTTTTTGAAAATGAATTAAATAAATTTACAGGGATCCTTCATTGGCGTATATTGTCAAAAATATGTCAATTAACAACATTCACTTAACAAGTTAATGTATTACAGACATATATGTACAGTCTTCACTTTACTGTCTTTACTTCGAGGACAATATTTACATCTAGTTTTAAGTAGTTATTTTTCATTTCATGGTGTTTGACTACTCATATCCTTACTTTATATGTTGTATCATAAGATTGTATGTCTAATATTATACGCAAAAATAAATTTAATTTTGATTGTTAATAAAAATGGTATTTACATACACTTATACACGCTGGGGGTTTTGCTTGGGCATTTCGATTTGTATCATCAAAGCCATTCAAAACCAAATCAAGAAATGAGAGTGCAAACTATAAACACCACCTAAACAGACACCTAAGCAGAACTTGCATCGACTATGCGCGCAATCTATGAATTGCATATAAAAAATGACATGTAAAATCAGTTTTCATGGGTTGTGCATGGACCTCATGTGTGTTGTTAAGGGTTAAAAACTGTTAAAATAAATCAAGAGTTTACTAAAATGTTTTTCTTCTTCAACTAAAAATTTTGTCATTGAAAAAATAACTCTTTAAAATCATGATGTGTATATTCTCGTACTTTTAAAAATAAATTTTCACTCATAAAAAACACCGACTGTTATTAAAATGTCAAAGTTTCATACATTATGAGAATTGAAGTGTCATGGAGATTGACGTTTTAGTCATCTTGGAAGTGAAATATTTCGTTTGGGCCAAAGTTATGTGGATATGTTTGAGGCCTGTCTGACTTAATTAACTTTTCTGACAAAAGTTTGACTTTTCTAAAAGCAATATGTGCACACTTGTTTTAAAATGTTTCTTTAAATTCATGCATTAATTTTCCTTCTTGTCTGATATTTCCTGTTTTCAAAATATAACAAGCTTTCAGAACTTCCGAATCTCTGAAGAAAACTTTGCCGTGAAATTGCGAAGGAAAACGTTATCTGAGGTAAAAATTAAATTTGCAATAACAGTCAGAAATATTTTGAAGATTACTGCAAAAAAGTGAGATTTCTAAAATGCAAAGAAACGGCTTTGAAATGTAAGTGGTATTCCTGTAAGGAAATACAATTTTTCCGGAAATAAAATATTTCTTAACAAGGCCTCTTAATAAGAATTTTTTCTAGAATAGAAAACATTGATATTAAACTTATGGAATGTTAGTTTTTCACTAGACACAAGGGTTCTGCCTTGTGTATCGTGAAATGTGCACTCTCTATCCTTCAAACCCTGAAAAATGAAATATTTTACTGGGAAATATACGAGAAATGCCAGTTATTTCCGTTTGAGGAAATACAAATATGTTGGAGTCAAGAAATCTGATTTCAAGATTTTGCAAATTTTACAAAACATAAATTGGAAAAATCTCTATTTTTATTCCAAATTATTTCAATTACAGGATGTTCAGTCATTTTAAAGGGTTTAAAAATATTTCATTGATACCAAATTTGATAATGCACCCACGGGGGTAACTTAAGAGTGGGACTAAAAACGTTATGAACTCAAAAATCGTATTGCTTCTATCGTTCACTACAATTAATAAATCTGTAAAGTTTTGTGATGATTGAAACATAAATAACCCATTTTCTGCTCGTTTCTGTCAAATTTCGTCCTATGCTACCCTGTAAAGAAACTAAATTTCAAAATTTTCGCTTCAATTTAAAAAAATATATCTCTCTAGTTCTTGATTTTCGTTAACGAAGTAGAATAAAATGTTTCGTGAAAATTCATTAATCTATAAGAAATCGAACGCTGACAGACAGACGACATCACTCCAAAAATAGTCAAAACGCGTTCAGGAGATCATAAATCATATATTGGCGTCAAAATCTCGAAATCAAAAATTTTCGTTAATACAATGCCTTCTCAATGATACGTATGAGAAAGTAAAAAATAATTAAATGGTCTGTTGAAGACTAAAATTTCAATATTCGTATCATCACAAAAATTCGAAAATACCCCTAGCTGTCCTGTAGGATGAAAAATTCTAGCTGTCCTGTCGGATGAAGAATTCTAGGTATCCAGTAGGATGCAGAAACTTTTGTTAAATAAAATCCTTAAATATAAGCATTTTCTGTGATCGAAGATTGCAGATTTTATTATATATGCATTTTACTGCTCTTTACAAGCGTAAAACAGGATTTAGTTTAAAGTGTGTATACATGCCGATAGCTCTTCACCTGTACTCGAAATTTCAACCCGACATCTATGAATCTGAAACTGAACTGCTGAAAAGTAAGTGAGGCTCGTGGAAAGCCACGTAAGCGTCGAATATCCGTATTGCTTCTTTCCAAAACCAAACTGAGCTGTTAAATAACAGCAATTATCGTTGTTGTCTAACGTTAATTATTCTAATGTAGAACACTTGAAGTAACACTTAAAAAACTTGATTCTAATTAGAACACATAACATTTTTTAGACATGTAGGCTTCTACATTCAATAACAAGTGTGCTGCAACCGCACTAATACGCCGGGGCAACGTCTTGTGACGGCTAAATGGTTCGCGATTCCGACTGTTGTATCGATGAATAATTGAATGTACGAAGTTCCTAACCATTAGCAAATAAATACATAAACATTCGATAACGACACATTTTAAACTAGTGTTTGTTACCATCAGATTTTCCAATCCACCTGAAGATACAATTTCAGACTCTCTTGAAGAATGATTAAAGAATAAGATAGAATCGCTAAAAGGGCCTTTGAGAACTGTTTGTTATTCCTAACACTACTTCAAGACCGGTTGTGTTCAACTAAATGCATGTCCTTTTTCTCACATCAGTTCTTTCCTCGAAATCCAAGATATTATAACAGTCTTCGTACGAAAGAAATAACTGTAGGCTGATGTCATGATTTAAAGCACTTTGCAAGAAAGCTGGACGGCCTGAGATCAATTCCCAGCACTGCCCAAAGTGTCTCTGTGTTTACGTGCAGTACAGGTAAGTTAAATATGTGGATCCTTAAGTCCTTTCGAGAGGTTGGTGATAGGGGAAGTCGGATACGATCCCTTCTCATTGGATTCCAGTCTAAATTGAGCGACACTTCTCGGCCGTCCAAACAGATACATTGCAGCATCGGATAGGTTGGACGGTCTGAGTCGAAGAAGAAGAAAGCCGTTTAAGATGAAATAAGAAAGTTACATCCTGGGTGGAGTTTTCTGAGCAATAAAAATGGACAACGTTCTGAATTATACTTTATTGACCCTTAATATTTCTGCAGCAGAAAATTAAAATGAACTGATTAACAGCGATAAAATAACCCGATTAAGAGACCTCAAAAACGATACGACTACGTGAGTGACGAACTAAACGATACGAAGTTTAGGACTTAGATTCCAAGTCAGTTATACTTTCAAATCACAATTTTAAATGCAAAGATTGATTTCTACCAAAATAAAACTTGAAATGCTTAGAAACAGCAATTTTTAATAAAGCTTTTGCCTATAGTGTGCAATTCCTTTCTAAAATCGTGTCGAAAATCGCCACTCAAATTTTCGACGAACGCCACATATTTCGACCTCCCTCAAACCCGAAAACAGTCAGTCTGTCTGTCTGCTGTGCAATGTATGTACCCACTCTAACTCAAAAATTAACTGACCAAATTTCGTAAAATTCGGTCGGTAAATAATTTATAGCTGATCCTGGTGCTGATTAGATTTTGTTGCTGTTTGGAAAAAAGATCCTGGCATTTTTTTTTCTTTGCGAAATCTCCCTCAAAATCGTATATCTCCATTCTAACGGAAAGACTAATTGACCAAATTTCATAAAATTTGGTAGATAAGTCACTTGTGGGTTAGGCTGTTTAAATTTATGTACGATTCGTAAAATAATAAACTGCCTTTTATACAAGATGGCCCCAAAATCAAAATCTAAATTCTCAAAATTAAAAATAAAAGATTACATACGCTCAAATACATCATTTAATTATTTTATACGTAATTTTAACAACGATATGAATTAGACTAGCCTCCATTACTCTAAGATAGGCCATTCTCCCGATATTTAAGATATGTTTTAATTTTGAGGAGCTGAAGATATTTTGCACTGTAGATAAAAAACAATTTGATGAAATTTCTTAAAAAATTGGAAAAGTTCCTTAAGGTTTATAATGATACTGGTTAGTTTAGTGATGATTCAAAAAAATATATCCGATCCTGTTATGCAAAATGGCCTAAAAACTCATGAAATGCTGATATAAATGACTGAAATTGCTAAAATACGTTAATTATAAACTTATTATACATGTAATTTTTTACAACAAAGCAAATAAGACTGACTCCATGACTCCAAAATCAATCGTTTGCGAGATATTTCCTTTCTTTTGTAATTTTGAGGAGTTGAAGACGTTTTAAAATGCATTAAGTTGCTAAATAAAACGAATTTGCATTAAAATTTAAAATTGAATAATATCAGAAAAGTACCCATGTTATTTTCTGCAATTAAACTCAACTTAATGCATCACGGGAAAAAAATTAATTTGATGTATAGGGAAAGTTGTGTACTGACCACATCAGAGATTTTATTTTGTTATAAATATTGGAAACAATAAATGCTTACTAAAGTGCTGATATAATTTAGTAAATATACCTGTTTTCTTTACACCGTAACTCATATTTCACTGCTCCAAAACTAACGGACCTTGCGTATATCTGAAATGCAAATTAGGGGACAGTTCTTAATCTTCTTTAACCTATTCATTTCATGCATCACAAATGAACACATGTTCGCCATTTAACTACAATGACATATGTGCAGATCAATGAGTCTGTGATCACACTAATTTTGAAGGGAATTGAGAAATGCGATTGAAATGCGATACGATTGTTTCATTGATCGGTAAGAAAACGTAAGAAAACATCTGATTATTAGCGCATTTTAACAAATTAAATGATTATTCTTTTGAATATATTTAGAAACATTCTACAATATTATTTGTTTAATCAATTAAAGTAATGTACGCTCTTCATGTAGTTCGTGCGTATATTGTTTAATGATGTATAAGCATATCGTTGAACCTGTGGACAAAATATCTCATTAAGGAATTAGATGATCAAATGAAATTCGATTAATTTTTCAAATACTATTGGTTTGCAAATTTGCTATATGTAGCAAAATATGAAACTTATAAGCTAATGCATACAGAGCGCTACTAAACGCAAGACCGATCATTTGAAACCTGCAGATACAGTAGGAGGGTGAATCCAAAACGTACTCTAACAGCATTTTCTTTTCACAGTGACGTAAGATTTACGTCACACTGTAACTTTGGGACGTCACAAGACGTCGCAGTACGTCTCAGCAATGTCATATTGAGGTCACAGCGAAATCATTTTGGTCATTTTCACGGTCGTTTGTGACGTTGCATATTAACTTGTTTGTGACGTTGCATTGTAATTGCCATTGTAAGGTCGTCAAATTGTTACGTGTTAATTAAATTGTGGAAACGTCATATAATATAGTCACAATGAAGTTGCAAAGTTACTAATACGTAACATCGAATGGAAGTCACAAATATGATGTCACATTGTGACCCATGTGTCACGTGACTACAACGTCACTGTCATAGATGTGACGATCTTTGCTGTGAGGGTAATAGAATTAAGTAAACTCTATTGTGTTATGCTTTCTTAATTTTAGAATTACATAAACACGAATATCTAAGCTGATGCATATCCCTTTTTAAATAGCTATCCAGTAGCACAATACGAAAACAAATGTGCCGAAATCCAAAGTTCGTAATAAAGAACATTAAAGGGGGAAATTTGAATATCAATTAACTCAAAACGACCACCAAAAGTAACTTTTCTTACAAACACTAAAGTCAGACACTGGAATGAAAAGAATCTGCACCAAAACCAAGACCCAAAATCTTACCGAAAAATTCCTCACGATTGATTGACATTTTTGCTTTTACTTTATTCTTTTTTTGTCTTTCTACAATTTTTTCTTCTGTTCCAGTGTTTCTACGGGGCTATTATCTACGTGTTTCTTGAACCCAATTTCCTGGTTTAGTGACATTGAAGGAGCATGGGTCATTTAGTTAGAAGGAAAAGAAAACTTAAGAAAGAAAATATAAACGGAATTCGATTTCTGTACGTTGTTTTAAACAGCCGAGGGTGAAAATACGTGACAAAAAGTAATATCTTCGTAAAACTAATAAATATATGAATATTCTAGTGCTGTTCTTATGATAGGGAAAATTACTTTTCGTCATTCTTCATTACTAATCAAGCATAGAAATTACAACAGGAATAAATGAAATCAAACTATAATCACAGCATTTTAAGACTGAAACATAATGTTAATAGAGTGCAATAGAAAATATTTTTTAACAAATCAAGAAATATCTATAACTTGTATAAAGTTTTTGAAAGAGATGAAATAATTTTATATTGGTTTTATCTATAATTATGTATTTGTTTATCTAAAACTTTATTGTATTTATCTAAAATTTTGTGTTGTCTTTATCTGGAATTTTATATTGATTTTATTTAGAATTTTTATTGGTTTTATCTAAAATTTTGTATTGATTTTATCTAGAATTTTGTATCAGAAGCTTTATACAAAATGAGATAAAACAAAAACTCAATTAGAAAAATTTAAAAATAGTTTCACATATTATCGACTTCTAAAAACACTTCTAGTATAAAGAACTTATATTAGAAGTGCTTTTATATTAATTTACATTGGATGTGTTTTTATATCCAATTTATACTAGAAATGTTTTTATATTCAACTTATACTTGTAGTGCCTCTTTTGCTATGAGAAATTTTATATTCAACCAGTATTTTAGTTTGGTAAAGAGAGTGAAACAAACGTTCTTAAAAACTAAATAGAATCTTGGAATTAAAAACTCATGGAATATTGGATCAAAAATTTCAAATCTTTATAAATATTTCTAACAAAATTCAAAGAAATTATATTGTTCTCTATACTTATATGTCCAGTACCACGAGTATATACAGTTTTACATTTTTACTTTTAGTATTTGGGCTGTGTAATTTAGCGCATAGTCAGTCCGTCCCACCCAGCTGTACGATATAGTTGAGAAAATATCCTGAAGATTTATATTTCAGAGACCTTAGATTTTTCTCTATACTTATATGTCCAATATAACGTGTATCCACAATTTTAAATTTCTAAAATTAGTAATTTAGGCTGTATAATTTAGCACTTGGTAAGTCCATCCCACCCAGCTGCACGATATAGTTGAGAAACCATCCTGAAGGTTTATATTTCAGAGACCTTGGATTTTCCTCTATACTTATATGTCCAATATCACGTGTATCTACAGATTTAAATTTCTAAAATTAGTAATTTAGGCTGTATAATTTAGCACTTGGTAAGTCCGTCCCACCAACTGCACGATATATTGAGAAATACATATAGTTGAGCGTTACATGTATAACATAAAAGACCCTGCATAAATGGTTTATCAAATGTGTTCCAATTACTACATATGGTTCCTATATGTTGCTTCTCTAATAGATTCTACTACAAACTTATCTTTGGTCAGTTTGCGGTAATTATACATACGCATATATCATGGGGCTTGCATGCAATTAATCATGGTTTGGGATTATTCTCTGCCACAATACGTTCAGCCCTTTCTCCGTAACAACTATTAATGACTTTCGGTTCCTTATTGATTGCTTTGACGCGTACAGATATATTTAGCCCTGTTTCAAAGTGGGTATACCATTTTGATTCAAAATATTACATTTATCCATTGAAATTGTAACTTGTTAAATAGTACCTGCATTTGGAACTTAATTCAATAGAGCCTTCATTATTCTAAAGTAATAAAAATATGTGATGTGGTCAGCAAATGGTTTTGCCTAAACAATAGATATGTTTCAGTGAGTAAAATGCATTATATATGTGCAAAGGATAGGGGAAAACTTGAACAATGTAAATATGGGAACATTGTTGATTTTAAACGCAAACGAATGTTTGGAAGTCCCTGCTCCTCAATTTTCTATTGCATTTTTTGAAAACATCATTGTAAAATTAACACATTTATTAATAAGAAATAAATAATCATTTCGTACGTAATTTTTATCAGAGTACGAATGACACAAATTTCAAAGTGAGCCATTCTAGAGACATTGCACGTTTTCTAAACACATTTTTCACAACAATTACATGAAATTGATAAAGAAGTAAAAAAATCATCAAATATGTTCCATTTTATATGCAGTATTATATGTTAAATAATTTACTGTCATTCGTATATGTCTAGTTCGTTCCATTCACGAGAGAAGTTACTTTTGTAATAAGTCTGAATTTTGCTGCCAAAGAATTAGTCAATAGTCGTTTATTGCACGTGCTATTAATTAAATGACAATTGCATTTCAATAAATATTTTAAACGGTCATTCTGTTTGGTCAAATAATAAAGTGCCAATATTCCATTTACTTGAATTCGATTACAGGAACATTGCGTTGTGGATTTTATGCACCATTATTTTGTTGTAAAAGAAGTAGTGCCATTGTATTGTGTAGGAAAAGTCAGGTGCTGCCCATCAGATATTTTATATATTTAAAATCTGTTTATTTTCCCTTTTATTTATGCATACGCAAAATAACTTCTACCACAAAATCAAAATTTAGAACTTTATTAACCAAACACTATGATTTATTTATGCATACTGTCTAAATTCAAAGGGAAATAATGCAAGAATAAAACACAGTGCAAGAGTAAAACTCTTTTTGAGTTTGTTATTAATTACTGATTACCTAAAAGGTCAAGACGTAAAATTAAAAGTAAAAGTTTCAGAGCGGATTCTGGCATCTTATACTAGTAATCGTAAATTAATCTTAAAATGAAGGATTTTTATTTATAACAATAACCAGTGGAAATGCCTTCCTACTTATCCGCAACCACAGTATGGTGACATAAAAAGTGTATATGTAGTACATATGTGAAGTAGTAATTTTTTAAGTGATTGAATAGTTTATAACCAAGATAACAGATCAAAAAGACAGATACAGATATCAGTCTGGGCGAAGTCAATTTTCAGCAATTTACCATAATAAATGTTATTAATATTTATCACAGAAAATTGAAATCGCCAAATCAATAACAGTTTCCTGGAAAGTACAAAATTAAAATCGTTAATATTTGCGTCATAGGTTTACAATATGTAGGTGAAGACTCCTAAATATATAGGCTGGCTCAAAATTGTCCATTATGACTCCCAGTTGAAGCGATGGCTATACATGGCATCAAAAGAGATGCTTTCTCGTCTTTTTCTCAGAATCCTGAAAAGGTAAAAATTTTCTGGACCTGCATTTTTGAATTGATTAGTGCAATTTTTTGAAAGCAGAAGCACTCAGTTTGCACCTAAATTTCGGATCAAATATCAGCCATGTAGCATGAGTGTGCCATTGAAATTGTACAAGCAGGCGATAACCGACTGAACCGGTTCGAATAAAAATGGCGGTTAGTCTCGAAACGTGTACATCCGTCGAAAACTCGATTTCCGATTTTCGACACGATTCCTATACTTTCCCTATACATCACCATGTATTGCGGGGAAAGTAAAAGGGGAGTTAAAAATAGAATCTGATAACAGAAATAGAAAACTCGAAGGAAATTTGCTATTAGATATAAAATTCTGGACATAACACTACTATCTCCCCAGCCTCTAATTCCTCCGGGTACATATTTTTGCGTGTTCAGCTACTGCGATTCATGCAAATTTAATGAGATAATATAATAACCATAAATATATAACTGTTATTGAATTATAAATATAATAGAAAATTAATTGGTTATGTCTCTTCAATAACTATATATCATCTTGCAGTACGCTAATGGTTTTCTTTCAAGGGTCCTATTACTTGAATGTTACTGTGGCTACAGTATATATAAGGGCTGCCTGAAATAGCAATTTAGCAAATTTTGATTACCAAAATCTGCGGCATACAAAGAAATCGGAATGTCGAAAGCACAAGCCATCCGACTCGTCCTAGGACTCAGAGCAGTAGATTGGAGGGCCGGTGAGAAATCGGAATGTGTAAAATTTCATGGATTTGTGGTTTGGAAACTCTGAAATACCATTTCGGCACCTTATTTTTCTACTTCAAACCTATACACATACAAATATAAAAAACTAGAATCATGATAATAATTGTAAAAGCACGAAAACGCTAAAATGTATTCAGTGGCATTAAAAGATCAACTCAAAATGAACAATTTTATCTGTAAATGTAACGATGAAAAGTAAAAATGACTAAATCACGCTTGAGTGCATCCATCTTTGAAATGAAGAAGACAAAAAAATCAAGACCAATTAGGAATGCAAAGATATGTCTGCCTTTTCGTGTTTTGGAACGAAACATACATATTTATATCTGCTCATTCTCATTAATATTTATGAAGACAAATGGGAAACTTAAATAATTTGTAATTACCACTCAAGACACAATATTCATTCAGATGAAAGGCATGTATTCGGAATTGTTTTATTCTTATACTTACTTCTATTTAAGATATCATTATCCATTATCGATTAATTTTATGTTAATATTTCGAATTATACTTTTTACTTTCTCATGCTATTGTACAGAGATATATATTAATGAGATCTGTCTCTGTTCCACTTGCCAACGTTTAGAAAATATCACCAAGTTGACAATAACATTACCAAAGTGACGAAAATATCTTTAAATTAAAATTCTATATCTCTCATTGGTTAGAAAACTGGCTACAGCAGCTACTGACAAAAATTTGCAAAATTTGTCATGTCCAGAGCGAATCTCTGTAATGTCGAGAGCAAGGCATGGAATTCAAATAATTGGAATCAAATTATTTGAATTGTTCATAATTCTTTGCAATACTATGTTATATTCATCTTCTTATATTTAGTACAATAAAATTGAAATTTCTACATTTTCTGCAATGTTTACCTGAAACTGCCATGTTATTTTGTTGATGTGGTGGTGCCCTTGAGCAAAATGCTTTTTTTGGGCAGCCCAAAAAATGTTTTGTTTGTCCTAATAATGGAGGACAGGGAAATGGTAGGGCAGCTGGCAATATGCCATATTATAGAAGCAAGAAGTAGTTGGCTATCAACTGGATAAAAATTGACTGCCGTGGGATACTTAATGATGCAAGTTTGGAAATGGTCTCAATCAATCTCTTTATTTGACCTTGGAAAAACAGAATTTCGATAGTGGTACTTTTGATAATAGTGTATTGTAGTTTTGCACACGAAAAACAAAATTACAACCACCACAAATACTTTTTCCCGTTTATCTAAATAGTCGTATATTTTATTAAAATAATACATATATAAAAAGTGTGTTTCCTTTGATTCTGCACAGAAAATGTCATCACGTATTATTAGGACCAGCACTTTTCTCTAAAAGTTTTCTCTTAAGGTTTCCAAGAAAATAGCAGTATCAAAAATTAATAGTTGTTCAGCGAACATTAATCTCACTTAGACATCTCTGAACAGTGGGACAAATAAAAATTTTAGAATTTATTTAATACAATTATATCTACTTAAATAAATATTATATGTACTTAAACAATAACAATTTTTCCTGGTAATTAGCTAGTGCTTATTGATATGTAAGACAGGGATATTAGGCGACACCTTATATCTCGTATTATTATTAGTGACACCACCCGGGTATCCTCCATATTTTCCCAGTACAGACATATTAAAATAAAATATAACAATTGAATCTAAAAGTACAATATAAAAATTTAAACAAAATTCCTATTCACTATATGAAATATTAGAATGACAAGTTACTTGGAAATGTATATTAACAATTAACCATATACTTAAAAAATAAAGTAGTCTCATGCATATGCGAGGTCCACACGGAATAAATCCAATTAAAACTTTTTTGAAAATGAATTAAATAAATTTACAGGGATCCTTTATTGGCGTATATTGTCAAAAATATGTCAATTAACAACATTCACTTAACAAGTTAATGTGTTACAGACATATATGTACAGTCTTCACTTTACTGTCTTTACTTCGAGGACAATATTTACATCTTAAGTGGTTATTCTTCATTTCATGGTGTTTGACTACTCATATCCTTACTTTATATGTTGTATTATAAGATTGTATGTCTAATATTATACGCAAAAATAAATTTAATTTTGATTGTTAATAAAAATGGTATTTATATACATTTATACACGCTGGGGGAATATATATACAAATCGAAATGCTTGGGCATTTCGATTTGTATCATCAAAGCCATTCAAAACCAAATCAAGAAATGAGAGTGCAAACTATAAACACCACCTAAACAGACACCTAATCAGACCTTGCATCGACTATGGGCGCAAACTATTAATTACATATAAAAAATGACATGTAAAATCAGTTTTCATGGGTTGTGCATGGACCTCATGTGTGTTGTTAAGGGTTAAAAACTGTTAAAATAAATCAAGAGTTTACTAAAATGTATTTCTTCTTCAAATAAAAATTTTGTCATTGAAAAAATAACTCTTTAAAATCATGATGTGTATATTCTCGTACTTTTAAAAATAAATTTTCACTCATAAAAAACACCGACTGTTATTAAAATGTCAAAGTTTCATACATTATGAGAATTGAAGTGTCATGGAGATTGACGTTTTAGTCATCTTGGAAGTGAAATATTTCGTTTGGGCCAAAGTTATGTGGATATGTTTGAGGCCTGTCTGACTTAATTAACTTTTCTGACAAAAGTTTGACTTTTCTAAAAGCAATATGTGCACACTTGTTTTAAAATGTTTCTTTAAATTCATGCATTAATTTTCCTTCTTGTCTGATATTTCCTGTTTTCAAAATATAACAAGCTTTCAGAACTTCCGAATCTCTGAAGAAAACTTTGCCGTGAAATTGCGAAGGAAAACGTTATCTGAGGTAAAAATTAAATTTGCAATAACAGTCAGAAATATTTTGAAGATTACTGCAAAAAAGTGAGATTTCTAAAATGCAAAGAAACGGCTTTGAAATGTAAGTGGTATTCCTGTAAGGAAATACAATTTTTCCGGAAATAAAATATTTCTTAACAAGGCCTCTTAATAAGAATTTTTTCTAGAATAGAAAACATTGATATTAAACTTATGGAATGTTAGTTTTTCACTAGACACAAGGGTTCTGCCTTGTGTATCGTGAAATGTGCACTCTCTATCCTTCAAACCCTGAAAAATGAAATATTTTACTGGGAAATATACGAGAAATGCCAGTTATTTCCGTTTGAGGAAATACAAATATGTTGGAGTCAAGAAATCTGATTTCAAGATTTTGCAAATTTTACAAAACATAAATTGGAAAAATCTCTATTTTTATTCCAAATTATTTCAATTACAGGATGTTCAGTCATTTTAAAGGGTTTAAAAATATTTCATTGATACCAAATTTGATAATGCACCCACGGGGGTAACTTAAGAGTGGGACTAAAAACGTTATGAACTCAAAAATCGTATTGCTTCTATCGTTCACTACAATTAATAAATCTGTAAAGTTTTGTGATGATTGAAACATAAATAACCCATTTTCTGCTCGTTTCTGTCAAATTTCGTCCTATGCTACCCTGTAAAGAAACTAAATTTCAAAATTTTCGCTTCAATTTAAAAAAATATATCTCTCTAGTTCTTGATTTTCGTTAACGAAGTAGAATAAAATGTTTCGTGAAAATTCATTAATCTATAAGAAATCGAACGCTGACAGACAGACGACATCACTCCAAAAATAGCCAAAACGCGTTCAGGAGATCATAAATCATATATTGGCGTCAAAATCTCGAAATCAAAAATTTTCGTTAATACAATGCCTTCTCAATGATACGTATGAGAAAGTAAAAAATAATTAAATGGTCTGTTGAAGACTAAAATTTCAATATTCGTATCATCACAAAAATTCGAAAACACCCCTAGCTGTCCTGTAGGATGAAAAATTCTAGCTGTCCTGTCGGATGAAGAATTCTAGGTATCCAGTAGGATGCAGAAACTTTTGTTAAATAAAATCCTTAAATATAAGCATTTTCTGTGGTCGAAGACTGCAGATTTTATTATATATGCATTTTACTGCTCTTTAAAAGCGTAAAACAGGATTTAGTTTAAAGTGTGTATACATGCCGATGGCTCTTCACCTGTACTCGAAATTTCAACCCGACATCTATGAATCTGAAACTGAACTGCTGAAAAGTAAGTGAGGCTCGTGGAAAGCCACGTAAGCGTCTAATATCCGTGGGTTGTTTGCTTGTTTGTGTTGTTTCTTTATACGACCCTATAAAAACTCTCATTAAGAAGTTTTTGAAGTTCGTTTATTGGAAATCCGAGCTGAACGAAAAGTGAAACTCCTTCAACAGTGACAGGACAACTCAGACCGGTAAAATATGGACTGTGTATTATGCTTTCTGTTACGCCCACCAGTGAGTCAGTGGAGGGAGAGACTACCGCTCCAAGAATAGTGCTGATACAATTGAGACGGGTGCAGTAAGGAAAACATATTACGCTTTTTGTTACGACTGTCAGTGAATCCGTGATGGAAGTGGTCAACGATCGCCCCTCTCTTTACAGACTAGTAAGTGAGGCTAGAGTGTTACACATTTCCATTACACTCCCAGATGTTTGCAACATATCGGGCGAGTCTAGCGTGTTTCAAAGTTTCATTATATCGCATACAGTTGCAACGTATTATTGTGATTTTCAATTACTGTATTAATTATTAAATATAGTAATTATGCCAAAATCTAGTAGGGCAAACGGCATAGAAACCAAGTGTCACGATGCTTGCTTCTCTAACGGCTAATTAGTTGCTAATTACCTATAAGCCTCTAAACTATAGCTGAGCTACAGACAAGCAACAACGCATTAATGAGTGCTGGAGATTAGCTCACCTATCACAAGTATATTATATACAACTTCCAATGACAATCAGAGCCCTCGTTGTGAATTCAGCAAAAAAAAATCTGATGTGGGCAGCACATGACTTTAACTGCAGACTTATATCGACGTTCTCTTTATTTTAATTAAATTTAATTCACTTTTAATTCAATTTTCGTTCTCATTTGATAACTGGACATATTTTCAAAGGTGGCGTAGAGAAAATACGAAAAAACTAAAATATCTCCAGAACGGCTAGTCCTAGTGTAATGGGGTTGTTCTTACTATTTTCTTCGTTAAAAATTACGTATTAAACAAGCATTTAATGGATATATTTGATTATACGCAGTTTTTTATTTTAGATTTTGCCGATTTTTGCGGGCCATTTTGCAAAAGAGCCGGATTATTTTTTTCTGAATCCTACCAAAATCTAATCAGCACTGGGGTGACCCACAAGTGACTTATCTACCAAATTTTGTGAAATTCGGTCCATTAGTTTTACAGCTAGAGTGGATACAAATACAAGCTTTTGCGGGCCATTTCGCAAAAAAAGGCGGGGTTTTTTTATCCCGAATCGTATCCAAAACTAATCAGCTCCAGACTCGCCCACAAGTGACTTACAAAATTTTATGAAGTTCGGTCAATGAGATCTTTAGTTAGAGTGGATACAAAATCTGCACAGACAGACACACAGACACACAGACAGATGTCACGCTAAAAATGGTTTTTTCGTATTCAAGAGGTCTCGAAACGTGTAGATACGTCGAAAACTCGAGTTGCGATTTTCGGTATGATTCCAATACTTTCCCTATACATTACCATGTATTGCAGGGAAAGAAAAAATTCGATAATCCATTCTGTTCAGTGTGTGGAATTTGTGACCGTCTGCTAATCAAGAATGACTTTAAAACTCCCAGTCGTCAACATCAACAATTATTAAGGACATAATTTATTAACACCAGATATAAATAATATAGTAACGTGTACACTCGATGAATTATATACACTATTTCAGTTATCATAAACCAATAATTTCATTTTTAACACTTTTCAACATGGTTAAAAACTAGCATTTTCTTTTAAGATGAAGTTTTATGATTAATTTTGTCTGTGGCAATTTTGGAAGCAGCTTTGAATGTAAATAAAATTGTATTTCAGTTGGAAAGTGTTTTATATTCAATATTTTATGCATGATTGATCTTTCTTGTTTAATTATGAGCAAATGGACGCATCCTATTAGAATGTAATTCACATTTACATTTTATTTTTAATGGTATTAATAACTGCAATACTTTAATATAAATGTTTTGCAATACTAATTTATTTTTATTTCAGATATCATATAATCTGGATCATATTCGTTATTATATATTATATTATGTGTATTATATGTTTAAAACTCTGACATGTTGCATAGTAAGTAAACAGCTATATGATTGTTGCACTCTTTCATTGATAATTCCATGGTTCTTATATCACCCTAAGAAGTTTCTCTTCTAATGCACGCAGCGACCTCGCAAGCATTTTTACTTTCCCTGCAATACATGGTAATGTATAGGGAAAGTACTGGAATCATGTCGAAAATCGCAACTCGAGTTTTCGACAGATCTACACGTTTCAAGACCTCTAGAATACGAAAAAACCATTTTTAGCGTGACGTCTGTGTGTGTGTCTGTGTGTCTGTCTGTTTGTCTGTCTGTCTGTCTGTGCAGATTTTGTATCCACTCTAACTAAAAAACTAATGAACCGAATTTCACAAAATTTGGTTGGTAAGTCACTTGTGAGCGAGTCTGGTGCTGATTAATTTTGGGTACGATTTGGAATAAAAGAACCCGCCTTTTTTTGCGAAATGGCCCGCAAAAGCTTGTATCCACTCTAACTGAAAAACTACTGGACCGAATTTCACAAAATTCGGTAGATGAGTCACTTGTGGGTTACCCTGGTGCTGATTAGATTTTGGTACGATTCAGAAAAAAATAACCTGCCTTTTTTTGCAAAATGGCCCGCAGAAATCGTCAAAATCTAAACTAAAGAACTAGGTATACTCAAATATATCCATTAAATGCTCGTTTAATACGTAATTTTTAACGAAGAAAAGAATAAGATCAACCCCATTACACTAGGGCTAGCCGCTCTCGAGATATTCTAGTTGTTCGTATTTTCTCTACGCCACCTTTGAAAATAAGTCCGGTTACCAAATGAGAACGAAAATTGAATTAAAAATGAAATAAATTTAATTAAAATAAAGAGAACGTTAATATAAGTCTGCAGGGAAAGTCATGTGCTGCTCACATCAGATTTTTACTTTCCCTACAATACATGGTAATGTATAGGAAAAGTATTGGAATCATGTCGAAAATCACAACTCGAGTTTTCGACGGATCTACACGTTTCAAGACCTCTAGAATACGAAAAAACCATTTTTAGCGTGACGTCTGTGTGTGTCTATGTGTGTCTGTCTGTGTGTCTGTGCTGATTTTGTATCCACTCTAACTAAAGAACTAATTGACCGAATTTCATAAAATTTGGTAGGTAAGTCATTTGTGGGCGAATCTGGTGCTGATTAGTTTTGGGTACGATTCGGGATAAAAGAACCCGCTTTTGTTTTGGGAAATGGCCCCCAAAAGCTTGTATCCACTCTAGCTGAAAATCTAAAGGATCGAATTTTACAAAATTTGGTAGATAAGTCGCCTGTTGGTCACCCTGGTGCTGATTAAATTTTGATACGATTCGGAAAAAAGTAACCTGCCTTGTTTTGCAAAAGGGCCAGCAAAAATCGACAAAATCTAAAATAAAAAACTATTTATGCTGAGACATATCCATTGAATTCTTGTTTTATACGTAATTTTTAACGAAGAAAAGAATAAGACCATCCCCATTACACTAGGACTAGCCGTTCTCGAGATATTTCAGTTTTTTCGTATTTTTTCTACGCCATCTTTGAAAATATGTCAAGTTATCAAACGAGAACGAAGATTGAATTAAAAGAGAACTAAATTTATTTATAATAAAGCGATCATGGATATAAGTCTGCAGGGAAAGTTATGTGCTGCCCACACCAGATTTTATTATTAATATGTTATATAGATTGTTTGAAAAAGAAGTATCATGGATATAAGTCTGCAGGGAAAGTTATGTGCTGCCCACACCAGATTTTATTATTAATATGTTATATAGATTGTTTGAAAAAGAAGTTACACTTTCCACAATCCACGAGTCATTTCATTCCATCAGCCACAAGAATCCTTACATCTTCATCACTTACCTTTTACTTACCATTTCTCTCCCCCGGTTCAAAGTCTGATGCATGAATCGCTCTTGAATTGCTTCCGTTGCAACCCGGGAGTTTTAACGGGCGAATATCCACATACAAGCGTTCGGATCCGACGTCTTGATGGTAAAACCTCCTCCAACCCTCTACGAGCCCACTCCCGAAAGATTAATTCACGGTCTTGATTTATAAAACATTACATTAGTATTTAAATAATTTTCTGGTAGAAACGGATTTTATTTTATTTAAAACAAGACATCATTCCCTATAAAAAAAAAAAAAAAAAAAAAAACTGCATTACTGCACAATGCAATAAAATCCTAGACATCAAAACGGGAATATGCCAGAATGAAACTCCATGCATTTCTCGTCTAACATTCATGTAAGTTCTATGTATATTAAGAATCTTAATATTAATTTTTAGTTATCAATTATAGTTTAATTGGTATAAATGTCAGTCTTTATGTTTTCCTTTGTGATAATGCTATTTTACGTCTATTGGCAACAAGTACTATTAATAAAATTCTGATATTTCAAGCACAGTCCTAGGAGTATGGAAGCTATCATGCTGTGCGTTATTGTCGTAATACTCATAAACTGGATATTGCACAATTAATCGTAGGATCTTTAAAAAATTGATATTCGCCCTTTTTTCTGACCACATTTTCAGAGCACTGGAGATAGCACACCGAGTTAAGCTGTCGTGGCGACATTGTAGAACCTAATTTCTAAATGATTTTCCAACCACTGACCTTCAAACTAGCCAGAGGATGCTCAATCTTTTGAACTATTGGCATGGCATTTTTATCTGTAAGGGTAGAAGTAAATTAACGTATACAATATGATTCGAAACGCTCCGTATAAATTTTAATAATAGATAAGGAACACTAAAAGAAAACTTTTCCGTTAGTTAATATATTTCCGTAGACTTAGGTGCCAGGAGGCACTTTTAGGCGATGAGGCGATTGGTTATTTTTTGCCACCATCCTTCCTAACTCAGATTTCGTTCGTGTAATATAGATAATTCGAGACTGGTAAGATGGCCAATATGCATCTAGCGTATGGGGCTATTCATTAAACAATGCTCTACGACTTCCTAATTGGCATTTTTCGTCTATCTCGCTTTGTTGCGCAATTCTTTCTCCTAAGTCTTTCATTCATCCGCTAGGGGCGCTGTACTTTCTTTTATTCGAACGGGTATGGTTACTTTACTATATATAGACCTAAAGTATAAGCAGCATGAACACTTTCTTATTAAGATATTATATGTCTTTTCCTTCATACATATATTTGTTCTAGTATGAGTAAAATCTGGAAGTTGAGGCAAAAATGCCTTAAAGGAATTTATATTTTCATTTATTCATATTTTTGTTTCAAATACCATCAGCTCCACTTAATCGGGTAACGGATATTCGGATACCTTGCTTACAAGAAAGCTATTTGACGCGATTTTGCAAACATCTGTGGGAACTGACAATTTCAGTCCTTCCAAGCAGTCGGCATAAAATTCCCATACAATTTTGCTCATGCTATGTGAATCTGCAACGGTAACTTTCAAAGTTGTAAGAACTCACTAGAAAGTCTTCCTCATTTTCTACATATATTAATTGAAAAGTTAGTTAGATACAATATCATCTTCCACGTATAATGCTTGATTTCCTCTTTCCACGTATAATGCTTGATTTCCCTTTTCCTCAGAGTCTTGATTTTTATTGAAATAAAATACTGCTTCTGATGAAAAGATTAACAAAGCCAAAGTACTCAGCATTTCCGCATAATGTTGTGAATATTTACAGGAAAGGATACATGTTTGGGCTACTTTTAAAAAAACAGTTATGCTAGTCAGGCGGATATTCAAACGAAAGAACAAATGTTTTAGATTGCATCTAAGTTCAAAATAAATATGCTTGCTCACTTTAAAAAAACTAACGATTTAAAGATATATGTGCTGTTCAACTGTGCTGTTCATCTGTGCTGTGGATCATGTGAACAACTTTATCGTCTTACTTTTCTTTCAAGGCATGGTAATATAAATAACAAACATATTACAATGATGTTAAAATTTGGAAATCAAATAATCTACACACTCTAGAACTTGATTGAACGATTTAGCTTGACATCTGTTTGTGGGGGAGTCTGTGCAATATTTGTGTTCACTCTGGCTTAAAAATTATGCAATAAAATTTCTCCAAAATCTGTTAGGTAGGTCACATGCAGGTTTCTCGACTGCATTATTCTCCTGTTCATTTATTTTGCCAGGTTTGTCAGTGAAACCTGTATGAGAGGGCGTAAGCTGAATTATTAAATATTACCCTCGCATTATTTTTAAACACTTTTCAACATAGTTGTAAAGTGTTTATAACTTTGTGTATTCTGTCTAGCTGTCTGTCTGCCCTTTCACAGGATAACTGCCGTGAAAATGACTTTTAGTGTATTTTTAGACGGCCTGTGGGACATATGGGAATGAAGAAAAATATAATCCCCCAATTAGTTTTGAATTTTGCACGGGTTAAAGAAATAAAATAAATTGAACCCTATGGGACCTAATTTTTCAAACATTTTCTAGACGGAGTTAAAATTCGCAAATTGCTTCAAAAAATATTCTAATTATCAAGTAAGATGCCCAAAAAAATTTCATCGAAATATGTTAAGCAGTATTTTAAATAAAAATCGAAATAATAATTACACACCTACTATATGAAGAGATCACGTGACTTATTTCAAAATAAAGTAATACGATCATTTTTTTTTTTTTGTTCGCTCAGGGAAAATAGTGATTTTTAAGGAGAGCTTATATTTACATTTAACGCTGAATCCGTCCTACACCCTCTTCATTTTTACATATTATCTGTGTATACAAATTTTGTACCTACGCAATTACAATTTTTTTGATTTTAAATGATCACTAATGAATAAACTTTGATTCCATCTACAATGAAGCTTAATTTGAACATGTGCAGAATATAAACAGCGATTTTAAGATGAATTGTATAAGAATTCATGTAATTTTAACGCAAAATTATTTAATTCTGAAGTCTCGAATAAGAGTATAAGAATGAAATATATACTGCTTTTACATAAGAGAGCTATACGATTTATAATTCAATGACGTCATTTGAATAAATTTCATTTGTTTCATTGAAGTTCTAAGTTTTCATGTAAAAAATAAATTACAGAGTATAATATATTACGGAGTAAAATATATTAGGGAGGTCCCAAGCCTGGTTAACTCGATAAGATTTACAAATCAAATTACATGGAGTGTGGTTCAACGCGACATTATTATTCCAGAGTCCATTTTTAGTAACTTTCTTTTCATTCAAATTTTACAAGAGAAATTTTGAAAAATCGTTATCTTGAGCCGAAATGATTTTAATTGCAGGATCTTATCCGTCGCTTTAAAGTGCTTAAAAATCTCTCGATTGGTACCATAAATGATAATGTACCCTCTGGGAAGGAACGAATAAATCTGATGTGGGCAGCACATGACTTTCCCTGCAGACTTATATTCAAGTTCTCTTTATTTTAAATACATTTAATTCACTTTTAATTCAATTTTCTTTCTCGTTTGCTAACTGGACTCATTTTCAAAGGTGGCGTAGCGGAAAAACAGATAAACTAAAATATCTCGAGAACGGCTAGTCCTAGTGTAATGGAATTGATCTTATTCTTTTCTTCGTTAAAAATTACGTATTAAACAAGCATTTAATGGATATATTTGAGCATACGTAGCTTTTAAGTTTAGGTTTTGACAATTTGTGCGGTCCATTTTGCAAGAAAAGGCAGGTTATTTTTTTCAGAATCGTACCAAAATCTAATCAGCACCAGGGGGATCTATAAGTGACTCATCTACCGAATTTTATGAAATTCAGTTCATTAGTTTTTCAGCTAGAGTGGATACAAACTTTTGCGGGCCATTTCGCAAAAAAAGGCGGGTTCCTTTATCCCGAATCGTACCCAAAACTAATCAGCACCAGACTCGTCCACAAGTGACTTACCTTCCAAATTTTGTGAAATTCGGTCAATTACTTTTTTAGATAGAGTGGATACAAAATCTGCACAGACAGACAGACAGACACACAGACAGACACACAGACAGACAGACACACAGACACACACACAGACGTCACGCTAAAAATAGTTTTTTCGTATTCTAGTGGTCTCGAAACGAGTAGATCCGTCGAAAACTCGAGTTGCGATTTTCGGCATGATTCCAATTCTTTCCCCATACATTACCATGTATTGCAGGGAAAGTAAAAATCTGATGTGGGCAGCACATGACTTTCCCTGCAGACTTATATTAACGTTCTCTTTATTTTAACTAAATTTATTTCACTTTTAATTCAATTTTCGTTCTCATGCGGTTACCGGGCTTATTTTCAAAGGTGGCGTAGGGAAAGTACGAAAAACTAAAATATCTCGAGAACGGCTAGTCCTAGTGTAATGGGGTTGGCCTTATTCTTTTCGTCGTTAAAAATTACGTATTAAATCAGCATTTAATGGATATATTTGAGTATACCCAGTTCTTTAGTTCAGATTTGTACGATTTTTGCAGGCCATTTTGCAAAAAAAGGCAGGTCATTTTTTTTTAATCGTACCAAAATCACCAAGGTAACCCATCAGCACCAAGGTAACCCTCAAGTGACTCATCTACCGAATTTTGTGAAATTCGGTCCATCAGTTTTTCAGTTAGAGTGGATAAAAGCTTTTGCGGGCCATTTCGCAAAAAAGGCGGGTTCTTTTATTCCGAATCGTACCCAAAACTAATCAGCATCAGACTCGCTCACAAGTAACTTACCTACCAAATTTTGTGAAATTCGGTCCATTAGTTTTTTAGTTAGAGTGTATACAAAATCTGCACAGACAGACAGACACACAGACAGACACACAGACACACACACAGACGTCACGCTAAAAATAGTTTTTTCGTATTCTAGAGGTCTCGAAACGTATAGATCCGTCGAAAACTCGAGTTGTGATTTTCGGCATGATTCCAATACTTTCCCTATACATTACCATGTATTGCAGGGAAAGTAATACCTTCCCTGCAATACATGGTAATGTACAGGGAAAGTATTGGAACAATACTTTCCCTATACATTACCATATATTGCAGGAACAGACAAAAGATACAAAAGATACAAAAAAGAGACATGTTGCTGATCAAGAATTAATAGATGATTTAAATGCAATACAAGATCCCACATTTCGAGAAAGATTAGATAGAGGATTTTTTATTAAACCTATTATTAAAGCTAAAACTACTTTTGGGTTAGGAATTTCTCCTTCTATATATTGTGTCAAGTGCAAAAACAAAACCGAAACTAAAAATATCATGAAACTAAAAATATGGGTAAAGGTATTTGTACAATTTGTGGAAGTAAAAAGAATACTTTTTTAGGATCAAATAGAATATTTTAAAAGATCCATATTATAATCCAGAAACAGGATATTGTGGTATTAATGAATTGAAAAGAAAAACAGGATTATCTAATGTTGAAGAATTTTTACATGAACAAGATGTATATACTAGATATAAACCTGTCATTCGTAAATTTACAAGAAGGAGAGTATATGTTCCAAACGGTAATAATCAATTTGACTCTGATTTGTTATTTATAAAAAAGTATAGCAAATATAATGATGGAACTAATTATTTGTTAACAGTTATAGATGCTTTTAATAAATATGCTTGGGCTTTCCCTATAAAAAGGAAAACATCTGAAGAAGTAGTACAAGGTTTTAAACAAGTTTTTAAAGAAAGAAAGCCAAAATGCATTTTGACAGATGAAGGTACTGAATTTACAGGAAAAGTTACACAAAAATTATTCAATGAAAATGATATACAGTGGTTTACGACTTATAATAAAGAAATAAAATCTGCAATAGCTGAGAGATTTAATAGAAGTATAAGAGAAAAAATTATAAAATATATGCATGCTAACAATACTAAAAGATATATTGATGTATTACCCAAATTACTTAAAAATTATAATAATTCATATCATAGATCAATTGAAATGTCACCCATTGAGGCTAGTCGAAACGAAAATGAATCTCAAAATTATAAAAATTTATATACGAAAAAGATCATTAAAAAACCTAAATTTAGGATAGCGATAGGGGATAGTGTTAGAATATCAGCAATTAAAAAAACATTCAGGAAAGTAGATGATTCTACATTTACTGAAGAGATTTTTATATAGTATCTGAAGTATTAAAAACAGATCCAATTACTTATCGATTAAAAGATTTAAACAGTAAAGAAATTGAAGGAAATTTTATGAAAATGAAATGGCAAAATATAATAAAAAAGATGATGTATATAAAATTGAAAAAATCATAAAAAAGAAAGGAAATAAATATTTTGTAAAATGGTTAGGATATCCTGATGAATTTAATAGTTGGCCATCAGATTTATACGATGTTAAGAATTAGTTTAAATTTTTCAAAATCTTTAACATAGTATCTTTTTTAATTATTGATAACATATTTAATATTCTTATCTTTATTAAATTTATCAATAAAATATGTTTCAACAATTTTATAATCCATAATGTTAAACTCAAAATGAGTTCTTTTCTTATATAAGCACCAGAAATTATTTTATTATATATTTCATCCTTTAATTGTGATGGCTCAGATCTGAGCCACTACTAATCATCAGTTAAAAATGAAGGTTAACTTTTTTGATGGTGTTGAAACGGTTGAATCGATTGCTATTTCAGATAATGAAGTTTCAAATAATGAAGTAGCGCATAATTTAAAGATGAAATTAATGTCTTTTGATGATGAATATTTTTATATTATAGATTACGAGAGTTTAAAACAAAGAAATAAAAGTAGAATTAGTTATTTTAATCGAATAAAAATTAGATATAATATTACTCAAGAAGTTGAGGAAATGTTTTTAAAATTTTTAGATGTTATGTATTATGAGAAATCAGTTAATTATTATTATTTTACGAAAAAGATTTGTGATATTTTTAAAATTGAAAATAATATAAAGGTCCAAAGACTTTATTATAAAATCAAAAAGAAATATGAAAAAATATGGAATGATTTCTTACAAAAAAATTGAAAAGTATTTCAAAAAATGTTTCCTAATAAATGGAGCTTACAAAAAGTGTATACACTGTTTGACTATGAAATCAGTAAATGAGTTTAATATATATGTCATAGAAATGGAAAAAATTATTTCCAAAGTCATTGTAAATGTTGTGATTCTATAATCATATATAAAAAAATTAAATGTGAATGTGGTATGCAATATACATATACACACAAAAAGAGACATTTAAAAAGTAAATTTAAAGAATTAAGAGACATTTAAAGAATTAAGAGACATATTAAGAGACATTTAAAAATTTTAAAATTTGAAAGAATATACAGTGGTACTTATAAAACTACTTGTATTTACATTTTAAAAAATAGAAATCATTTTGATACCATTACATCTGTTACAGGAGTTTTGGGAAAAAACAATTATTGTGATTACTGTAAGATGAGTTATAAAAGAAGCGATCAGCATAAATGTTTATTAAAATGTGATAGATGTTTTAGAAAAGAAAGTAATTGTGAAGGAGATGATATCCTGTGTAATGAATGTTTTCGAAGTTTTAAAGGCGAAAAATCTTTTGTAAATCATAAAAATAAATTAAAAAAGTTGTCTGTTTGTGAAAGACTATGGAAATGTTTAAAATGTAAGAGAAATATCAACAGATATAAAAGAGAACCTGAAGATTATAAATGTGGAGAAAGACTATGTAAAAATTGTAGACAATGGGTCTCAAAAGATCATAGGTGTTATATGAAAACAAAAAAAGCTAAGGGTAGAACATGTAAAAATATTTGTTCTACAAGAACTCAAGAATGGTGAAATATATGTCAAAAACATAGATTTCCTGAAAATTATATGTATGGTAGAATGTGTGAAAACAAATGTAATTACAAAAGTAATGACAGATATAGTTGGTGTGATGCATGTAAATATTCAGGATTTACACAAAAATATATGTTTTTTGACGTTGAAACGAATCAAGAGACAGGAAACCATGAAGTCAATTTAATTATAAATCAAGAATTTAATGGAGAAGAAAACATATTTAAGAATGAAAAGGACTATTGTAAGTGACTATTTGATAAGAAACATGCAGGTTATACCGTATTAGCTCATTATGGGAAAGATTTTGACTTTCAGTTTATAGCTAAATACTGTTTTAAAAATAAAATTAAAGTTTTTACAATATATCAAGGACATAAACTCATTTATATGCATGCAAACAAATATAATATAAGGTTTATAGATTCTATTAATTTTACATTGATTCCATTAAGAAAATTTCCTAATACGTTTGGATTAACAGAATTAGCAAAAGGATATTTTCCTCATTTGTTTAACACTATTAAAAATCAAACTTATATAGGAAAATATCCTGAAAAATACTATTATGGATATGATACTATGACTTTAGATGATAGAGCATTGTTTAATAAATGGTACAAATCTATAAAAAATGAAATCTTTGATTTTCAAAAAGAAATTATAAAATACTGTAGGTCTGATGTAGAAATTTTAAGAAAAGGATGTTTCGAATTGAGAAGATTATTTTTAGAAATAGCTAATATAGATCCTTTTAATATATCACTTTAGCAGGTGTTTGTATGGCTATATATAGAGATAAATTCATTCCTAAGGGTACAATAGCTATAGATGAAGATATCATCAAAAAAGATCCAGTAAAATTCAAATGCTTGGTTAGATTATTTATCTCAAAAACATAAAATAAATGTACAGCATGCTTTAAATGGAGGAGAGAAAAAAATAAAATTAGACAGTAAAACTTATAAACTAGATGGTTTTTACAATAGCACTGTACATCAATTTCATGGTTGTCATTGGCATGGATGTTATTGTTGTTACAGAAAATCTACTTGAAATAAACAAAATCAAATATGTATGACAGATTTATATGAAAAACCAAAAAAGATAAATAATAAGATAAAAGATGAAGGATATGAGTTAATTGAGATATGGGAATGTGATTTTGATAATGATAAAGAAATTAAAAAATATATGAAAAAAGAATGGAAAAGAGATTTTATAGAACCTTTTAATCCTAGAGATGCCGTCTATGGGGGTAGATGTGAACCGACTAAATTAAAATATGAAATGGAAAATAAAGAGAAAGGTCGATATATTGATGTATGTTCACTCTATCCAACTGTACATTATTTTGATTATTATCCAATTGGGCATCCTAAAAAGATCTATAATCCTAAAAAATATGATGAGTATTGGTTTGGGATGATACAGTGTAAAGTACTTCCTCCTAGAAAATTATATCATCCTGTATTGCACTTATAAAGGAGAAAAATGGATATTTAGTTTGAGTAAATCATGTTCAAAAACATTTAAATGCTACCATTATAAAACAGATACTGAAAAGAAAAAATGTAAAAAGTGTTATGAAATAAGAAATAAATTATGTAATCATACAGATGATGAAAGACGTTTTATAGGTACTTGGACTACGGATGAAGTCAATTTAGCTATAGAAAAAGGATATAAAATTTTAAATATATATGAAGTTTGGCATTTTGAAAAGAAAACAGATAAAATATTCAAAGAGTATGTCAATATGTTTTTAAAAATTAAATTAGAAACGGATGATAAATTACAGATACCAAAAGATTTTAAAAATAAAAAAGATTATGAAACATACATTAATAATTTTAAAAAGATTGTCAAAGAAAAATTAGATATTGATTTAGGTGATATAAAAGAAAATCCTGGTATGAGATTTATAGCCAAAATATGTTTAAATTCATTATGGGGTAAGTTTGGACAAAGAAATAATATGAAACAAACTGAGCTGATAATAGAGCTGGAAGATTTTTAAAGTATTATATTAAATGATAAAATTAAAGATTTGAATATGATATTTTTAAATGATGATTGTGTACAAATGGATTATAAGATGAAAGATGAATATACCAAGAATAACTTTAATACGAATATTTATATAGCAGCTTTTACAACTAGTTCCGCTAGAATAAGATTATATAAAATGCTTGATAAACTAGGAGATAAAGTAATGTATTGTGATACAGATAGTATCGTTTATATTGATGATGATACTAGTAAAGTATAAACAGGTTGTGTGTTGGGAGAATGGACAGATGAATTAGGAGAAGATAAATATATGACATCGTGGATATCTGGAGCTAGTAAAGATTATGGCTATATTCTTAATGATGGATCTGTAAAAGGAAAAGGAAAAGGTTTTAAAATGAATTATGAGAGTGAAACTAAGCTCAGTTTTGATGAAAGAATGAAAATAATAACAGGTGAAACTGAATATATAGATGTAGAAATAAATCAGTTTCAAATACAAAAAGATAGAAATATTAAAGTGAATAAAACGAATAAAAGATACATGTTTGGATATGATAAAAGAAGTATTTTAGATAATTTTGATACTGTACCATTTGGTTATTAATATTTATAAAAAATGTTTACTTATAAATGGATGAGTGTATAGGTGATATTCGAGCTTTAAATTTTACAAATTCTGAAGAGATTTACTATTTGACTTATCTTTGTAAAGAATTGTAGGATTTGTATATAAAATATGAATTTGATCATACTGAAAAACTATTATCAGAAAGTTTTCAAAGGATGACTGAATTAATTGAAAAGGAAGTAAATGAAGATATTAAATTAAATGGATTAGGAGTTTTATATGTTATTTCAAAGAACTTATTCTATTGGTCATCTTAAATAAATGATTAGATTTCTCATAAACGAGGTTTTACAGATTATGAATAATGGATAAATTTATATTTATAAAAAATGTTTACTAATAAATGGAAGAGTTCAATAGACTCAGAGGTTATCCTAAAACGTTTAAATTAAAAGATTTAAATCCTGGGAAATATGATCTGATATCACTGAGTAAAATTATTACTGAATATGGAGATTCATTAATCGTAAAGTTAGATGTGGAAAATGAAGAAAAAGAGTATTACCTAGCGAAAAAACATGCGAAACTTTCTGATGAATCATTAAATAAAATCAATAAAGGAAGATATATATTTAAGTATTCGGGTATGATTGATGATAAATACGAGTATGAATTAGAGAAAGCTTAATAATTTTTTAATATATTAGATCCTCTTTTTTCATGCATTTTTAATTAAAATCTCTATAATTCAGTGGATTTTATATACATAATGATTTCTTTTTTTTAATAAATTAGAGGGCTTCCATTCAAGTCCTCTTTTTCCATGCATTTTTAATTAAAATCTCTATAATTCAGTGGAGGATGACCACCCCCCACTGGATTTGCAACATAATGTATAAAATTTATTATATTATTTGTAATTATCCCCTCTTTTTTATTAAACATATATTTTGTAATTTTAAATCCATAATGCTTTCATTTTTTAATAAATTAAAGGGCTCAGATCCTCTTTTTTCATATTTTTATAATTATTTTTAATTTTATAAAATATGTTTAGAATTAGTTAAAAATTTTGAGTTTTTTAAAGATATCTATTAAATATGTGTGTGTGGGGGGGGGGGTACCAACCCCACCCTTTAAAAACAGGGTATTTTTAATATATTAGAGGACTTCCATTCATTTCCTCTTTTTCACGCATTTATTTTAAAATCATGTTTTTTAATATCAATCTCTAATATATTTGATATTATTTTCTTTCATATATTCAAAGATTTTGATAGATTTGGTCTCAATAATGTCTCATTTTTAAGTCAATATGAATGAAATTTTAGAGTTCTAAATCTCTCTTGATTTTTGTTTTTTTTTAAAAATACGCATTTTTGAATGATTTTATGCATTTTTGAATGATTTTATACATTTTTGATCTTAAGAGGTTGTCCTGGTTTTTAAAAAAATGGAGAAAAGTAGTAGTATATGGGGTGGACTTTTGAACAAAATTACTATGTCATTTTGTCCCAGAGTCCACCTCATATACTACTTGTGTGTGTGTGAAAGTATGTGTCTGAGTGTGTGTGTCATTGAGACTTTGGAGACTATAACTGACGAACGAATGGACCGATTCGAACGAAATTTGGTACAAAAATCACAATCCATAAACACTGGAAGCCAATTGTTTTTATACACAATCGAGTTTTCAGAACCCCCTAAATTTACGAGTGAAATTTTGAAAGAATCGTCAAAAAATCAAAACCGCTAATAAAGTTACGCGAATAGACATTTCCCGTGTAATTTTTCATTAGAAAACGATTGACATAAATTTTAGAACGCTAACTTGAACCGTTTTCGAGATATTGCACATTTTACAAAAAAATTATCAAAAAGTTATATAAAATAAAAAAAATATTTCCTATTGAGAAACATGGGCACTTTTCATATGTAATACCGTGCGATAAATTTGGTGACATCATTCTCGTGGATCCAGCCCGTTCCATTCACGGAAAAAGATACTTTGAGTAATACTTTTGTATTCGAACTCCAATAGTCATTTATCTGCTGTAAGAATAACTTATTTCTCCATGCATAACGCTTGGCGAGACTTTGGCGACGAATATGACAGAATGTCGCCAACTTGGCGACATTTTTAATTGTTGCCAAATTAACAAAAATCTCGCCAAATTGATGAAAATGACGCCAAATCAATGAAAATTACGACTAATTGAAGAAAATTCAATACCTTGGAAAGAATATAAGTATCTACTATAAGAATAACATTTTTTTTAAACTGTAAAAGTAGTAAATTCATTGCATTATATAAGGAAAGTCATGTGTTGCCCACATCAGATTTTTACTTTCCCTGCAATAAATACATTGTAATGTATAGGAAAAGTATTGGAATCATGCTGAAAATCGCAACTCGAGTTTTCGACGGATCTACACGGTTCGAGACCTCTAGAATAAGAAAAAACTATTTTTAGCGTGACGTCTGTGTGTGTGTCTGTATGTCTGTCTGTGTATCTGTGTGTCTGTGTGTCTCTCTGTGCAGGTTTTGTAGCCACTCTAACTAAAAAAGTAATTGACCGAATTTCATAACATTTGGTAGGTAAGTCACTTGTGAGCGAAAACTGGTGCTGATTAGTTTTGGGTACGATTCGGGATAAACGAACCCGCCCTTTTTTGCGAAATGGCCCCCAAAAGCTTGTATCCACTCTATCTGAAAAACTAATGGACCGAATTCCACAAAATTTGGCAGGTAAATCACTCGTGAGACACCCTGGTGCTGATTTGATATTGTTATGATTCGGAAAAAAATAGCCTGCTTTTTTTTCCAAAATGGCCTGCAAAAATCGCGAAAATCTAAAATAAGAAACTACGTATGCTCAAATATATCCATGAAAGGCTTGTTAAATACGTAATTTTTAACGAAGAAAAGAATAAGATCAACCCCATTACACTAGGACCAGCCGTTCTCGAGATATTTTAGTTTTTTCGTATTTTCTCTACGCCACGTTTGAAAATAAGTCCTGTTATCAAATGATAACGGAAATTGAATTGAAAGTGAATTAAATGTAATTAAAATAAAGATAATGTGAATATTAGTCTGCAGGGAAAGTCATGTGCTGCCCACATCAGATTTTTACTTTCCCTGCAATACATGGTAATGTATAGGGAAAATATTGGAATCATGTCGAAAATCTCAACTCAGGTTTTCGACAGATATACACGTTTCGAAACCTCTAGAATACGAAAAACCTATTTTTAGCGTGACGTCTGTGTGTGTATCTGTCTATCCGTCTGTCTGTCTGTCTGTGCAATGAATTTATCCACTCTAACTCAAAAACTAATGGACCAAATTTCATAAAATTTTGTAGGTAAGTCACTTGGGTGTGACCCTGGTGCTGATCAGTTTTTGGTACGATTCGTAAAAACAGAACCCGCCTTTTCTTGCAGAATTGCCCTTAAAAATTGCATGTATCCACTCTAGCTAAAATACTAAATGCCCAAATTTCACAAAATTTGGTAGATAAGTTACTTGTAGGATACTCTGTCGCTGATTAGATTTTGGTACGATTCGGAAAAGAAGAACCCGCCGTTTTTACGGAATAGCCAGCAAAAATCGTCAACATCTAAAATAAAAATTCACGTATGCTCAAATATATCCATGAAATGCTTGTTTTGTACGTAATTTTTGACGATGAAAAGAATAAGACCAACCCCATTACACTAGGTCTAACCGTTCCCGAGATATTTTAATTCTCTACGCCACCTTTGAAAATAAGCCCAGTTACCAAATGAGAACGAAAATTGAATTAAAAGTGAATTAAATTTAATTTAAATAAAGAGAACGTGAATATAAGTCTGCAGGGAAAGTCATGTGCTGCCCACATCAGGTTTTTATTTTTCGATTAAAAAAGTATTTTATTTCCTATATCGATACAGCCGACTTTCATAATTTTCTTTATCTGGAAAGAAGTCGCAAGAATTTTTTTTTAATATTGTACTTTCTCTATCAGTTTAATTATGTACCTTGGAAGAGTAATGCATCAAAATCCCGACCACGAAATCAGTAACTTGTCGAAATGTAATCCATGCGACACTTGTCCATATATGGCGAATGCAACGTGGCAGAAAAGTACTTTAACTTTCCTTGCAGTCGAAAAAAGTCATCCATCACTGTCAAAGAACTTTCTTAAAATGACTTATGTTGTTAAATGCTCCACGATTTCAAATTGCCAAGAAATGGATATCAGAATTAAGGTAATGAGCGAACAAGTTTAAGTTTTACTTAATTTTGATGAGCGTTTTGAATTATGTCATCATTTCATGAAATTTACTTGACATTTTGGTATTTTTTCAAGAGTAAATATTGCATAGATTAAGTAAAACTTAAACTTGTTTGCTCATTACCTTAATTCTGATATCCATTTCTTGGCAATTTGAAATCGTATAATTAATTTAATTATAACTAATCTGAAAAATCTGAGAGCTAGAGGTTGATCAGATTTTCCCCCTAGATTTTATTATGTGGGAGTTTAAAGTATGGTGGACATAAAATGGATCCTGTATGAAAAAACTATCATTTATTTATCATCTTGAACGGAACATCAGAGTATTTGATATTTTAAGAAATGTAAAGCAGGGATAAAGAACATTCTGCGGAATAACCCTTTCAAATGTTTGTCATTAACTTTTGATTTTACTGTAGTAACATGCGTTTCCTAGTTCGTAAACTTTCATTATTTTTTATTCAGTTATAAATACATGCTGTCCTAATGCCTAAATATTAAGCACATTTTACCCCCCAATGACACCCATAGTCAATTTTACTGCACTCTAAACAACACACTTTTTCATCATCATTCCCACCACCGGCCGTCCAAACAGTTAGTTACCTTACTCCTTTCTGGGATGTCGGACGGTCTGGGTCTCCATCATTATTCTCACCAAGATCGAAATGGTTACACATTCTGTAAACCAGTTCTTGCATATTCCAAGTGATTGGAAGATAAAAAATGTATTTATGTTTTTTACTTCATCGATTGAAGAAATCTAAAGATACAAATTTAAAGCAAATATTCACGTATAAACTTAATATTAAGCTTTAATATAAATACTCTAAACTAAAAAATAAAACTAAAAAATATTTATATTTTTTTCATGTCACTTAGAATTTTATTACATATATTATGTGAATTCCGTATGCCTGAAAATTAAAACACTTTATTAATAATAGCTTAAACAGTTAATTAAGTATCAACATCTTTCAAAGATAAAAGATAGCTTTCTACGTTAGGATACAAAACTGTCGTAAGCCCTAGGGTTGGTTGTGTGGTCAGGGCCTTCAACGTTCAACGTTAGGATACATAAAGCAAAACAACCGCAACAGAAAAGTCAGAAGTTTCAGTCAAACAGAATAATGCTCATTTGACACAAGATATCAACATTACTAATTCCATTTAAACGCCTGAGAGGGCAAACTTATTTTACTGTTTTAACCGTTTATAACACTTAGGTGACCTTAAAATGAAATGAATTAGCTATAAAATTGAAAAAAAAATCCTATTATTCATATATATTATTTTAAATTTCTTCTTTATCAGATGCAGTGAACCCAATTAACTTTCATTATAATTTGTTTTTAAATAATATTAAAACTTTGCAGTGCATAACCTACCCTAACAGCATTTTTTTCACAGTGACGTAAGATTTACGTCACACTGTGACTTTGAGACGTCACAGGACGTCGCAGTACGTCTCGACAATGTCATATTGAGGTCACAGCGAAGTCATTTTGGCCATTTTCATGGTCGTTTGTGACGTCGCATATTAACTTGTATATGACGTCACACTGTAATTGCCATTGTAGTGTCGTCACGTTGTGAAGTGTTAATTAAATTGTGAAAACGTCAGAGAATATAGTCACAATGAAGTTACAATGTTACTAATACGTAACGTCGCATAGAAGTCACAAATATTATGTCACAACCCAGGTGTCACGTAACTACAACGTCACTCTCACAAATGTGGCGATCTTTGCTGTGAGGGCAATAATTTTAAAAGTTTTCTCTGGCATGTACCCTACGCAATTTATGTAACTCCCCTCGGTTATCGATGTTTGCGTTAATCAAAACTTTCTCTAATCTGGACCATGTCTATTCCTATTTAGTCAGAAGTTGCGAGTATGTACTGCAATTCAAAATGCACTTCATATACAGCAAAATCGAATGTTTGTTTTTGATATTAACAAAACCATATGCATATGCACGCAAGATATTCAATAATAGAATCACTTTCTGAATGCAAATGATAGAGATTATTATTCCAACTATGTCTGCGCGTTTTGCTTATTAGAATTCTCCGAAATTGCCTAGAATATTCCTGAATATAGATTGAAGTTCAAGGTTTCGAAGCAAATATTTCCATAAAAGGTTGTTGAAGTGCCATGAAGTAGAATTTAATTCAATTCTGAAATTTAGTACGAGTTGAAGAGAAAGCCTTTTAGATTTGTTTTCTGGAAAAGCTAAGTTAATATATACAAAAATTTTTGTAGTTAATTCATGTTTAAACATGTTCGGAATATTAAAAAAAGTTTTTTACTTCATATTGATATTTTTCTTGTTCATATTACATATAGTGCAAAGAAATAATTGGAATTAATATTGCCATCTTTTAGCATGCAACACCAATTATTGGAATTTAATGTTAGCTAATTACATTTTCAGGTTTAACTGACTGCTTAAATTCAGAAAACAAATATAAATGCTCTTCTATTTAGTAAATAGCATGAGTCTGAAATTATTTATATATGTTAAATAGTTAAAATGGGAGAATGCATTAAATGAGGGCGCCAGGCCTTGATTACGACCTAGACCTACAAAGTCTGGGGCATTTGCACCCAGATTTTAGGGGATCCAAAATCATCTTGTACAGAAACTTGCTACACCAACCAAAAATCGAAAAACGGTTCTTCCTACTCGCTATCTAATACTCTACCGTTGATCTACTGGTGCGGAATTGCAAGCTCTTTTCTTCGAAGTTGACGCTGTAATCCCATAAACATATTTAAAAATATTAAAAGTTAACCTTTTCAGTCTTAATATCCTGGACTTTCAGAATAATTTTCAGAATTAATCATTCTTTATAACATTATGTTCTTCATATTTAGCTTATAAAATGCACCTTTTATACAAGCAATTGTTACAGGAAGTAAGGAAAAATATTCCAGTCAGGTTTTTTGCTTCTGAAAGATTAGTAAAATGTAATATTTAAGATATAGCTTTTGCTTTCAAATACTGTACTGCACTTTTCTTTTCGAATTCTTTTAAGACTGTATGGCACTTTTATATCTATCGCACACTAAATAATTATGTTCTTTTGTCTGTGTAAAAATATAAATACGGAGAAAGAAAAATATTTTTGATTTCTCTTTCAAAAAACTGGAAAAGTGAACGTGTTGTGGCCACTAAATGTTGTTCCTAAGGCTCCAAATCATATTGATAGAGAACTGTATAGACCTGTGATTATAATATTAGTTTATTCATTATAATTAAATTTATAAATAATTCAAAAATACTTTAATGTTTTGTATCTCTTCTAATCAATATTTTGCTAAAATTACATATAATAAAATACTGTATATTTGATAATAAGATTTAATACTATATAATGCTGCAAAAGTACTATTTTGAAAACCATTGAATATACAAGGTTTATTAAAACAATCAATTATCAATTACAATACAAATTGGCAATAATCAATTATCAATTACAAATTATCAATTACAATATTTTTTATTTTAAATGATCACTAAACATTGATTATTTCTTCAACGAAGCCTAATTTTAACGTATGCAGAATGTAAACAAATCAAACGATTGTAAGATGAATTGTATAAGAATTGCTGAATTTTTTAAAACAAAATTATTTTGCTGTAGAGTCTGGAATATAATTGATATCAAATAAATATTCATTGGATTTACATTGAGAAGCAGACGATTTTAAAGCAATACCTTTTTTATTGAAGTTTTAAATTTTAAGTAAAATAAATAATTGTAGCACTGTATTAATTTAAAAAATATCACCGCTGAATGTATTGCATTTTAGATAGTTTTAAATAAAATTGCATTTAAGTTGGAAAGTGTTTCATAGTCAATGCTTTATGCATAATTAATCTTTCTTGTTAACAAATATATTGATAAAATGAAAACTGTTTTATTGAAAGAAATTTTTAATAATTATTGTTAACTATCAGCAAACAAATTAGTTACCAATTAGAGTATTCCAAAGATGAAAACCTATATGAAACGGCTAAATAAATTATTTTCTGTGTAAAAACTTCAAAAATACATCCCTGGCTTAGAAAGATGATAAACCAATTGTTTAATTGATTGTTGGATTTACAAAAGGTGTATAAGTTTATTTAATTTATAACAAAAATGGAAAATTAAATTTTAGCAGATTTGAATATATGATATCATTGGATAACTTAGTACAATAGTCAGAGAATTGTAATGCCATTGGGGGTGTGAATAACTCATAGTCATAAATCTCTTTGTGACAACAATTGATGTCAAAATCTGTTCCAGCCGATCACTCTTGAAGTAATTGATGGCTAAGCATTCCTGATATATTTCTAGCTAAGAGTCAATGGAAGATAACTGGATGATACAAATATATAAATAGTGGTAAAGAAACGATTTATTACAGATGTCAAGTAAAAAAATTCATTGACTGCGTGAATATTTTATAATGATGTCAATTACTTTTAAACCATTAAGCTATATAGAATACTAGGTTATCTTTGGCGAGAAGAATTGGAAATATTGTAGCTGTAACTTAATTGGTTGAGCTTCGTCTGCACGGTTCAAATCCCATCTGGGACCGAGAAACATTTACAATACCGTCCATTTGAATTACATCTGCAAGAAAGTTGTAGGCAATAACGATGAGGATTTTGAAGAGGCCTAGCTGCGTTCTTTCAGTGCACTTTAGTGATTTTGGCCCCATTTTCGATATCAAAACCACACAGGATGAATAATAAAAATGATGATAATAATAATGAAATAAAAAACAAATCATACAATACTAAAGTGGTCTTTCAAGTCTAAGATCCATTAAGATCTTACTTTACTGGAATAGCTAGAAAATACACTCGGCGTTGCCCGAAAGAGATAAATTGAATTTGTAATTTAAAAAATATATATATTCATATAAAGCATACAATCTTTTGAATACAATTCGTGACAACAGTTGCCCCGATCCCATACCCAAATAATAGAAAATTAAAGCATACAATCCTTCGCATACTACCTTAGACAACCGGTGAAATGATTCCATCCCCAAATTATATATAATTAAATCATACAATTCTTTGCATACAATCAATGACAATCGGTGCAAGATTTCATCCCAAATTTATATAAAAACAAAAACATGCAATCAGTGACAACCGTTGCAACAATCCAATCGTCAAATTATATAAAATAAAAGCATACAATCCATATCAACCTGTGTAACGATTCAATTCCTAAAAAACTATTCCCCCGCCTTTAAAATGGGTCCGATCCTATGCGACTTCCGGCTAAAACTCACCGCGGGAGAGTAAGATGATACGCAATTTCCAAGCACTTCATCGAAAATGTTAGCAGTCCATTCAGTTCTAAAATGTATAATTAATCTACGGATGGGTTGAGGAAATATTTTTCTGGAGTAGTCTGTGATATGTTTATAAGCTACTGATAAATTATAAACTTTGGATAGCATGTTAATTTTTTTAATCACTGTATAAAAGTCGAGGAGGTATAAAACGCATGAAAAGTATGTTCTTTAAATATTCATTCGTGAAAATTCGTCTATTAATCGTATGGATTCCGTTCAAAGTTGGTTTGGAATATAATTTTGGATGAAGGATCGATTTGTATGAATATCGCATAAAATCGTTATAAATCAAACTAAAATATATAATATCTACAAAAACTAATTGGAATTTTAAAAAAAGTACACGGTGGTACACCTACGAGTATTCATGTCTTGAAGTACCTGTGTATCAAATTACATGGTCGTACGAAGATTAGATTTTACGTTATAGACCACCCAAACACACACACAGCCATCTATCTTTTTTTATTATGTAAGATAATATAGTGTTCACTTTGACGAGAAGAATTTTCCAATAGATCATTTGGGAGAACGTCGGTATACGATGATTCTTCGATTCAAGCCCCATTTGATACAGAGAAACCTTTATAAATATAATTATTCAGAGTTTTAAGTGTATTTGACTCTTTGTATTGGCATGTGAAGGAGTATTTTGACGACGATAAAACTGTTAATTTTCTTGTCTTCTAACATCTTTATAAACAATGCTATTTTTTTTAATAAATTCAAACTTTTTATATAATTCTAGAGCATGGATATATAAATCAGTGAAGTATTAACCATTTAAAAAAATGTGCTTTTTTAAAAATTTTTGAAAACAGATCTATGCGACTGCAAAAACCAACTTTAATTTCATAATATTATCAAATAAAACCAGCATTTGTCTATAATAACAAAAATCTGATGTGGGCAGCACATGACTGCCCCTGCAGACTTAAATTCATATTTTATTTATTTCTTTAATTATTCATTAGATTGAGTTTAATTGTACCAAATAACACTAACTTTGCATTTTTTAATTCAATTTTGTTTTTATTTGGTAATTGGACATTTTTCCGATAGAGACGTAACAAAAATGCAAGAAGTCTCAAATATCTTGAGAACGGTTAGTCCTAAAGTATAATGGAGTGTGTTATATTCTTTTCCTCGTCAAAATTTCGTATAAAACAAGAATTTAATTGATACATTTCAGCATATGTAGTCTTTTTACTTTCCTTATATACATAATGTATAAGGAAAGTATTGTGTCGGGGTCGAAAATTCGAATTCGAGTTTTCGACGGGAGAGCACGTTTCAAGCATCCCTGATCACGAATCAAACATTTTTGAAGTGATGTCTGTGTGTGTGTGTGTGTGTGTGTGTGTGTGTCAGTGAGTCTGTGGAGACGATAACTGACGAACGAATGGACCGATTTGAACCAAATTTGGTACAAAAATCACAATCCGTAAACACTGGAAGCCTATTGTTTTTATACGTAATCGAATGTTCAGAACCCCCCTAAATTTTCGAATAAAATTTTGAAAAAACCCTCAAAAAATCAAAACCGCTAATAAAGTTACGCAAATAGACATTTCTTATGTAATTTTTCATTAGAAAACGATTGGCATAAATTTTAGAACGCTAACATGAACCGTTTTCGAGACATTGCACATTTTTCAAGAAAAATATCAAAAAGTCATATAAAATGAAAAAAAAATATATTTCCTATTGAGAAACATGTTCACTTTTCATATGTTATACCATCCGATAAATTGGGTGACATCATTCTCGTGGATCTAGCTCGCTCCATTCAAGAAAAAAGATACTTTGAGTAATACTTTTGTATTTGAACGCCAATAGTCATTTATCTGCTATAAGAACAACTTATTTCTTCGTCCATAACGCTTGGCGAGATTTTGGCGATGGATTTGGCGGAATGTCGCCAACTTGGCGACTTTTTGAAATGTTGTTAAATTAACAAAAAACTCACCAAATGGATAAAAATGACGCTAAATCAATGAAAATGACGACTGATTGTCGAAAATTCAATATCTTGGAAATAATATTTATATCTACTATAAGAAAAACCTATTTTTTACTCTAAAAGTAGTAAATTCATTACATTATATAAGGAAAGTCATGTGTTGCCCACATCAGATTTTTTTTTTTAGATTTTGGCGATTTTTGTGGACCATTTCGTAAAAGAAGGCAGGTTGTTATTTTCCGAGTCGTACCAAAAGCGAATCGACGACCAGAGTGTCCCATAAGTAACTTATCTACCAAATTTTGTGAAATTTGGTCAATTAGTATTTTAGCTAGAGTGATACATGAAATTATTGCGGGCCATTTCGTAAAAAAGGGGGATTCTTCTTTTCCGAATCGTATCAAATTCTAATCAGCACCAGAGTATCCAACAAGTAATTTATTCACCAAACTTTGCGAAATTTGGTAAATTAGTATTTTAGCTAGAGCGGATAAATGAAATTTTTACACGCCATTTCGCAAAAAAGGCGGGTTCTCTTTTACGAATCGTACCAAAAACTAATCAGCACCATGGTCGCATCCAAGTTACTCACCTACCAAATTTTATGAAATTCGATCCATTAGTTTTTGAGTTAAAGTGGATAAATACATTGCACAGACACACAGACAGACATACAGGCAGACGCACACACAGACGGCGCGCAATAGTTTTTTCGTATTCTAGAGGTCTCGAAACGTGTAGATCCGTCGAAAACTCGAGTTACGATATTCGACATGATTCCAATACTTTCTCTATACATTACCATGTATTGCAGGGAAAGTAAAACGCAGTAGACAAATAATTATTACCAAATGTTAAAATAACATTAACAAACATTTTAAGTTACACGGTTTTATTAAAATTCACTAAAAAGTAAAAAATAATTTTTAGCTATCACATTCTTGATCATATGCGACAAAAAATAAAACCGTGAAGTGCTCATAATGAATTGTATTTGGACATGAACAACATTTGTAAGGAACAATAGAAATGATAATATCGAAATGAGATATATCAAAATGTTTACATTTAATACATTCAAATTTTTCTTTGAAAATTTTGATTTAATATTTCGTAATTTTTGTAACAATCCGTCACTTTTACTGAAGTTAAAATCACATGCATAAATTAACTTCTTAAAGAGAATAAGCACTTAATATTAAAAATCATAAATATGGTATTCTAATATTTAGAGTGCTCTCACATGAGAAAACATCCCAAATTTGAGGTCATATTACTTTTTTCATTTGTCTTCAAATATTATGTTCCATTAAAATTAAAATCGCCCACAAAAAATATTTACATGAAATCATAATTGATTTATATACTATATAAAAGATATATTAAGGTTCGAGAAACACAAATTTGAGGGCAGTAGTTAATAACTGAAAACCATGCATTCTCATGTTGACATTTGCTTACACATTCTGTTTTAGCAAATAACTAATAGTGTAATCGTCCGTGAAGCGTTTCTGACATTATTTACATAGAGCAAATTCCAGTTAATTTAATCATAGAGATAGAATAAAATAGTCATAAAGGGGCTATTTTACAGATGCCAAACGAAAAGTAAATATTGTTTAATTACTAACACACACACACACAGTTCATAACTGTCTCTAATTATCTTATCAGTGTCTTAAATGTTCACTTCAATTAATGTTTTTCAGTTGCTGTGTCTATTTAATTATTTTCAGTTATGTTGGGGGAAAAACAAATTTTGGGGAAGAAAGACGATATAATTAGACAAAGATGACAAGGAAATCATGAACTATAAAAGTAACTCGATGAGTATTAGACATATCGTATATTTTTAAGCATTTGTATAGGAAACTCTGATGGCTCTACACGATAGTATAACTTTAAGGGAGTTGACCTATTTTTAGGAGATAAGCAAATGTCAACAACGTCAGTGTCTATTAGAGATGGCTGAGAAGAAACAATTACAAAGTTGTTTAGTACTCATTTCGTAACGCTCTACAACTTCAACATTAATATTTTCGCACACATCTAACAAGAAGCGAGATGACCCCTATTAACACCTTAAAAATGAGGGTCAGCCCCTCGTCCCTAAAAAAAAATTATCCTTATATTTCCGATTCTTATACCCGGATAATCCTTATACTTCTTCATGTTATTGGCTTGGTTCATGGCTTGCAATTGGTTTATTTTGTCTATATCGCTTTGTTACAAAGTTCGTTATCCTAACTTTTTAAATTATCTACTAGGGGCAACGCAACCACTTATTTGTCACTTCAGTATAGATAGACCTAACGTGTACACTCATGGACCCTTCTTTACAAAACTATCGGTGTGCCTAATGACGTTCTTAGTAACCCTTTATACGGTTTTTATGTACCTGAATAAAGTTGTCAATTTCCGGCATTGTACGAAACTTCCTATCTAACATTGAAAACAATCTAATATATTTTTAATATGAAATTTACTGCATGAATACAGTCATTCTTATCTCCTGATCAGAATTGCAGCAAAAATGGCAATGATTACTTTTATTTTTTTATAAAATGATTACTTTTCAATTCTTTAACTTATGCATCAAAAAACTTTTCTTTAAATACAACTAATGAGCTTTTTATTCAAAAACTTAAAAAGTATTCTTCATTGAAATACTTTTTTTATAAAACGGAATGCATTAAAGCCATCGATATTTTAAATATGCAGTGAACACAATTTTTCCATATAACCTAATTAGGTAGCTTCGTTTCTTGAAAAGTAATTTGGTAGGGAAAAAAAGTTATATATTTCAAACTTTTTAATGAGAGAGTATATATCCAATTTCTTAACTGCATATTCTGATGCACGTGTTATTTTGGAGAGTAATAGTTCAGAAGTACAGTATATTTTATTAATTATTTTGTCAGATTGTAGAGGTATTCAATTTCAATTTTAAGGCTATTTTAATATTTCAGGAGTTTTAATTTAATTAGTAACAAATGCCAGTTGCATTTTTATACCACATTTCTTTTTATTTATGATAGTTAAATTTTAATTGTGGTATTTAAAAAAAAGTTTATCATTTTTTTTTCTTGTTAAATTGAGATAGATTGGTTTTGAAAGAAACTGGGCGTACTGAATTCCGTGTCCAATCTCGATTTACTGGTTGTAATTCCAACATTATGAATTCGCGCCAAAAGGCATGGAATGAAGAATTTCATAATGCTTTGTATGCTGATTGTGGGTTGAATTGCTCGATTGAATTGGCAGACAAACTATTTTGGTTACAATGTTAATAATTTCTGAAATGTTTATCATAATTGCATACTTTAATAATAATCATTACATAAATGTAGAGTTCTGATTTCTGAATATGATGGAAATCAAAATTTGAACCAAGTTCTCACGATTTATGTCAGTGTTATTAATTCATGGACAATTTTATTGATCCAGTCAAAAATCCGATAGGTTTCTTGAACCAATCAAAAATCCGATAATTTTGTTGAACCACTCAAAACCCCTAGAGATTTACTAAACCAGTCAAATATACGACAGTTTTGTTGAACCAGTCAAAAATCCAAGTTTTGTTGGACCAAGCAAAATATACCAATAGTTTTGTGGATCCAGTCAAAAATCCGATAGATTTGTTGAACCCATCAAAAATCCGATAATTTTGTTGAACCACCCAAAATTCCTAAAGTTTTGTTAAACCAGTCGAATATACGATAGTTTTGTTGAACCAGTCAAAAATCCAACAGTTTTGTTGAACCACGCAAAATATACCAATAGTTTTGTTGAACCAGTCAAAAATCCGATAGTTTGTCGAACCAATTGTTACTTTTTCAGGTAGTCGATAAAGTACAACTCAAAATTTATATTTTGATCATTAATAGACAGGGAAACATGTCGAATCCAGTTAAAGATGATCTATTGAAAGATGATCGCTTTGTTAGCTCAATAGACGATAAAGATGATCGTTTCAGTTGCTAAATGAACAAAGCACCGTATAGCCAGCTAAAGATCAGTTTGGTTTTCATATAGTACAACAGTTTTTTCTGTATGTTTACAATTAAACTAGCAGATATACCCGTCGTTACTCGTGAGTTAAAAGATGAACAAATTTTAGTAGTATTCTGAATGGCATTGTTAATAGAAAATTCCATTATTATACTCATTTAATTCTTCTGAAAGTGTAAGGATATTTGTTCTCGCTATAAAAAATAACTGAAGAGTAAACCTGACAAAAAACATCTTTATCCAGTTTATAAGCAAATTTACAAAAACATGAATTATGATAATATATTCCAAAATTTTGGCGCTTAAGTGGTAACAAAAAATATGCCCATACCATTTTTATTCTGTTGCAGTTAACGGCTAATCATAATAAAAAATATCAGAATTTGAAAATACCTTGCCAAATTAAAACTGAAAATATATGTATTTAAAAAATACAAAAAGTTCTGTAATCTACTAATTTCTGTAATATCAATAGTTTCTCTATCAGTAATTTCTGTAATCTTATATATCAAGGTAATAATGGATGAAAAAGAGTAACCATACAAAATTAAAAAATCTGATGCGGGCAACACATGACTTTCCTTATATAATGCAATGAATTTACTACTTTTACAGTAAAAAATAGGCTTTTCTTATAGTAGATATTTATATTTTTTCCAATACATTGAATTTTCGACTATTAGTCGTCATTTTCATTGATTTAGCGTCATTTTTATTCATTTGGCGAGATTTTCATTAGCTTGGCAACATTTACAAAAGTCGTCAAGTTGGCGATATTCCGCCAAATTCGTCGCCAAAATCTTGCCAAGCGTTATGGACGGAGAAATATGTTATGCTTATAGCAGATAAATGATTATTGGCGTTCAAATACAAAAGTATTACTCAAAGTATTTTTCTCATGAATGGAACGAGCTAGATCCACCAGAATGAAATCACCAAATTTATCGCATGATATTACATATGAAAAGTGAACATGTTTCTCAGCAGTTTTTTTTTTTTTTCAATTTATAGGATTTTTTGATAAATTTGTTTGAAAATTGTGCAATATCCCGATAACGGTTCATGCTAACATTCTAAAGTGTCAATCGTTTTCTAAGGAAAAATAGCATAAGAAATGTCTATTTGCGTAACTTTATTAAAGGCTTTGATTTTTTAATGATTTTTTTAAAATTTCACTCGAAAGGTGGGTTATGAACATTCGATTACGTTAAAAAACAATAGGCTTCCAGTATTCACGGATTGTGATTTTTGTACCAAATTTTATTGGAATCGCTTCATTCGTTCTTGAGATATCGTCTCCACAGTCTCACTGATATACACACACACACACTCACATACTTTCACACACACACACACATCACTTCAAAAATGTTCGATTTGTGATCAGCGATGCTTGAAACGTACACTCTCGTCGAAAACTCGAATTCGAATTTTCGACCCCGTCACAATACTTTCCTTATACATTATGTATATAAGGAAAATAAAAATAGTTATACAATATGTGGATTCAAATACGGTACAAACACAGTCTGTTAGGCAAAGAGACTTAAAATTTCGTACATGTTGCACAATTTTATACACACACACAGAGATGTGAATATTATTCTGTAAATTGTAACAAATCCTCTTCAAACAGAAATATTTTTTTAAATTGTTTTGCTTCTTATGATTTGATGAAGGAATTAGAGAATGAAACATAAAAGCTACTGTAACTATCCGAGACCATTGAACCAAAAACTGTCCACTGATGCCTTGTAAAGAGATGCAAAAACAGAAAGAGGTACATTTGATTGTCGAAGTGACGTATCAATAGTTAAGTGTTGTTGGAAAAATAAGTGACCGTTGCTTCAACTTATTGCTATCACTAACATACCCAGTTAACTAAAGGATTTTAACATGGAAATAGGAAAAAAAAAGGATATTCAACAATCACTTTTGATTCATAAATATAATTCTAGAATGGAAGGAATAGACATTTTAGACAGAATATCAAGCAGCGACAGTCCCCAGTTTCACAATAAAAAATGGTACTGGAACTTACATATTTGCGAACGCATTCAATATGGTTCACTAGATGACTTTCAATATGTTGTCGCTGGATGACTTTCAATATGTTGTCGCTGAATGACTTTTGCATGCAACATGACTTTTGCATACTCAACAAAAAGTTGTCAACTTACTCATATGGAGTTTCATCGAGAATTGTTACGAGTTACAGCAAAATAGAATAAATATCCACCAGAATCAAATGTTCACTATTATATATCACAGAGGAGCAGTGACGAGGATTGCTTCACGGGAACCTGTCATGGTAAATACATTGTGGAATATGTTGGAGTAAAATTTACATAAATACACTACTAATACTTATCCATAGTGTCCCCCAGTTGAACCTGAAAGTATAGTGGGATCTGTAAAGATCAAAGCACATTGCGTTTACACTAAAAGAACCAGTTGATTTGTGGCAACTAACACATTTATTAAACACGTGAATTAGCAAGCATTAATAACAATAATACAAATACAATACACTTAAAAGTACCAAGCTTGATCTCAGGATTGTACTGGATAGTTATAATGATTCCTACTTCGAATTTTAACTAATTAAAATCCAATCAGTCAATTAAGGGAAAATTCCAAAAGTTTAAAATTACACTGACACTTTGATTTAGATTAAAACACAAATACTCGTACATTACATCGCAATTGAAACTTAAAGTACACAATACCTCCCCATCGATGAAGCGGCTGGTAAATCCCAAATAGATAATTCACAATTTACAGTGAAGAGGGCTTGGTTAGTCTGGGAAACACAGCTCATAGGTGCTTACTGTCACAGGCGTCGTTGCGGAGATTGGGAGGAGGCTGGAGAGATGATTCCATCTATTTACCACCGTCCGATAACCGGTTCATGTCAGATAGATCCCTCCAAAGGTGCCTGCGTGTGTCCAGATCCTGGCTATACGCTGGCGATTCAAAATGTCGCTAAGGGCCGGGTTGCTGCTGCATAGGATCCCGGTTGGTGATAAGAGAACCAAAGTTTTCCGCGGCTGCCCGATTTTGACTATGACAACCGTCTGGATCAATTTCAGTTCGTTCTGCGGACTTATGCACAAGTGCGCTATCAAACTATCCCAGTAGACATGCTCTACGATAGTGGATGATGCTCCAACATCTATTGTCTCGGATTCCGTCTCCTGCGACCGGCTCTGACAACAATCGTTACAGAAATAATCTGGATGCATATTTCCCGATTACACTAGACTGCAAGAGTTGACAGCGGCTTGATCCGCAGTCGGGTTCGCGTTATGCAAAATGAGACCCTCTCTCTCTAAAAAAAATGAAATCAGACTTGATCCTTTTGAAATTTAGTCCATTCACATTTTGAAGAGGGCGGAACAAATTGGGGTGGAAGTGACCTCGCCCTCTCATTCGTTATTTCACCTACGTGATAGTTTTATGGTTACCTTACACCTTTCTGGTACGTCGGACGGTCTGGGTCTCATCAACAACAACCTATGTGAGAGGAAAGGGCGGTTCTAATTCTGACCAAATTATTGTATTGTGTAGTAACGCTCATTTTCAATGCGTCCCAATAGAAATTGATGACCGGACGGGTTCCCACAGTCGGGAGGCCCCGTCCGGGTCCCGGTGTGATCTAAAACCTAACAAGGGCTATAAATTTCGAGAGATTTGTAGTTTTACAATTTGACATTTGCTACGACATCTCTTTTATGAACATTTTACAACGGCTGTCATGTACCACTCAAGCCATGGCATCGAACCGTCCCATCTTATCTGTGAGGAGCATCGTAGCAATAACTTACCATACATATAGCCTACATTGAGTAATTGCTACTCCCTCTTCATTCCTAGGACTAAACCGGGGCAAGAACAGTAATTGCATTATGTGCAAATATGTTATGCAAACATGGAATAAATAGAAGATTATAATGTAATGGGTGCAAAAACAGACTACATTATAGAAAATACATACTTTTAACTAAATTCATAGTACAATAGACTTCTGGTCGATGTGCTGGGCTCTTCCGGAGCCACCCACCTTCATGTCAACTAAATTCATATACGGGGAATAATATAAATATTAGAGGGTTATTGATAAAAATGGGAAAAGTGTAATGATTATGAGCTTGGATACCAATTCGTCCTGTTAATGTTTAATGAAAGTGAATATTTTTCAATTTCATTGACGAAAGTGTATATTAATTCCCTTATATACATAGTATAATATATCCGGAAAGTATTGTGACGGGGTCGAAAAATCGAATTCGAGTTTTCGATGGGAGAGCACGCTTCAAGCATCCCTGAACACGAATTAGACATTTTTGAAGTGATGTCTGAGTGTGAAGGTATAGTTATATGTGTGTGTGAAAGCATGGTTGTATGTGTGTGTATGAAAGTATGTGTGTGTGTGTGAAAGTATGTGTGTGTGTGTCAGTAAGACTGTGGAGACGATATCTCGCGAACAAATGAAGCTAATCGAATAAAATTCGGTATAAAAATCACAATCAGTAAATAGTACAAGCCTATTATTTCTACACGCAATCGAATGTGCAAAACTCTCCTAAATTGTGAAATAAAATTTTTAAAAAATCATCAAAAAACTAAAACATTTAATAAAGTTACTCAAATAATCATTTCTTATGTAATATTTCATTAGAAAACGATTGACATAACTTTCAGAACACTAGCGCTTACCGTTTTTGAGGTATTACAAATTTTTCAAATACATTTATCAGAAAATCACATAAAATTCTTAAAAAGTATTAACTATTATGAAATCTGTTCACTTTTCATATGTAATATTATGCGATAAATTTATTATCATCATTCTCGTAGATCTAGCTCGTTCCATTCACGACAGAAGACACTTTGAGTAATACCATTCTAATTTGGCGTTATTAGTCGTTTATCTACTATAAGAATAACTTATTTCTGCATACACAATGTTTAGCAAAATTTTGGCGGCAAATTTGGCGGAATATCGCCAACTTGGCCAGTTTTTTAAATGTTGTCAAATTTACGGAAATATTGCCAAACGGATAAAAATGTCACAAAATGGATAAAAATGGCTCTAAATCAATGAAAATGAAGACTGATGAAAATTCAATATCTTGGAAATAATCTAAGAATCTACTATAAGAGAAGATACTTCGGGTCATAGTTTTATATTTGGAAGCTATTATTCGTTTATCTACTTTAAGAATAACCTATTTCTCCGACCATAATGGTTGACGAAATTTTGGCGACGAATTTGGCGGAATATCGCCCACTTGGCGAGTTTTAAATGTTGCTAAATTGATACAAAATATGGCCAAATTGTTAAAAATGACGCTAAATCAATGAAAATGACAACTAATTGATGAAAATTTATTATTTTGGAAAGAGAATAAGAACAACTTATTTCTCCATCTGTAATGCTTGGCGGAATTTTGGCGACATATCGCAAACTGAGCAACTTTTTTAAATGTTTCCAAATTGATAAACATGATGCCAATCGGGATATAATGTTTTCCAAATATTTAATTCTGTCATATGATGGGCATTCCTTTTATTATATAAGAGATGATCTTCTAAATATCGCCAACTTGGGGATATTTCGCCCCACATTGACGAAAATATCGTCAAAATTGCAAAAATGTTGCCAAGGTAATGAAAATGACGCTTAATTGATGAACGTATTACTAAAATATTTAAATATATAGACCATATTGCTTATTGGGGATACTATCAATATTGATAAATGTTAATTTAGAGTTGCGTTAAATGTAATTTAGTTGGGTACGAAATAATTTTACATGTCATCATCCGGAAAAGCGCCAAATTGTCAATTTAATGTTACAAACACTGTGCTGTGGGCTTTTTCATCACTTTTTTAACGTTAAAGACGTAAATTCATTTCATTATATAAGGAAAATTATGCGCTGCCCAAATTAGATTTTTTTAAATTTCATTGGCGAAAGTGTATATTTTAATGCTGCATTTTAAATTTCTTTCTTTCTGCAAAAATAATGACATTTGCAAAAATAATGACATTTGCAAAAATAATTGTCTATTTGGACGGCCAAACACCGGCCGTCCAAACAGCTGCTCATGTCCTACAACGAGTCGGACGGTCTGGGTTTTCGACTAGCTTAAAACCTCGTTCCAATGAATAATGACATTCATTGTTATTAATATTCCATAGTTGAAATGTATATTTTAGCGAGTTGTGTTTGAATAATTTTTGCCCTTTTTGTTGCGTTTACGATAGGAAACTCGATTTTAAACATGTATTTGTTTTAACTGACTTTATTGTTCCACTACTATTTCCAAAAATTTTATATCGTCTATGATTTGTGATAATAGTGTTGGTAATAGATAAAATGGTGAAGTTTTCGCCACCCTGAGAATATTCATATGCAATATGGCAAGCATCTAAAGTCAAATATACACGACAACTACATTCCTATAAAGCATTTAAATCATATTTTGTAAAGGAAGAAAAAAAGATGAAATAAAAAAATATATTAAAGACAAGCAATACTTTTTGATAAATATTTGTGACGATTCGCATCTTTATCACAGTATCTATGTATCCTTGTGAACTGACAATTCGACATTTTCTCACTGCTTCCAGGAATATAGGTACATCAATAACACCATGAATGATCGTTCTAAATACATTTTGACAACTATTGTCAGTAAGAGATTGATTGCTTGAGGATAATTTTGAAAATCGCGTTTTTGCTTTCAACTTCGAATAGTATCAAACATATGTGAACTGGAATTGTTATTCTAGATCATATTAGCATAGAATATCTGTTAACATCAGTAATTGAAAAAAAATGCTAATTTCTCATATTTTTGAAAAATTGCAATTTATATATATACATATATATATATATATATATATATATATATATATATATATATATATATATATATATATATATATATATATATATATATATATATGTATGCAGGGTTAGCAAGAAATAAGTTTCCCACTTCAGAGGGCTCTAGAATGCGTTATATTGGTCTAAATGAGATAAAATTTGAAATATAGACAATTCAAATGATGCGCTTGACATTTATTAAATCAAAAACTTTATTACAAAAATACGCCGATAGGCGGCGCTGTAATACACGTAACAACTTGTAATAGGCTTTATAAATGTTAAATAATATTAAAAAAGTAGCATTAAAACAGCTCAATATGTCCCCCTTCATGTTCAACAATGTGCTCTAATCTCAGAACCATATTTTCCACAGCTGACCAGAGTGAGACTGAAAGAATATCAGGAACATAGCGCCGAATGCTGTCCTTCAGATCTGGCACAGATGCTAGCCTTTTACGGTAGATATTGTCCTTGAGGAAACCCCTCAACCAAAAGCCACAGGGAGTGATGTCCGGCGAACGAGGAGGCCATGCTGTTGGAAAATGCCAGCTGATCACCCGTTCAGCTGTGAAATGCTGTGTTTACAATTGCTTTACACTACGCTCAATGTGAGGAGGTGTGCCATCCTGTATGAAAATGATGTCCTGAAGACATCCTCGCTGTTGAAGTTGTGGAATTACAATATTCCTCAGCATATCACGGTACCATAGTCCTGTGACGGAACAGGTTTTGATTCCAGTTGCAGTTACCTCTTCAGAAAATACGGTCCAATGATAAATGTAACCGTAAAACCCCACCATACTGTCACTTTTTCAGGATGCAAAATTCGACAACTGTGGGTGTTAACTTGCTCATTGAGGCAAAAGTGGGCTTCGTAAGCCCTCAGGATGTTCCATGACCAACTGGCGTCAACCACCATTCGAGCAAGGAAGTAAAGTGCTAAAGTTTTACGAACTTCTAAGTCTTCGTCCTGCAATAAGTGCACGGGCTTGATTTTGTAGGGATAAAAATTCAAAATCCACCGTAAGATTTTTCGTACAGTGGAATAGGCATAACCAATACACGGGAAACAACTGACACACTTACACTACCATGCGGCGAATGACTGCTGGTTTCAACGACCGCAGTAGCCACATTTATGCCGCTAAAAGACTGGATTGGCTTTCGTCCTCTACCTGGAAGAATGTCAAGTTGCCCAGTTGTTTCAAATTACTTTATCATCTTGCGTAGGGCACATAGAGACATTGGACCTCTTCGTAGTATCTGCTTCATACAACGGAATTTTTTACAGCTGCACAGTGTTCTGCTGGTTCTGGTAGAACAATTTCACCAGTAGCGCTTTTTCTTGCAACGTCGGCATGAGGTGCTTAAAAGAAATTAATGCTCGTGCAGAATTCCTCTCTCTTTTTATCCAAAGAACAATGCTACTGGTCATGCGCTTTAACGCAAATAATGTTTCACATTTTCAATATATGCAATTAAATACCATTTGTGTTATAGCGCCATCTATAGGTGAATGTTTTTGATTTAATCTGTATATATATATATATATATATATATATATATATATATATATATATACATATATATATATATATATATATATATTTGAAATGTAATAATAAGAATTATGTAAAAATAAAAAATAAATAAATAAATAAAATAGAAATACAATTCAAGTAATATTAACATCACCATAGAAGCAAATTCACGGCCATAATGCCGATAAGAGAAAAGAACAGAACCTTCCCAAATTCGATGATTAATTAGAATAAAATTCATCTTCAGGTCTGAGTATTTAATTCTAATTAACCCAAACAAATGCCTGTTTCAGATTAAGCAATAGTACATTACTATAAATGCTTAAACTCAGACTACAGGCATCAAAAAATGAAAAAATGAAAAAAGGATACATCAAGAAAATTGTATTATCATGCGGCATGAACCCTTCTTCTCCTACCACGTGTATACACGATCAACATCAACAGCTTAATCTAGAAGCACCGGAATGAACAAGTCGAAATTCTACCAGGGAGGCAGTACGAACTTTCACGGAAATACTCCCAAACCCGTCCAGTGAGTCAAGCTGGAGACTGGACAAGCAATTCAGAATACAACATCCCAAACATGCAGAACTGAATATGAATATGAATCAAAGATGAAAATTCCTACTAAACAAGTAATTCATAGGAAAACTGGATAATCGAGAATGCCACTATACACCATTATAAGGGCGCTCAAAACGTAGTTTCAATACTGACAAAAGTCACATTTTTTTGCGAAAATAAAATTCAAAACATTAATGTTAATGCATCTTATTTTCCGATTTTTTGATTTTTCTAATGTTTTTGACTTAGTTTATTATTTTTCATTTTTATTTATTTATATAATTAATAAATAATTATATATAATATACACATATACATACACATACATATATATATATATATATATATATAAATATATATACACGCACACACACACACACATATATATATATATATATATTTTTTTTTTTGTATGTTAGTCACTATAATTGGGAATGTTTTCTAGGATGTTATCGAGTGAAATTTGATACACTGAGTTGATAATTTTAATAACAAAATTGGGGGGATATGCATTATTAGTCGCTGTACTCAATAATTCCATAAAGTGCGCTAATTTATAATATTCATCAAAAATTTTATTGATTCCAAGAACCTGGTTTACTATAATATTTCTAAATACAGATATGCAGACACGAGTCAAAATGTTGAATTTTTGATGTATTAAATTTAAAATCCTGTCTTTTATCATACAAGTTTATAACCATATTACAATTTTGTAAAGTTAAATTTAAATCTAAAAAGTTTGCAACATTTGTGTCATTATTACTTGCATTTAATTGTAAATTTTTTGGATAAAAGTTTAATACTATAGGGATATTATTATTAGGGGATACACATAACATGTCATCTAAGTATCTAAACATGTTCATATTATGCAAGCTTGGATTAAAGTTTTTTTCATAGAAGAATAAATACAGATTAGCTAACAATGATGAGGCACACCCCCCTTGTGGGATACCAACCTGTTGTTTAAAAATAGTACCACCATGTTGAATATAATTCTCATAAAGAGTGAAGTTAAGTAATTTTTTAAAAAGAAAATTTGAATATTTTTGGTTGATATTATATTTTTCAAAAATTCCTAAAATAATTCTATACAGATCATCTATATTAATATTATTAAACAAATCTTTGAAATCAAAGGTATAAATACTACGAATATTAGTAAGAGTTTTCAATTTCTTAACTACTTCAAAACTGTTTTTTACAATATGACAATTATTTGAGATTTCATCTGACGAGGATACTTCATGTAATATCTTTAATAATAATTTTCCAGCATTAGTAATGTAAGAATTATGCCCACTGGTAATGGTTCGAAAAGCAACAGGGGATTTATGAAACTTGGGTACTAAAACAATATATGGAATGTTATTACAACTATTTTTTAGATGGATTTGCTTATATTTGGCTGATATTCTATTGTATAAGATTTTAAGGTTAGTTTTATGTAAATTATAGATATGATTATTAAGTAAGTGTGACTGAAGGGTATTTTTGTAATAATATTTACATATAATTGAGTAGTTTCCACTTGCCTTATCGACATATGTAATGACAAAATCATTTTGTATTTCTTTAATATCATTTTTAATTGAATTAAGTTTATATGAATTATTAATTTTCTGATTATATATATAATGATTTAAGTATTGCTCTATTAAGACTCTCCAAGGATTAAAGGCTTCTACAGGGATTTGATATTTATAACTGATTTTATAGACAAATTTATTTAAGTCAAGAAATAAACCTTTACATATTAATTTATGTTTAAATTTAGTAGGTATACGGTACTTAGTACCCAGTAACATCAGTGATCTTAGTGCATCATAATTAATAATATTTAGATTTCCCGTTATAACATGCCCATGGTGTTTATCTACGAAGTCTTTGTATTTTTCTAAATGACAGTGGCAATATGACTCTTTATCCAATTCATAGTTTTGATTAATATCTACTGATTTGGCAATTTGATTATAGTTGAAAATATAACGTCCTAGCGGTTTATCATATTTATAAGCAATTTTAGGATTTACATGTTTGACTGGAAAGTAATTGGAAACCGATATTAAAAAATTATTTATCTTCAGATTATTTAATACAGAATTAGTAAAATTCAAGGTACAATATTCATTTATTTTAGTATTTTGTTTTGATTCGTCATTAAAGTTTAATTCTGTGACATATAAATAACTATTAAGATTTTTACTTCTGGTAATGAGCAAATTATAGAATAAATGTTTAAAATGAACGTTATCAAATGCAGTACTTAGAAAAAGGTTATATACCATATTTAATTGCTGTTTTTTAATTGCGAAAATCCAGTTTTTACATTGTTTCCAATCAAAAGTAATTTTAAAATTTGCATGTTGCTGAAGGATGGCATTTTTTAGCTCAGATAATGATGGCAATTTTTTATTATATTTACTTGCTCTTTTAGTTCTTTTTGATTTACATTTATGATTGTTGAAGGAATTATAAATATTTTGGTCTTCATTAGGAGAATTAAAGGACTTTTTAACTATATTATGATGATTAAATATTTGATTGAGTCCATATGGAAAAATGGTTTTGTGTGCACAAATGAATTCATTTTCAAGAAACAATCTGTCATAGTAATTTTTTTGAATACACAGAATACTAATTTCAATGTTGTAGAACCCATGTTTAGAAAAATGTTCGTATTCAAATTTTGATTCATTAAAGGTAGTTGCATTATTTGAAAAAAAATTTATGTGATTCCTGTGTACGTTAATTCGTAGATGCAGAGGGTTGCTGGTTTGACCTATATATGACATATTACATATTTTACATTCAATTTGGTAGATACAATTATATGTTTTACAGAAGACAAGGTTATTGTTACAATTGATCTGATTACTATTAGCAAACGGACAAGTTTTACATCTATTAGAATTACAAGATTTAAATTTAAGTGTGTTATTTAGTGATGCATGGCTGTACGATTGAAAGTTATATGAAGTGAACAAAGAATACTGGCTGGATGTACCGAATGAAGATGGAATAGTCATAGAGGATAAAGGATATATATATATCTTGTTTCACGATAAAGAAGAAGAATATTTCTCTCGTTTAAGTTCATATTTCAAACCTGTGGTTTTCAAAAGAGTGACTAATACTTTCAATAAACTCCCACAAAACTCATAGACTTAATTGACTTTCACATTAAAACCAACGATTTCCAACCTTTTTCGTTGGGAATCTTGGAGTTAGAGAGTAGAACTCCTAGGAAAAAGTTCCGTTTTCCTTTAATATCTCGACAACCCATGGTTTTAGAAATTTGAAACTTGGACTAAATTTATGAGAGCTATTTCAAAGCTACCCACCAAAAGTCATCAAATTCGGTTCAGCCGTTCTCCCGTGATGTTGGATCATACATACATACATACTTTTCTTCTTTATATATATATAGATAGATACTATTGACATCTAAAAGCTATTTCAGTAAATAAAACTCTTTTAATTAAGAATTCAAACTGGTCGCCTTAGGAAGTAATTAGTAATTCGTTGTGACTCACAACCTGAATATGATTTTTTCACAGTGAGTGTGGACCAACGCATAGTCACGTTGACCCAATATCCTCTTTTAAATGCACGTAAATATTGTTTTCGAATGTATTTTCATGTGTTTTCCAGTACCTTCATCCTTGTATGGCATCTATACTATTAATGCATTCACTTAAACTATTTTGCTTATATACATTATCTAAGACTTCATAAGATCCAAGTTAACTGATCATACCAGTTTCGCAATTTCGCATGGTTTAAGTTAATTCATTTCTTTTGACATGAGATTTTTTATTATGAGCTATGAGCTCTGTTAATTATTCTTATGTATTACTTATTTACTGCGATATATTCGTAACTAGCATAGGTGGGTCACATGGATCGACTATTGGAACTAATGCTGAAACATGAGCAATAGCATTTAAAAAGTTACAAATATATTTATCAGCGTTTTAATATATTTCCCTATATCTTTAAGATTATATTCATTTATTCAGTTAGTTATTTAGTTATTTGTAACCTTATCTAGTGTTGTAAATACGTATGTTCATAACTGGCATCGCTGAGTCCCATGTACCTGTCAATTGAATTTTAATTGTGCCCTTCCAAATTTCGTGAAACATCTGGACAACATGTTGTTGTTGAGACCCAGACCGTCCGACCAACCAGAAAGGTGTAGAAGACCCAGACCGTCCAACTCATTCTGAGGACTTGAGTATCTAATTGGACGGTCGGGAAAAGAGTTAGCGGAAGCCAACTCCCGGGGCGGCCAACGTCCGACGTTCTGGGGCAAAGTTTATTTAAGTTTCAAAAAATATACATTGAGGTTATAAGGAGTTGTACAAAGAGGTGATGATGAGTTAATATTTTGATGATTAGATGACATGATTAAATATAGATGACATGATATTTAGCAAGATGACATGATATTTAGCAAGATGACATGATATGAAACATGATGTTTGATGACAGTATTAAAATATATGAGTGTAATTATGTAATATATGATATTTAGTGATATGTTGACAATGATTTGTTGAAAAATGATATATAATTTGATGAAGACAGGGGGAAAATTACAAGAATATAATACAAAAAACTTAAATACGAAGAAAAACATTGCATAAGCAACCAACGGCCAAAACAGGACAAACAAGGCCAACAAAAACGGGACAAAGACGAGGCAAAAAAACAAAAAAAAAAAAAAAAGGACAAAAAAAAAGGACGACTCCACCGAGCAAAAAACAGATAAAACAGTTAAAGTAAAAGGGGGAGACACCGACCAGAGACAAAATTGAAAGCAGAAAGTCCCCAGGCTGATTAAGAGATTTTGTTTGAGATTTCTTGATTTTATTAATGGAAGATTTGTTGGAGCAAACACTCGAGAACCAGGTCGCAGAGTTTTGGGGGGAAGGTTTTGAGAGATGATAAGGTTTAGTAAGGGGACAGGAAAATACATAATGATCGGCATCGCCGAAAGAACCACAGGTACATCTGGAAGAAGTTTTACATTTAAAGGAGTATAAATAGTCGGGGAAGGGGCCGTGGCCCGTAATAAAGTATATAAGGTATTTATCAGTAATTTGGGTGTTAAAGTTTACCTTTGGGAGAAAAGTTGAGATTCTAGCCGGGTCATGGGTGCGGGGCGAAATATAATTATTAAGGTAGATTTGCCATAAATTTAAAATATCATTTTTATAATGTTTTTTTAAGAGAGAGTATGGAAAAGGTAGGGAGGTGGGGGTACCGGAAAGGTGTAAATAACCGGAAAGGTAACCAGAAAGGTGTAAGGTAACCGTTTGGACGGTCGGGAAGGGCCACCCAATTTAGACCTGAACCCAGTGGGGAGGCATCCACAGGGACGTACCCTCCTTCCTCTACCACCAACCTTTCGGAAGGACTTATGAACCCACGTGTTTAATCGTATCCGCATTACATGCTTAATCGTTAATCGTATAAAGTTATCGTACTTCGCATGAGCACGGCGGTAGTTGTGGCAGCGTGCAAATCCAGCGCGCAAACCACCGGGCTACCGCGCCCGAAATGTGCCAACTGCACGCGGTGTCCCCAGATGGTCATCCACCCAAGTACTAACCGCGCCCGATGCTTCTTGACTTCGGTGATCTAACGAGAACCGGTGTTTTCAGCACGGTAGGGCCGTTGGCTATCTGGACAACATGTGAAAAACCTGTGAGGAGATCAAAAAGGAAAAGGTGGTACGTTTGTCCCTCAAATTACAATAAAAAAATCCCAATAGTGCTTGAAGTGCCAGAAACCGAATAAAGCACTATAAAACCGGAAAAGTGATTAACCATGTGAAATGCTACAAAATTGTTTGTAAAGACTGCCTGAAAGAAAAATAATCTTTTATTTTCCAAAATAAACACTTTGTTTTGAACATATGTAACACTATAAAATCAAATGGTATTTCGCATTTATTTTAGTTTTCCATTCCTTGCTGCATTCCTTGAACTATGTAAAATACGTATATTTTTTATATATTTCGTATTTTGCCATTTTCATAATTTTTAAATATAAGAAAATAAACATTAAGCCATATATTTGTATTTAAACGGCCAAAATAAGATATTATATGAATTTGTTTAACGTAATTTAAAACGTTTTATAAGCTATTTATAATTAAATGTCCGTGAGAGCCAACGATATGTCATGAACCGGAAAATCCACTTATCCCTTTAAATTCCATTAAAACAAAGAATCCTATAATCTCATTAAATATTCCAAATTAAAATTTGAATATGCTCAATATTATCAAATAAGCAAATGCTCTGTAAATTCTTTTATCCCGAAATGAATAGAGGGCATTTTTTAAGAGTTTAGAGTTGTTCTGTGATATACTAGAAAAATTTACATTTTATAGATGGAGCAATTTCAAAATAATTTTTCAAGTAATTGCACTAAAATTTGATGTTTTCTTTAATCAGAAACGAAAAAGCTAATTTATTTTCAACGACATCTAAATGAAAGAATAATCAAATATTTGTAAATTTGATAATCTGTAGAGAATGTGTTATATTGGATAGATCAGAATCCTTAACTTATTTCCAACAACTTGGATTAGTTTCTGCACAAAAAGTGAAATCACTATATTGCCACTGAGACTCTAATTGATAAACGAGATTAGTGAAATAAGTGCAAATGCTTATAGGAAGCAAGAAAGCATCGGATCAGTTGCGGCATTTGAGAAGTCTCCTTATTAATACCCACTGTCACCATTCCAAATTTGGTAAAAATTGGGTGTTTGGACGAAAACACTTTTGGTAGAATTTGGTTGAAAGAAAAAGTTTAGTCGTGATATTATGTATATAATCAGACAGCCATGTAAGCTTTCATAATTATATATACGATTAGAATGAATAAGACGACTATATGTGCGGCAACATAAAAGCAAAACTGCGGATTGTGGTGAAATTATAATAATATATAATATTTACTTTAAGTAGAGGAGACTTAAATGAAATCATGTATTACTCATGCATTATGAAATCATGTACTGCTAACATTAGTAATTGAGAACACAGCCGCAATACCTACCATTACTTCTGTATGACCCCGCCCCCTCTTTTATGAACAATAAATAAAAAACATTACTCATTAACATTCACATGTTTTGGTTTAAACAAATTAGCATTATTTATGCTCCAGCCAGACCTGCATTTTGTGTAACGTGTATTTATTGGTGTCATAACTGTCAAGGGCAAGACTGTCGAAATTGGTGACTATATGCCTGCGCCTTTGTTTGTTCGCAAACACCAGAATCTGTATATGGTGCCTACTAGTCTCATACTGATTATAAATTAATCAATGTCTGTCGCGCTCTAATGTGCACATCTTCAGAGAACTTTAAAATGGCTAGACAAACAACGTTCTCTTTCGCACGTGCTCTAGCTTTGCTGACCACGATTCTTTTCACTAGCTGAGCATGTATGTTTTATTGTTTCTCGAATCAGGATAATTTAAGCTGTAACAGGATTATATATCTTTTGTCGGCATCTCCTATTGCAAAAGCCTAAACTTTGCACAAATAATCCCTTTTAAGAGAGCTAGGTATTGCTACGTGGTGTTTTATCACAAGTCCTTTACTGGAAGCGAAAATTGGTCATGATCAAAAATACAATTAAGCATTAACAATATAATATATACAAGCATTTACACTAGCATTTAAAAACAAACTATATACACAGGTATTTGATGGCTTTCTACTATCACTCTCTAATCTCTAAAAAGCATATTAATAGGAATAATCTTGAGAATGGGAAACATATTAATGGGTACGTTCTAAGCATATTGTATCACTTCCTGGATGCGAGAGTTTTGGGCATTTTTGTGTGAGAGAGAGAGAGAATTACAGCTCCTGGTGTAAATAATATTCAAAAGGCCTACCGTGACTGTTTGTTACACTGGATCTCCGGCAACCTCCTTCGGAGAGGTCTGCTTCATCGGAAAATCACGAGACTCACCAGAACAGCTTTTCACTTTTAAATTACAAACGGTTCCCTCTTTTCTCTCTCTCTCTCTCTTCTCGAAACAAATTATGAAAATTCACACATCCCTACCTTTTTCCTTGATTGGACTTTGGGCTTAAAAACAACGCCCATTATTGGTTAAAATCACTCCTCGGGCTATTGGGGACATTTCAGCCCTACATAACCTCTGGTCCCACTGCGGCCTAATTCAAAATGGCCAATATTCCTATCGGACACTGAACGCCTCTGTTTTTCAGCAAAATTTTGTGCCGCAAAGGTTTACCTGGTTTAAGATCACTTCCAGCCTTGTCTAGTTGGTAGCCAGATGGGACTCGGAGTTTTAATTGCATTGCCGTTATATATGTATGACCAATATTTGTAAGTCATGATATAAAATCTTAAAAATAATGGAAATATGGATAAAACCATATGACAGTTTTGGTCTTTTTTTAGAGTACCTTTTAGCCGAGGATATTGTTACGAAAGTATCGTCTAGAATCGTGGATGTATATGCAGGATACGAGTACGAGTCCAAGTTTATAGAAAACCAAGTTTATAGACACACAGCACTTAAACGTTCCATTAATTGCACAAAGTAAGCTATAACATTCTCAAAACCCTGGCGAAAATAATTTCACAAAACAACAGTTAGAACCAACGGTCCTACCGTGCTGAAAACTCCGGTTCTCGTTAGATCACCGAAGTCAAGCAGCATCTGGCGCGGTTAGTACTTGTGTGGGTGACCACCTGGGAACGTCGCGTGCTGTTGGCATCTTTCGGGCGCGGTAGCCCGGTAGTTTGCGCGCTAGATTTGCACGCTGCCACAACTACCGGCGTGTTCATGCGGAGTCCGATCACGTTAAACATGTGGATTCGTAAGTCCTTCCGAGAGGTTGGTGGTAGGGGAAGGAGGGTACCGTCCCTGTGGATGCCTCCCTCAATGGGTTCCGGTCTAAATTGGGTGGCACTTCCCGGCCGTCCAAGCGGTTACCTTACACCTTTCTGGTAGGTTGACGGTCTCAACAAAACAACAGTTACTATTCTCAAAACATTGATAAAAGTCACCGTCCACTGTACACTCAAGAGCCAAAAGTCATGGGATAACTCTCTAATATCGTGTTGGGCTTCCTTTAGCTCGGTGAAGTGCAGCAACTCGACGTGGCATAGATTCAACTAGTCGGAAGCCTCCATGAGAAATGTTCAGCCATGCTGTCTCAATAGCAGCCTATAATTGTGTGGTTGTGGTAAGTGCTGAAATTTTAGCACGAATGACTCTTTCGATCATATCCCAGATATGCTTCAAGTGTTTCATGTCTGGCAATCTAGGTGGCCAAATCATGTGCTGGAATTATCCAGAATGCTCCTCAAACCAATTGCAAATAATATGTGCCCGGTGACACGGAGAATTGTCATCCTGGACCATCCCATCGTTATTGGGATATGTGAAGTCCGTAAACGGTTGCAAATGGTCACCAATCAGCTGACCATAGCTATTTCCTGTCCATGACCTGTTTAATAGGACCAGAGGACTCAATCCATGTCAAGTAAACACTCCTCTCAACAGTACAGAATCACCACCAGCTTCTATAGTGCCTTGTTGACAAGTTGGATCCATAACTTCATGAAGTTTGAACCACGCTTAAACGCGACCAGCAGTTCGTACCAACTGGAACCGTGACTAATTTGACATCTACCTTCTTCCAGTCATCAATTTTATGTGTTCGTGAGCCCAGGTAATGCGCTGAAGCCGATGATGTGCTGTGAGTAAAGGCACTTGAGTCTGTTTTCTGCTACCATATCCCATCAACGCCAAATTTCGCTGCACAGACCTCAAAAATACACTTCTAGTGTGCTCCTTATTGAATGTGGTAGTCAATTGACGAAGTGTCATTCATCCGTTAGCACGGCCGCTTCTGCTCAGATGTTGCTGGTCTTGATAATTCAGAAGATGCGGCCTCCCACAGTGCTGTCCCTTGAGGGAGGCAATACCTTCCATGGGGTACTCTCGATACACCCTTGAAACTGTCGATTGAGAAATCTTCAAAATCTGAACAACTTCCGAAATTCTCTGCACCATGCGTCAAACTCCAACTGTCATCCACGTCCAAACTCGGTTAATTCCCATCGGGTAGCCATTACCACGTTATATAACGTTTGACAAGATATTCAAGAGTCCAACAGACAACACTGACAACTATCTGACGCTTTATGCCCTTTTAGCATAATGCGAGCGCCACTTGTAAATTTGCATAAGGGTATCCCATGAATTTTGGTACTTGAGTGTATATCGTATCTTGCCAACTAGTCAACTGAGCTCCCCGATTCAGTGATGACTCTCTATATTCTCTCCATAGAAACGTCTGAAAATATCTATATCTTCAAGAATGATCGTTCTATCGAGAAGTTTCTGGAACATTCCGGAAGTCGCTAAATGTCGGTAAATTGACGATAAATAGCCAAATTTGTCATCACTTCTTCTAACTGAGAAATCCTGAAACCCGAGGTTCTGCTGACGTCCTGGATTGCGTTTTCTTCGCCTGTCCTTCGAGACAGACAAAAGAAGAGGCTCCAAAGGGAATGTTGCGCGTTCGCAACAATATGGTGCCTCAAGAGATCTTGATGCAGAGGCTAAACATATTTCTTTCTCAACAGCTCTAATTGAAAGTATGTGATTATACAGATTTACCATCTACATTTTAATTCTTCTCAATTCTTTACAAATCAATGGACATGCATATAGTCACCTTGACCACAAATGCTATTCTTCGACCGCGTGACATCCAGCCAAGTTAAATAAATACGTTACTATATGTTTTAAAAAATTCTAAGAACTTGTGCACGAAGCTAAAAAAATTAATTTTTTATTCTGATAATTAATATGAAGCAAACAGCCTAAACAGTATGGAATTTGAATGCATAAAAAAGTCACATGAACTCTCATACTGTATATATAAATTAATATTGAATACTTGGGTAATAATTATTTTATCAAAACTTCCATCTCTTTCGAAATGAAGCAGAACTTTATAACACTTAAAGAATAGTTAAACAACCAAGCAGGATTAGTAATTAATCATTTACCGAAAAGATGCGGTGAAAGTAGAAATGTTTCAAGTAATTCCTAAAGCTTTTGCATAAATTTCTGTAATTGCGGAATTCTCAAGAGAAAGAGAAATCGGTTTCATTCAAAGTAATGTGAAAAGTTTGGGAGTATTTTAATAAATTATACCATGAGTGGAGCAATTGCAATTAATATCAGTTATAACAAGAATTTTACACAAGATTAGAAGTTTCATTTGAACTTTGAAGATGAGATACTCTAAAATCTTAGAAAGTTGTTTACAAATGATACCACCGAAAATAAAAAAAAATATAGTTGATACCACTATAATACCACTGAAAATCAAAAATTACCGATGATACCACTGTAATACCACTTAAAATCAACAATTTTAAACATGGCGATCATAATTAAAATACTTCTGCAGCACCCAAAGATATTTGCTAAATGTAAATGCAAAAAGAAAATTGAATTAGTTGCACTTCAGGAAATGACAAAATGATTATCAAGAAAGAGATTGGCATTAGTCTTAGCATTAGTATTTTGTTTAAAATTAGACGAATATCTAATAAAATGGTAATTAATGAACGGATATTCTCAGCAACTCCATTTGGAGCCTAGTTTGACGTTATTTTTACTCCACCAAATTCCCTATATAGCATTTAGATAGAAGCGCTTGGTGCGAGTGCACCGCTTGCGATGAACTTTGTTGCCTCTCTGGACCGCAAATACATTTTTTTAGCAATGTTCAATATTATAATATTCGATTTAGCTTCTGTTAGATCATGGAGATCGAATTGTCTGTGGATTTTTCTATATCTACATTTTAAAATTGATTACGTCTTCAAAACACGAAAGATTTATTTTTCAAAAAAAAAATTAATTATAAAAAATCGTTTTGCGGATTCGTTTTCGAATTCGCTCGTTAAAACTATCATTCCATCTTTCCGATAGTGTTAAGATCAAAACTCACATTTATCAGAAGTCATTTTTTATTATGATAGTATTTTTGTTCGCTAATGAACTTATTTGGGTGAATTACTTGTGTGAAAATAGCTGAGTATTGGACTTCAGCACAAAATAACTGAAAAACTTATTCGTATTTAAAATATCGCTCTGAGGTATCTTTGGACCTGACCTGAAACATCAATGCACAAAATTTCGTAGCTGGGAGGATGGGGGGGGGGGGGGACTTAGACTTACACGACCAACTAGCAAACAGACATACATATTTTTTTTATATAATAAAATAGTTTAAGAATTCAACAGTAAGAAAAACTTGGTACTGTACGTTTCAAAATGCTTTCAAATGTTCTATCAGACAAGAATTCAAATTAGGTTGGCAAATAATTGAATGTATGCAAAAATGGAATGCCTCTCATTCAATTAATATTAACTTTTGTACTCTATCTAAACATTTCACCTGATTTCTAACTAATCGGGGTTCTTTTCCCTCATTTGTACACAGACTAATAGACTTCCCGGCCGTCCAAACAGTTACCTTATACCTTTCTGGTAGGTTGGATGGTCTGGGTCTCAACAACAACAGACTAAACAGAATTAGCTCTGCGAATTGCATTTGTAAAACAGGTGAAGATAATCCAATAAATTTTTTATTGTCCGCTAACAAAATAGCACCACTTAAACAAACTATCTATAACACATTTTCAACATTAAAGAAATAAAAATTAATTAACAAATTTATTCAAATTAAAGTAAACTCTTTTTAAGGTATATTTTAAAAAAGAAATAAATTCGATTTTTTTCAGCTATAATTTAATACTCCTTAAATATTTATTGAAGATTTTTTAAGTAATATTATAATATTTGTTATTTATAAATTTTATATTTTTTTATCATAAGCTTGTACTAATTCCCCCGTGGTGAAGGGGCCCCTACGCACCACGTCCACAAGAACCCCCAGGATGTCCCATGGTGAAGGGGGAGGAGATTTGCAGATTTACTTTTATAGAAGCCCCCCGAAGGGTGGAAGTCTGACTTAGCTTCAACATGACAACATCCATGCCCGCTGGCGGGATTCGAACCCGCAACCCGGCAATCCAGCGATCAGGCGGAAAAGCATGCCCCTGACCGCTTGACCACCGGATCGGCATCACAAGCATAAAAGTGTGTTATTATTTAAAATAGTTGTTTATTTTGAACATTTAGTGGGTTTCTGATGATATTTAATAGTTTTAGGAATTTTATTTGTTAATCTAAAATGGTTCAAGAAACTTCTTTAGATATCAATATACCCTTTTCTAAACTTTAATTATATATTTCCATTTATTTATGTTTCTATTATTCTGTACCAAAAAATTTCAATTTCATAGTTATAGTATTTCAAATGGAGGAAATTCATTCTTTATTGGTTTTAGAAATTTAAATTTACTTAAATTAACTAATTTTTAATTCATTTATTCCCGTACTACCTTTCATTAATTTCTAAATATGTTATTTTAGGTTAAGAACTCATTAATTTATCACAATTTTTTATTTACATTCATTCTATGCTCAGCTTTTTAAATATTTCAAAATGGTCTACTTTTAACACTTTCCAGTATAGTTGTAATGTTTATGACTTTGTTCATTCTGTCTGTCAGTCAGTCTGCTGGTCGCACGAGAACTGCCGTAAACATGACTTAATCAAAGGAAAATTATTTTATTATGTTGTTGAGGAACATATGGGAATATAAAACAATATTATCACCCAATAATTTTTGGATTTATCTCAGGCTGAAAAAATGAAAATATATTGAACCCTGTGGGACCTAATTTTTCAAACATTTTTAAACGGAGTTAAAATTCACAAATTGATTTAAAAATTTTAGGAAATATTCAAATTATCACGCACAATGTGTAAAAAAATGTCATCAATATATGCTAAATAGTTTTTAAATAAAAATTGAAATAATAATTACACCCATATTATAGGAAGATATCATGTGACTCATTGCAAAACAAAATATGACAGCCATTTTTTCCCGCTAAGTGAAAATCGTGATTTTTAAGGAACACTTATATTAATATTTAGTGTTGCATCCATCCTAAAACCGCTTTATTTTTGCATAAATCTGTGTACCTAAATTCTGTGCCTACGCAATTACAATATTTTTTATTTTAAATGGTCCCTAAACTTTGATTATTTCTACAACGAAGCCTGATTTTAACGTATGCAGAACGTAAACAAATCAAGCGATTGTAAGATGAGTTGTATAAGAATTGTTGCATTTTTAACGCTAAATTATTTAGCTCTTGAGTCTGGAATCTAAGTGTCATGAATGAAATATTTATCGATTTTACATAGAGATGCAGACTATTTTATAGCATTGATTTTTTGATGAAGTTAAATTTCCAAGTAAAATTAATTATTATAGTACTGTGATAATTTAAAAATTATCAACATTGAATGTATCGCAGTTTAGAAATGTTTAAATAAAATTGCATTTCAGTTGAAATGTATTTCTTAATTAATTCTTTAGTATGATTAATCTTTCTTGTTAAATTCTTGACATATTTGTATATTGTAAAACATTTCGTTTCATTATTTCTAATTTTCGTCTGTCTTTAAATTGGGTGTTTTCTTAAGATTTAGAGATTTTAATTGGCTGAGAGTATTATTTAAAGCGTCTGTCACGAATTTATTTTGTCGTTTATTGATAATTTATATACCATTTCGGCCAACGGCTATGAATCTACAAATAAAGCGTTCGCGCTCTACAAATAACACGTTTTACTGATTGGAACTGAAACTGTAAATCTGATTATACAGGGTGTCCAGTGCTATCGGTGCCCAATGGCTATTTTCTCAACCGTTGGTCACAAAGATACACTTTCAATTGCAAATTTTTTTTTTAATTTTAAAATCTACTATCTTAGAAACAGTTTAAATCAATAAATGTATTTCTACAAAATACTAAAAAATCTGATGTGGGCAACACATGACTTCCTTATGTAATGTAATGAATTTACTACTTTTACAGTAAAAACATAGGTTTTTCTTATAGTAGATACTAATATTCTTTCCAAGATATTGAATTTTCGACAATTAGTCGTCATTTTCATAGATTTAGCGAATAAATGACTATTGGCGTTCAAATACAAAAGTCTTACTCAAAGTATCTTTTTTCATGAATGGAACGAGCTAGATCCGCTAGAAGGATGTCACCCAATGTATCGCATGGTATTGCATATGAAAAGTGAACATGTTTCTCAATAGGAAATATTTTTTTTTTCATTTTATATGATTTTTTAATAATTTTTTTGAAAAATGTACAATATCTCGAAAGCAGTTCATGTTACCGCTCTAAAATTTATGTCAATGGTTTTCTAATGAAAAATTACATATGAAATGTCTATTTGCGTAACTGTATTAGTGATTTTGATTTATTGGCAATTTTTTCAAAATTTTATTCGAAAATTTAGGGGGGTTCTGAACATTCTATTACGTATAAAAACAATAAGCTTCCAGTGTTTATGGATTGTGATTTTTGTACCAAATTTGGTTCGAATCGGTCCATTCGTTCATCAGTTATCGTCTCCACAGTCTCACTGACACACACAGACACACACACACACACACACACACACACTCACACACACACACACACACACACACACACACACACACACACACACACACAGACATGACTTCAAAAGTGTTTGATTCGTGATCAGGGATGCTTGAAACGTGCTCTCCCGTCGAAAACTCGATTTTGAATTTTCGACCCCGTCACAATACTTTCCTTATACATTATGTATATAAGGAAAGTAATATAAATTTTTATATAGTTCCCCGGTCCTACCAATTATATTTAGGAAAATCATCCTCATATAATTTTATGCAAAATAAAAAAAAATCATTTTACGACCAAAATTGACCGACTTATAACTGTTTAAATTTTGAGCACTTTTTGTGCTGAGAAATGGTCAATACGGTCCCTTATTGGTTGGTTGCCTGGCGAAATGGTCAATACGGATCCTGATTGATTGGTTGCCTGAAACGGGACATTTTCATGCGTGGAAAAGAGACTTAAGTCATAAAGTTTAATGCTTCATAACTCGATGAATTTTGGTCGTAAAAGGAATTTTTTTTTATTTTGCATGAAATTGTATGAGGATGATTTTCCTATATATAATTGGTAGAACCAGCAGACCGTATAAAAATTTATATTTCGTATTTCTTTCAGAAATGTATTTATTGATTTAAACTGTTTCTAAGATAATAGATTTCAAAATTTAAAACATTTTTGCAATTGGAAATATATCTCTGTGATTAACGGTTGAGGAAATAGCCTTTGGGCACCAATAGCACTGGACACCCTGTATATGACTTTCGCTACTTCCGTCTCAATTTTTTTCTATGGAACATAATAGCTACTTTTCGCGATATTTAGGAGAGTTTGGAGGCGCTACATCATACAATATTCTTTCATTCAATGTGGTGTTATACAATGTTCAGTCAATGGTCTATATTCAATCTTCCAAGCTAATTAAGAAGTTATGAATGCCGCACTTTCTTGTTTTTTAATACCTATGTTCCTCTGAAGTTTGTATTCTTTTTCAAGTTCTCTCTGAAATCGTTTTGCCTAAATGCTAGCGACAACCATATATCTAGACTGACGGAATGAATTGATATGTTTTGAGGTAGATTCCTGTCATCTAAATAATGATCCACGATGTTCCAAGATGTTTGCTATGTCTGTTGAGGAGGATTTGCCAGCCAGTTAGATGATTGCTTCTCCTGGCTGTGTTGTTCTTTATATGAAAAATAGAATCATTATTTTCGGTTAAAAGTTCCGGGCCATATGCTTTGAATCCTATTCCTATGCCAACAGATAGCTGCAGCTGTTTGAAGAAATAATTTTTAATTCCGTCGTTTCTAAACGTTATGCTTGTTTAGTGAATCCTATTGGAGATTGGACTTTGTAGTAGTCGTTTTCCTGATTGCTTACTGGACACAAACTTTTTTTTCTCCGTGAGTTTCAACTCCAATGTTTTTATTATATACTCCTCGCTTAGTGACATTTCTTGTGATATTTTTCCATCCAATCCGCTACTTAAACTAGCCGTTTTGGTAAAATCAAATTTAATTCCTTTAATTTTAATAGTTTTACTTTTACATTATTTAAATCTTAATTCTTCATGGTAAGGTTAAAATCATTCGACTTACGTATTTTAAGTCACTCTTAACCTAGGCTATTTGAATTTAACTAGGATATTTTAAAATATTTTGTGTTAATTGGTTTATCTTAATTAAATTATATTAATTGGTTAAGTTTATTTTATGTATCTTTACATTCTAATATATTATTATACTTAAGATTTTAATCTTATAAATTTCCGTTCTCGCAAAATAATGTTATTTTTTATTCTAAATTCTCTTTTGGCAAATCGTTCTTTAATACTTTGATATCTTAAGTTTGTTATTTAACATTGATTTATTTAACATTTGTTCTATCACTAAGCTTTCGACCAAATGTTATTCATAATGTTGGATTTGTTTAATGAGATGTAAATGTTTAAAAGGTCTTTAAAAAGTGAAATTAAATTTAAGATAAAAGTTAGATTTTTTGCAAAAATTTGTGTTCTGTTATCTTGCAAACTGAAATTTGCGTTCCTTCATATATTTTTGGTGTTTCATTTTAGAAAGTTTATATATTTCCCTTTGAAAATACTGTTCAGACGGCACATTTACAGATTACAAATGTGTTTTCGGAATTTCGGCACTTTTCAAGCTTCGGGAATCTTCTTAGATTTCAAGAAATATAAGGTAACAAATTATTTCCATCACTTATTTGCATCTTCCTTTATGTGATAGCAAATATAGTAGGAAACACTAAATGAATTAATTACTTGAATACGTCATCAAATAAATGTAAAACTGAAAATTGAATCATTATTTGTGTCATTGCGTTATGAATAAACGCACATGTCGCTGCTGCATACAGTACACTACAGTTTTCAAAACTTCTGTAAAGGAAAGTCAATAAATACGCTTAACCAAATTTAATTCAGTCACTATTTACATTAATAATATATACTAAAATTTTATACCCTACGTTGCCCGGATCCTAGATAAGCGCACTATACTTAAATAATACAGATACAGATAACACCACTCAATTTACAAGTCACATGTTTTGAATTAAAACCATTATCACTAATCGTTTCAATCCAAATGCTTTAGCGCATGTTTGGCTCATGTGCAGTGGCTCTCTACAATTTGACAAGCGTGCCCACAAACGACTACTGCTACGGAGAGAGAAGACTTTAGCAAGCGGATATGAAAATATCCAGTTTGACGGATATATATATATATATAATTGTCGAGCAGTATATATATATATATATATATATACTGCTCGACAATTGCTAAAGACGGATCACAAATTGCAATGTAGCACAACATTAAGCGGTGGTGGAGGCCCAGCGGGATAAAATATTTTCGCCACAATGTTCGGACATTAGAATAAAGATCATTTATTGTTCTTTAAAATAGAGAAGGTTTTGAAACATCTGAAAGGAAAAAAGTGTTCATTTGATGTTGTATACAAAGAAATGGAAAAATGCATATGAGCGACAGCAGTTACCTTTGAGATAGGTGCCAGTACGGGATATGTCTACCGTGGAGTGCGCATGCTGCTTTGCACAACATCATCTAGCAGCTGTTGAGGTAAGTTATCCCACTACTCTGTTAGTGCACGGATGAGGGTGTTCTTGTTTGTTGGAGGATATTTTCGACCAGCAAATCGCCTCCCCAAAGAATCGCAAACATTTTCCATGGAGTTTAGATCTGGAGAATGTACTAGACATAAGAGGCATTCAATACCCTAGCTGACTAGACAATCCTGAACAGCGAGCGTTCGATGACAGGGTGCGTTGTCGTCCATGAAAACATATTTATCACCGACAGCACCACGGAAATAGCGAATATGAAGCAGTAGAACTTCATCAATGTATCTTTGGCCGGCCATAGTCCCAAATGCAACCAAATGAAGGACCATTGATCATGATGCCGACCCCTACCATGATACTGCATGTCGGAAATCGGCCCCTTTCCTGGATATTATCTGGACGATTAGCAGTACCACTCTCACGCCAGATCAATTGGCGTCTACAATCCTATGACAGGCTGAACCTACTTTTATCTGAGAACAGTACGTAAGCCCAGTTTTGTTCGGTACAATTGCGATACTCACGACACCATTGCAAACGGGCGGTACGGTGCACTCTAGACAATGGGACACACACAACAGGTCTACAGGCGTACAGTCCTCCTTCTCCCAAACGTTTGGCTACAGTTTTTCGGGAGATCCGCTGTCCTGTGGTAGCAAGAAGCTGAGTTGGCACCTGCTGAGCTGTGGTGTGCCGGTCCCTTTTTGACAATAGGACAATGTACCTGTCTCCTGCAGGCGTCGTAGTCCTAACACGACCTCCCCCGTGACGCTTGCTACACATTCCAGTTATTTTAAATGCTTGCCCCAGCCGTGAAACAACGCTGTGGACGATGTCGAGCCCTCTGGCAGCATCTGTTATTTTTCGCCTTTCTCCGATCTTTCCAATAATACGGCCACGCGTAAAATCATATAAGTGATGTCGGAAAGACATACTGAAAATTTCTAGTTCGTCAATCAAATCTTTCCCGTAAAACTTTCACTTGGAACAGCAACTGTTCACACGCGTCAAATACTTTAAATCTCTTATCACGTGACGAACTGACGTGGAAATGAAAAATTTGCATACGTACACCTCTTCTTACAGTTTCCCGCACGTATTCTTTTTTTTTTCTTTTTTTTTTACAAATAGCCAGGCACTTGATATTCATCATTCGCCAATATACCGGCCAGAAACGTGGACCATTTAGCAGTCACATGACATTACCCCGGCGCACCAATCGGAGCGCATATATATATACAGAGTGTCCAGTGCTATCGGTGCCCAATGGCTATTTCCTCAACCCTTAGTCACAGAGATATACTTCCAAATTGCAAAAATGTTTCAAATTTTAAAATCTATTATCTTAGAAACTGTTTAACTCAATAAATGTATTTCTAAAAGAAATACGAAATATAAATTTTTATACGCCCTCCCCCTCCGGTCCTACCAGTTATATTTAGGAAAATCATCATTACAATTTCTTGCAAGATAAAAAAAAATATCCTTTTACGATCAAAATTCACCGAGTCATGAAGCATTAAACTTTATGACTTAAGTCATTTTTCCGCGCACAAAAATGTCCAGTTTCAAGCAACCTTTAAGGGACCGTATAAATATTGAAATTCGGTATTCAAAGTAATATGTTTCGACTGCATTTGCTAACATACTGTCGAGAATGAAGCAAAACTTTTTATCGAACATTTTTGATATTTTTTATGTGTTAAAAATAATTATAACTTTAATATTGTTTAGTGTAATGTAATTGCTGCAAAAAATAATGAAATTGCTAGGGAATATTTGTCTCTCCAATTATTTTGTGTACAACCCCTATTTCTCAGCACAAAAAGTGCTCCAAATTTAAGCAGATATAACTGAGTGAATTTTGGTCATAAAAGGATGATTTCTTTTTATTTTGCATGAAATTGTATGAGGATGATTTTCCTAAATATAACTGGTAGGACCGAGGGCCCGTATAAAAATTTATATTTCGTATTTCTTTTAGAAATGCATTTATTGATTTAAACTGTTTCTAAGATAATAGATTTTAAAATTTAAAATATTTTTGTAGTTGGAAGTATATCTCCGTGACTAACGGTTGAGGTAATAGACATTGGACACCCTGTATATATATATGTGTGTGTGTGTGTGTGTGTAACGCAAAGATATACACCCGTAGTTTCACTAAACTGTAGAATTGAGCTAATATTATTTGTTGGGGAATAGTAACATAAAAAATTAAACATAAATATGGAAATAAAAAAATAAATATATAAATATGAAAGAATTATCCTGTATATTCCAGAATCCATACCAGAATCCATTTTAATAACTTTTTTTTCTTCTATTTTACAAAAATTTTTTTGAAAAATCATTATCATTGGTTCAAATGATTACAATTATAGCGTGTTACCTTTCACTTAAAAAGGCTTAAAAATGTATGTATCTTGATACCATACCATACTTGACAATGTTCTCCTCGGAGGGGAAGTAACTAACCCCCCGAGGTTGGACTAATAACGCCAGGAACACAAATATTGTATCGCGGCTATTTTTCACAACAATATTTGAAACTATTAAGTCGTGTGTTCGTTGGGCCAGAAGCAAACTCTTTTATGCATAATTATATCAAATTCTGTCGTATTCCAATAATTACAATATTTAAATAATTTACAATATTTAAAACGTCGAATATATTTCGAAGTTTTCGCTCGATTTTATTATAACAAAGCCGACTATATTGTTTCGTGAAAATCCATTTGCATTTGTGGCAGCTATAGTGCACACAAGAAATCGACCACAGGCATACAAACAGTCAAACGGGCATCACTTCTAAAATAGCCAAAGCTTGTTCAGGATGTCCTCAAACATATATTATCATCAAAATCTGGAATTAAAAAATGTTCTCGAAAACAAACAATACTTTTTCTGTACTATATTACACAGTATGAGAAAGTAAAAATATATCAGGAAATTAATCAATGCCGAAAAATACCTAAAGTGAGTGTTTTCGCTTTAGAGTTAAATTTCAGCAATAAAACACAATAACTTGGCGTGAGTATTCGATCTAAGGAACGGTAAACACTAAATTAGCCAAAACCTTTGTTTTCTGATCACAAATTTAGCAAAAAGCAAAGCATTTGCAAGAAGAAATCAAAGATTTTAGTACCGACAGAATATTTTCCGTTGCATCTAAAATCTTTCGCGAAGTAAAAGATAAAAGCAGTAAACCTTCTTTTGTGGGTTTTACGATGATCGATACAATAAAGCGAAATGTTTCGTTGCTTATACGCATGGATCGCAGGAATGGGGTGCATTTTTGTCACATACGATGCATTGTCATATAAGATGTCATCATTAATTATCATGAGCTTCATTTTCACTTTATCATACGTAGTATTGAGAAATTACTGTTTTCACGAAAATGTTTAATTTCGAGATTTTGATGACTTAAGAACTTCTGAAAACGGTTTTACAAGTTTTAGACCGATGTCTGTCTGCGGTTGCTTACTTGTGTAAGCGATAACTACAACAGATATTAATGGATTTCCACGGCACTTTCCATTCAGCTTTGTTAGAGAAGAATCCAGAACAAGATGGAATATTGTTACTATCGTATCCTCTAGAATAGTGAGTATTTACTTAGGATACAAGAACGATTCCAAGTTTCTGGATAACTTACGTTTATTCACAAGCACAACGTAAACAGGGACGATATACCATCAAACAGTACTTAGATGCTCCAATAATTTCACAGAATAAGCGATATTATTCTCAAAATACTGACGAAAATAATTTTACAAAAAAGCTGCTACTATTCTTAAAATATTTACAAAAATCGCAGTCAAATGTAGTTCGTGTCACGTTAATTCTCCAACTCCCCTGAAACAGAGGGATGAGTCCTTTTATAGCCTCTGTTGAAATTTCTGAAAATAGCTTCATATCTCCTAGACAAATCATTATTTCGCGGAATTTCTTAAAGTTTCCGAAAGTCGCCGAATCTGGCAACCTTGTTCCCACGTCATCTTAACGTCATGCTGACGTCATGGACTGTGTTTTCTTCGCCTGGCCTTTGAGACAGACGAAAGAGGAGGTGCCAGTGAGAGAATAATGCGAGTTATCAACAATATTTTTTAACACTTTCCAAAATAATTGAAAAATGTTTATGACTTTGTTCATTCTGTCTGTCTGTCTATCTTTCTATCCGTTTGCACGATAACTGCCGTAAAAATTACTTTATCAAAATGAAATTGTAGTATGTTGTTGAGACGGTCTGTGGAACATATCGGAATGTAAATGAATAATATCACCTGTCAGACCAAAAATCGATCTCACACCAGTTTATTGTGAGACAGCTTTATGTACGTTATTTATTGCGTCTGAAACGTCAGACAATACCTCCAGTCTCAATGACGCCACTTTTTACAACACGCTGATCCAAAGGTCGGAAGAGACTATAAATTTAGGGACATCAATACAGGTGGGTCGATGGACTCTAAGCGTAAGGTGAAGCAACGACATTGGGTAAAAGGTTGACCAATTGTGATGAGGCTGGAAGCTTCGACCTGAAGGCTACCAATAAGAACCAAAAAGGTGTTGTTGACACCCAGACCGTCCGACCTACCAGAAAGGTGTAAGGTAACTGTTTAAAAGGCTGGGAAAAGCCACACAATTTAGACCGGAATCCAGTGAGGGAGGCATCTACAGGGACAGAACTCAATCCCCTACCACCAACCTCTCGGAAGGATTTGCGGACCCACATGTTTAACGTGATCGTACTCCGCGTGAACACTGCGGAATCGAACCCTGTCCTACTAAGTGCAATTCCGGCGCGCTAACCACTGGGCTTCCGTGCCAGAAACCAAAGAGGTGTTGACGACCCAGACCGACCGACTCGTCAACAAGGACATGAGTAGCCATTTGGCCGGCCGGTACCAAAGAGGTGTTGTTGTTGAGACCCAGACCGTCCGACCTACCAGAAAGGTGTAAGGTAACTGTATGGACGGCCGGGAAGTGCCACCCAATTTAGACCGGAACCCAGTGGGGGAGGCATCCACAGGAACCGTACCCTCCTTCCCCTACCACCAACCTCTCGGAAGGACTTACGGACCCACATGTTTAACGTGATCGTACTCCGCATTAACACGGCGGCATTTGTGGTAGCGTGCAAATCTAGCGCGCAAACCACGGTGATACCGCACCCGAGATGGCCAACAGCACGCGGTGTTCCGAGGTGGTCACCCACCAAGTACTAACCGCGCCCGATGCTGCTTGACTTCGGTGTTCTAACGAGAACCGGTGTTTTCAGCACGGTACGGCCGTTGGCCCCGGTACCAAAGAGGTGTAGAAAACCCAGACCACACGACCAACCCATAGGCGAAAGGTGTGTCAGATCTCAGGCAAAAAGAGGCGGCAACCACGAGACGATATTACACAACTTCTATTAGAATAAGAAGAAGAGTTAGTAGTTATCATACAAGTGATGAAGTAGCTGGTAAAGTCCGAAGCAAGAGGTCAGAATGCCATTTCCACCAGAGACTGAGTATTTCCACCAGACTGCACAGTAGAGTGATGCAGTAGAGAAGTGTTACGCAAGTGTTGTAGAGATTCTAAAAGAATGGCTAGATCAATTGCAATACAATTAGCAGTACGAGTTGGAGCCTAACACGCACATTTACGGCCACTATGATATGCTGATGCAAGAATTGTGGTCTATGACCAAAGCCGAAAGTGAAGGTATGTTCCCAATAAATATTGTGGAAGGTCTAAAATACATTTTAGGCATTTTTAACTAATGATCTCACATTGTCTCTCTCCGGCGCGAACAAGAAGAATTATTGTTGTGATTGAGTAATCAAGTGATCTATGTTATTCTCAAATGATTTTATTGTAAAGTAAAAATTCGCTTTGCATTTAATAATTAAAGTTTCTTTTTTTTTGTTTTTACTTTGTGCACCACATCACCCAATTAGTTTCGGATTGAACTCGGGTTGAAAAAGTGAAATACATTGAACTTTATAGAACCTAATTCTTCAAGCATTTTTTAACCAAAGTTTAAATTCACAAATTGCTTCGAAAATATTAGGAAATATTCAAATCATCTCTTGTTGTTGTCGTGCCCCTAACATTACACTTAAGGAAGAATGTGTGCACTGCTTCTGTTTAGTCTAATGACCCGGGGCACCCGAAGGTAGAAGTCTGACTTCTGCCCCAAATAAGACATCACAACATCCATGCCCGCAGGCGGGACTCGAACCCGCAATCTGGCAGCCGAGCCATCACGAGGAAACGCCTGCCTCTTTGACCGCTCGGCCACCACATCGGCAAAATTATCTCTTAAAATATATAAAAAATATATCAGTAAAATATGATCCGTACACCCATATTATATGAAACGATCACTTGATCCATTTCAAAACAAAATACGGCATCCAGTTTTTTTAAATTTGTAGTGTTGCATCTGTCCTGAAACCGCTTCATTTTTGCGTATTTTCTGTGCATCTATATTCTGCGCCAACGCAAATACATAATATTGCACTATTACATTGGCAGACACTGTGATCAATGCTTTTGAAGGAATCTAGACCACTACTCCACTACAATATTGCTTATCCATGGACACGCGAACAACAACAACAACGCAAATACAATATTTTTTGAGTTTAAATGATCATCAAACCTTGATTATCTCTACAACGGAACCTAATTTTAATGGATGCAGAATGTAAACAAGTGATTATATGGTGAGTTGTATAAGAATTGCTGAATATTTTCAAGCACAATTATTTAGCTCTGGAGTGTGGAATAAAAGTGATAGGAATGAAATATTCATTGCTTCTATATAGAGAGCCAGACCATTTATATTTCGATGACATCATTTGAATAAAGTTCCTGTGTTACGATGATATTTTAAGTTTTTAAATATAATAAATTATTGTAATACTGAAATAATATGAAATATATCAGCTTTGAATGCTTCGTATTTTAGAGATGTTTGAATAAAATTGCATTTCAGTTGAAAAGTGTTTCATAATCAATACTTTATGTATGATTCATCTGTTTTGTTTTAAATGGATAACTTACATTAAGAGAGCTTAAAATTAGTAACAATACATTGATGTTGAGATATGGCACCGTTTTATTCTAAACTGATAAAAATCTTAAAGAAAAAGTCTCACTATTATAAAATGAGCGGATAATTTATAAGTGCTTTTAACTAGAAATGAATAAATACCATTATTTTGAACTCATCACAACCCTCTCTTGATACACAGGGTGTTCAATAACTAACCGATCATTTAATTTTCAAAAAAGGTTTTATTGACTATAGATATATTTAAGCAATCAGTGTTTCTTTGAAGTGGCCTCAAAAAGTAAATTATTTGATTAGGTTTTCAAAGTGCTTGCCTTCCGTTTCGTTGAAGTGTTTGTATTTCGTATGGGATTCTGAAGGTATTTTTTTCTGGATTGAGTGAACAGATGCAATGCATATCTCAAATTCACTGGTCAATTTTTGTTTTACTATTGCAGGATCATTCTGTATGATATTGCAGGATCATTCCCCGAAAACACTTGATATGACATCATGTGATATTTATTTTAATACATTTATTTCCAAAACATTCACTTCAACTTTCACTTTGCACTACAATCCCCCGAAAAACACGTGACGTCATGTGACACCCTCCAAAATCACGGAATTTCAAATCTAAAATACAATACATTCCTCGGTAATATTTTGAAACTTATCACAATACTGCATTAATTTATTATATTTGAAAACTTAAACCTTCATCGATTAAAATGAACTTCATTCAAATGACGGCATTGAAATATAAATTGCGTGGTTTAAACATCTCTAAAATGTTATACATTCCTCGGTAATAGTTTTAGAATTATCATAATACTTCGATAATTCATTATATTTGAAAACTTCATCGAAAACAACTGAAATTAATTCAAATGACGTCATAGAAAAAATAACACGCCTGGATCTCTCTATAAAAACAGGATTTCATTCATAACTTTCTCCCATTCATTTCATTCATCACAATACTATAATAATTTATTTTATTTAAACATTTTATTTAAGACCATGGAGCTACAAATAATTAAACTCTATGCTTAAAACTTCATCGAAAAAAATCGTCCTTCTCTTTATAAAATCAATTAATATTTCATTCATATCAGCCATGCAGACTCCATGGACTAAATTATTTTGTGTTAAAAAATACAGGAATTCTAATACAACTCATTCTACATATTTTGCTGTTTACATTTTACATAGGTGAAAAATAGGCTTAGTTGTAGAAATAATCAAATTTTGATGAGTATTTAAACTCAAATATATTGTCATTGCGTTGTTTCAGTATGTAGATGCACAGAATTTAAGCAAAAATAAAGTAGATTTAGGACGGATACAACACTCAATATGAATTAAAAAGAACTTAAAAAAATCACGATTTTGAAACAAGATGGATGCCATATATAATTTTGAAGTGGGTCATGTGATCGTTTCATATCATGGTCACGTGATCGCTTCATATAAGAGGTGTAATTATTATTTTAATTTATATTTAAAAAACTACTGAATATATTTCGCTGATTTTTTTTTATATATTTTATGGAACAATTTGAATATTACCTAAAATTTTCGAAGCAATTTGTGAATTTTAATTCCGTTTAAAAAATGTTTGAAAAATTAGGTTCCATAGGGCTCAATGTATTTCATTTTTTCAACCCCGGTTCAATCCAAAATTAATTGGATGATATTATTCATTTATATTCCCATAGGTCCTACAGACCGTCTGAACAACATACTAAAATTTCATTTTGATTAAGTCATTTTTACGGCAGTTATCGTGCTAACGGACAGACAGACAGACAGACAGACAGAATGAACAAAGTCATAAACACTTTTCAACTTTGTTGTAAAGTGTTAAAAATAACTTTAAAAATCACTATTTTAACACAAAATGGATGGCAATGATCGTTTAAACTCAAGTATATTGTAAATGCGCTGTTTCAGAATATAGATGCACAGAAATTAAATAAAAATAAAGCGTTTTAGGGCGGATACAACACTAAATATAAACTAACAAGAAAGATCAATCATGCTTAAAGAATTGATTATGAAACACTTTTCAACTTCAATGCAATTTTATTTAAAAAAGTCGCAAATGCAATACATTCCTCTGTAATATTTTAAAACTTATCACAAAACTACATTGATTTATTATATTTGAAAACTTAAATCTTCAATGAAAAAAATGAACTTCATTCAAATGACGGCATTGAACTATAAATTGCCTGGTTTAAATATCTCTAAAGTGCAATACTTTCCACGGTAATATTTTTTAAACTATCATAATACAATGATAATTTATTATATTTGAAAACTTCATCGAAAACAACTGAAATAAATTCAAATGACGTCATAGAAAAAATAACACGCCTGGATCTCTCTATAAAAGCAGGATTTCATTCATTTCATTCATCACAATACTATAATAATTTATTTTATTTAAAAATTAAGACCATGGAGCTACAATTCATAAGCTCTATGCTTAAAACTTCATCGAAAAAAATCGTCCTTCTGTTTATAAAATCAATTAATATTTCATTCATATCAGCCATGCAAACTCCTTTTGCTGTTTACATTTTACATAGGTTAAAAATAGGCTTAGTTGTATAAATAATCAAATTTGCATGAGAATTTAAACTCAAATATATTGTCATTGTGTTGTTTTAGTATGTAGATGCACAGAATTTAAGCAAAACTAAAGTAGTTTTAGGACGGATACAACACTCAATATGAATTAACAAGAAAGATCAATCATGCTTAAAGCATTGATTATGAAACACTTTCCAACTTCAATGCAATTTTATTTAAAAATGTCTAAAATGCAAGACATTCCTCGGTAATATTTTAAAACTTATCACAATACTACATTGATTTATTATATTTGAAACCTTAAACGTTCATCGAAAAAAATTAACTTCATTCAAATGACGGCATTAAAGTATAAATTGCCTGGTTTAAACATCTCTAAAATGTGATAAATTCCTCGGTAATAATTTTAGAATTATCATGATACTACGATAATTTATTATATTTGAAAACTCCATCGAAAACAACTGAAATCCATTCAAATGACGTCATAAAAAAATAACACGCCTGGCTATCTCTATAAAAGCAACATTTCATTCATAAATAATTCCCCCATTCATGTCATTCATCACAATACTATAATAATTTATTTTATTTAAAAATTAAGACCATTGAGCTGCAAGTAAGTAAACTCTATGCGTAAAACTTCATCGAAAAATATCGTCCTTCTCTTTCTAAAATCAATGAATATTTCATTCATATCAGCTAAGCAGACTCCGTGGACTAAATGATTTTGTGTTAAAGAATTACAGCGATTCTAATTCAACTCATTCTACATATTTTGCTGTTTACATTTTACATAGGTGAAAAATAGGCTTAATAGTAGAAACAATCAAATTTGGAAGAGCATTTAAACTGAAATATATTGTCATTGCGTTGTTTCAGTATGTAGATGCACAGAATTTAGGCAAAAATAAAGTAGCTTTAGGACGGATACAACACTCAATATGAATTAAAAAGAACTTTAAAAATCACGATTTTGACACAAGATGGATGCCATATATCATTTTGAAGTGGGTCATGTGATCGTTTCATATCATGGACACGTGATCGCTTCTTATAAGAGGTGTAATTATTAAATTTTTATTTTAAAAACTACTGAATATATTTCGCTGAATTTTTTTTATATATTTTATGGGACAATTTGAATATTGCCTAAAATTTTCGAAGCAATTTGTGAATTTTAAATCCGCTTAATAAATGCTTGAAAAATTAGGTCCCATAGGGCTCAATGTATTCCATTTTTTCAACCCGGGTTCAATCCAAAACTAATTGGGTGATATTATTCATTTATATTCCAATAGGTCCTATAGACCGTCTGAACAACATACTAAAATTTCATTTTGATTAAGTCCTTTTTACGGCAGTTATCGTGCTAACGGACAGACAGACAGACAGACAGACAGAATGAACAAAGTCATAAACACTTTTAAACTTTGTTGTAAAGTGTTAAAAAGCACTTTAAAAAATCACGATTTTGAAACAAGATGGATGCCATATATCATTTTGAAGTGGGTCATGTGATCGTTTCATATCATGGTCACGTGATCGTTTCATATAAGATGTGTAATTATTATTTTAATTTTTATTTAAAAAACTACTGAATATATTTCGCTGAATTTTTTTTATATATTTTATGGAACAATTTGACTATTACAGAAAATTTTCGAAGCAATTTGTGAATTTTAAATCCTCTTAAAAAATGTTTGAAAAATTAGGTCCCATAGGGCTCAATGTATTTCATTTTTTCAAACCCGAGTTCAATCCAAAACTAATTGGGTGATATTATTCATTTATATTCCCATAGGTCCTACAGACCGTCTGAACAAAGTACTAAAATTTCATTTTGATTAAGTCATTTTTACGGCAGTTATCACGCTAATGGACGGACAGACAGACAGACAGAATGAACAAAGTCATAAACACTTTTCAACTATGTTGTAAAGTGTTAAAAAGAACTGTAATCACGATTTTGACACAAGATGGATGCCATATTTCATTTCGAAGTGGGTCACGTGACCACTTTATATTGTTTGGGTGTAATTATTATTTTAAATTTTATTTAAAAAACTACAAAGCATGTTTTGCTGAATATTATTTAACACTTTACAACATAGTTGAAAAGTGTTTATGACTTTGTTTATTCTCTCTGTCTGTCTGTCTGTCCGTCCGTTAGCACGATAACTGCCGTAAAAATGACTTTATCAAAATGAAATTTTAGTATGTTTTTCAGACGGTCTGTGTGACCTATGGGAATATAAATAAATAATATCACCCAATTCGTTTTTTATTGAACCCGGGTTGAAAAAATAAAATACATTGAACCCTATGGGACCTAATTAGTCAAACAACATTTAGGCAAATTTAAAATTCATAAATTGCTTCGAAATTTTTAAAAAATATTGACCTTATCCCATAAAATATATAAAAAAATTTTCAGTAAAATATGTTAAGTAGTTTTTTAATTAAAAATTATTTAATATAGGGAAAAAACAAATTCAATTAAATTCTGATTTTTGGGATATCCTTCAGAAAGAAAAAAATAGATATACTATATAATAAATGTCTTTCCAAGAACTTAATCATTTTGTATAGGAGAGAGGCTTCACATTTTAAAATAAATTTGGTAGATAACAATGTTTCAATTTTTTTTTAATTTTATATAACTCTTCATGATATACTTATTTGATGGCATTTTTATTGCACTTTCCTACGTCCTAGAGAGGCCTCATACATTTTTTTGATATGGCCAGCAAATAATCCCCGTTCACTTCTATAAATCATTGTTGTAATACTGTTAAAAATTCTGATGTGGGCAATACATGTCTTTCCGTGCAGACTCATATTCACATTCTCTTTATTTTTCAATAATAATTTGAGTTTATCTGCACAATATAGCAGCCATAAGTACTTTAAATGACATTGAATTTGCACGTTAAACTTAAATTTGGTTCTCATTTGATAGCTGGAATTATTGTCAAAGGTGGCGTAGCGAAAACGCGAAAAAACTAGAATATCTCAACAACGGCTAGTCCTAGAATAATGCTGTTAGTCTTATTCTTTTTGATGTCAAAAATCACGTTTAAATTAGGAATTTAATTGGTATAATTGAGCACACGTAGTCTTTTATTTTCATACTTACCGATTTTTGCGGGCCATTTCACAAAAATAGCCCGTTCCTTTTTTTCCGAATCGTACTAGAATAACCTACAAATGATTTAGGTACCAAATTTTGTTAAATTTGGTATATAAATCACTTGTAGGTTATTGAAATATTATACACCAAATTTTGTTAAATTTGTTCCATTAGTTTTTAGCTAGAGTGGATAAAGGCAATTTCTGCCGGCCATTTCGCAAGGAATACAGATTCTTTTATTACGAATCGTATTATAATCTAATGAACATCAGGATTTCTCACAAAAAACATACCTACCAAATTTTATGAAATTCGGTCCATTAGTTTTTCAATTAGAGTGGATGTAATATCCTGACAGATACACCCTTACACACACAGACGTCTTCCTAAAAATAGTTTTTTCGTTTTCTAGAAGTCCCAAAACGTGTAGATCTTTCGAAAATCCGAGTTCCGATCTTCGGCACGATTCCAATACTTTGAATACACACACACACATAGATTATCTGTGTATCTAAATTCCGTGCCTATGCAATTACAATAGTTATGATTTTAAATGATCCCTAAACTTTTATTATTTCTTCAACGAAGCCTAATTTTCACATATGCAGAATGCAAATATCTCAAGCGATTGTAAGGTGAGTTACATAAGAATTGCTGGATTTTTTTCACAAAGAATTATTTAGCTCTGGAGTCTGGAATACAAGTTATATGAATGGAATATTCATTGATTTTGCATAGAGAATCAGATGATTTATATGTCGATACAGTTTTAAATATTTAAGTATAATAAATTACTGTAGTACTGTGATAATGTATAAGATATCACCACTGAATGTATCACATTTTATAAATTTTTAATGGAAATTGCATTTCAGTTGGAAAGTGTTTCCTAATCAATGCTTATGCATGACTCATCTTTCTGGGTTATATTTTTAATGGGATAATTTGAATATTTTCTAAAACATTCGAAGCAATTTGTGAATTTAAAATTCGCTTATAAAATGTTAAAAAAATTAGGTCCCATAGGGTTCAATGTATTTAATTTTTTCAACTCGGGTTCAATCCAAAACTAATTGCGTGATATTATTCATTTGTATTCCCATAGGCCCCACAGACTGTCTGAACAACATACTAAAATTCAGTTTTGATAATATCATTTTTACGGCAGTTATCGTGAGAATCTTAAGACAGACAAACATAATGAACACAAGATGGATAAAAAAAAGTCATAAACACTTTTCAACTGTGTAAAATGTTAATAAAACAAGAAAGATCAATCATGCATAAAGCATTGATTATGAAACACTTTCCAACTTTAGTGCAATTTTATTTAAATATCTCTAAATTGTGGTACATTCCTCTGTAATATTTTAAAAATTATCTCAATTCTACATTAATTTATTATATTTGAAAACATGACACTTCATTGAAAAAAATAAACTTTATTCAAATGACGGCATTAAAATATACAATGCCTGGTTTAAACATTTCTAAAATGCGATACATTCATCGTTAATATTTTTAAAATTATCATGATACTACAATAATTTATTATATTTGAAAACTCCATCGAAAACTAACGAACTTTATTCAAATGACGTCATCGAAAGATAAATCGGCTCTATATAAAAGCGGCATTTCATTCATAATTTTTTTAAATTCCTTTCATTCATTACAATACTATAATATTTTATTTTATTTAAAAACTTAAAACCATGGAGGTACAAGTAATTTAACTCTATGCCTAAAACTTCATCGATAAAATCGTTTTCTTTGTGTAAAATCGTTGAATGTTTCATTCATATCAGTTATATTGCAGACTCCATGAGCTAAATAATTTTGAGTTAAAGAAATGCAGCAATTCTTATACAACTTATTCTACATATTTTGGAGTTTACATTTTCCATAAGTGAAAATGAGGCTTCGTTGTAGAAAACTCAAATTTGAATGATAATTTAAACTCAAATATATTGTAATTGTGTTGTTTCAGAACATTGATGCACAGAATTTAAGCAAAAATAAAGAGGTTTTAGGACGGATACAGCACTCAATATGAATTAAAAAAACTTTAAAAATCACGATTTTACACAAGATGGATGCCATAATTCATTTTGAAGTGGGTCACGTGACCTCTTTATATTGTATGAGTGTAATTATTATTTTCATTGTTATTTAAAAAACAATTGAATATATTTTGCTGAAATTTTATATATTTTATAGGATAATTTAAATATTTCATAAAACTTTCGAAGGAATTTGTGAATTTTAAATTCTCTTAAAAAATGTTTGAAAAATTAGGTCCCACGGGGTTCAATGTATTTCATTTTTACTTTCCTTATATACTACATAATGTATAAGGAAAGTATTGTGACGGGGTCGAAAATTCGAATTCGAGTTTTCGACGGGAGAGCACGTTTCAAGTATCCCTGATCACGAATCAAACATTTTTGAAGTGATGTCTGTGTGTGTGTGTGTGTGTGTGTGTGAAAGTATGTGTGTGTGTGTGTGTGTGTGTATGTGTCAGTGAGACTGTGGAGACGATAACTGACGAACGAATGGACCGATTCGAACCAAATTTGGTACAAAAATCACAATTCGTAAACACTGGAAGCCTGTTGTTTTTATACGCAATCGAATGTTCAGAACCCCTAAATTTTCGAATGAAATTTTGAAGAAATCGTCAAAAAATCAAAACCGCTATTAAAGTTACGCAAATTAACATTTCTTATGTAATGTTTCATTAGAAAACGATTGGCATAAATTTTAGAACGCTAACATGAACCGTTCTCGAGATATTGTATATTTTTCAAAAAAACTATCAAAAAATCATATAAAATGAAAAAAATATTTCCTATTGAGAAACTTGCTCACTTTTCATATGTAATACCATACGATAAATTGGACGATACATTCTCGTGGATCTAACTCATTCCATTCATGAAAAAAGATACTTTGAGTAAGACGTTTGTATTTGAACGCCAATAATAATTTGTCTGTTGTAAGAATAACATATTTTTTCGTCCATAATGCTTAGCGAGATTTTGGCGACGACTTTAGCGAAATGTCGCCAACTTGGTGACTTTTTGAAATGTTGTCAAATTAAATAAAATCTCGCCAAATGGATAAAAATGACACTAAATCAATGAAAATGACGACTAATTGTCGAAAACTCAATATCTTGGAAGGAATATTAGTATCTACTATAAGAAAAACTTATCTTTTTTACTGTAAAAATAGTAAATTCATTACATTATATAAGGAAAGTCATGTGTTTCCCACATCAGATTTTTACAATCCGATTTCAATCCAAAACTAATTGGATGATATTATTCATTTATATTCCCATAGGTCTCACAGACTGTCTGAACAACATACTAAAATTTAATTTTGTTAAAGTCATTTTAACGGCAGTTATCGTGCTAACGGACAAACAGAATGAACAAAGTCATAAACACTTTTCAACTGTGTTTTAAAGTGTTAAAAAACTTCCACTTTCTATTTGAGTGTTTTTTACCCAAATATATCTCCCGTTTAGCAGCATCTTTTATACAAATCTGATTTTTTTTTCGGTATAATCTCATTTTAAAAGAGTTAGAAAAATGAAGAAAGCAATTCTCTCCCAAGCATTGAAACAACGAAGTACTTTCGAAAGTTATAAGAAAAAATTGAAATCCAATAATACGGAAAAATCCCTTTTATTCGCCATAAAGTTTTGAAACCGTTGAAAAATCCAATTGAATCACCAGGATTTTAAGACTAAAAAAATGAAATGAATCGTTCACGACATTGCGATGATCGTAAAAACTTTAGTAAAATGGACATTATATACTTTAAAATTCATTCTTTCAAATATTTGTGTAAAGCGAATCAGACATTATTAATTTTTGTGAAAGTAATTATATAAATAGAACTTCAGAATACATTTAAATAATTCAAGCTATGATTATTGGTGGAAAAATTAAAAAATTATAATGTTTTTTGCGATTTTTTTCCTTGAAACATTTATTGTAGAGATTCAGCTTAGGTAACGGGTAAAGCATTAAACTTCCGTAAAGAATGTAGGCTCCATTAAGGATTTCGACTACTGAATCTTTTTATTTTCCCTATATACATGGCAATGTATAAGGAATGTATTGTGATGATGTCGAAAATTCGAATTCGAATTTTCAACAGACGAGCACGTATCAAGCATTCCTGAACTCTAATCAAAAGTTTTAAAGATGATGCTTGTGTCTTTAAGTGTGTGGGGGGGAGGGGAGGGCGGATGACTGTGAGAATGATATCTCATGAACGAATGAGAAGTTTCGAATAACATTTGTACATAAATCACAGTTAATGGATACTGAAAACCTATTAATTTTATACACAGTTAAATGTTTGGAACACCCCCTATAGTTTTGAACGAAATTTTGAAAAATTCATCAAAAAATCAAAACCTTCAATAATATTACGTAAATAAACATTTCTTGTGCAAATTTTTATTGAAAACGATTGACATAAATTTTAGAACATTATCATATGGCGTTCTTGAGATATTCTTGAGATGCATTTTTTCAAATAAATGTATCAAAAATCATATAAAATAAAAATATATATTAAATATTGTAAAAAAAGCTCACCTTTAATGTGTAATTTTATGCAATGCACTTGTTAACACAATTTTCGTGGATCTAGTTTAATCCATGCACAAGAGAAGATACAATGACCAATAGTTTTGTATTTAGTTACCTAACAATTCGACAACAGTCTTTTGTATATAAGGAATGATCTTCCCTTCCTTTTTCTATAACGCTTGGTGATAAATTTTGCAAACTTGGTGACTGATTTAGAGAAATATCACTAACTTGGCGATATCTGGCTCTAGATTGACAAAGATAGCGTCAAAATTGCAAAAATGACGCTAAATTAATGAAAATGATGCCAAATTGATATTTGGAGAATTAAATTGTTTTATTATACAGAGTATATTACTTATTGCAAATGCTATCAATACTGATAATTGTTAATTTTAGAATTACGTGAAATATAAGTTAATCAGGGACTTCGAAAAAGTTTAATATGTTATATCTCAGAAAAGCGTCAAATTTTACTTTCAACGTTAAAAACATTGTACCGTTGGTTTTATGCATATTTTCTTCTTGTGAATTATGTAAATCTGTTGTATTATATAGACAAAGTCATGTGCTGTCCACATCAGATTTTTTTCATTTAGGGATAAAAAAATTCATTTTACTAGAACCAACTGCATCTAAAGATGGGCTAGAGATTGAGCTTAGATAATAACTGATATAAACTCATCGCCAAATTGTGGAGTAGATGGATTTTATTATTAAGAAATTTTAAGCACTTCCACTTGAGTCAAAATCTCATTTTTTGTCTCATTCCATTCTTTTTAGTTTCCAGATCAAAAAAAGTCGAAAATTTTCAAAATTCCAATTTGAACGATCCTGAGAAATAATGCTTCAAACATTTTTGGTACAAACAATGATATTGGAAAATATTTGCAACTAATAACGCTATATCAAACACAACCGGACAATGAACTGTTGTTAATACCTCCTAATGTAACGTGGAGATGTCGAAACACAGTAAAACCTAAATCAGTATCATATTATAACAAGAAATATCAATCATGCTTAAAGTATTGATTATGAAACACTTTCCAACTTCAATGCAATTTTATTTAAAAAAGTCGAAAATGCAATACATTCCTCGGTAATATTTTAAAACTTATCCCAATACTACATTGATTTATTATATTTGAAAACTTAAACCTTCATTGAAAAAAATGAACTTCATTCAAATGACGGCATTGAAATATAAATTGCCTGGTTTAAATATCTCTAAAATGCAATACATTCCACGGTAATATTTTTAAAACTATCATAATACTACGATAATTTATTATATTTGAAAACTTCATCGAAAATAACTGAAATAAATTCAAATGACGTCATAGAAAAAATAACACGCCTGAATCTCTCTATAAAAGCAGGATTTCATTCATTTCATTCATCACAATACTATAATAATTAATTTTATTTAAAAATTAAGACCATGGAGCTACAATTCATAAACTCTATGCTTAAAACTTCATCGAAAAAAATCGTCCTTCTGTTTATAAAATCAATTAATATTTCATTCATATCAGCCATGCAGACTTCATGGACTGAATTATTTTGTATTAAAGAAATACAGTAATTCTAATACAACTCATTCTACATATTTTGCTGTTTACATTTTACATAGGTAAAAAATAGGCTTAATTGTAGAAATAATCAAATTTGAATGAGAATTTAAACTCAAATATATTGTCATTGTGTTGTTTTAGTATGTAGATGCGCAAAATTTAAGCAAAAATAAAGTAGTTTTAGGACGGATACAACACTCAATATGAATTAAAAAGAACTTTAAAAAATCACGATTTTGAAACAAGATGGATGCCATATATTATTTTGAAGTGGGTCATGTGATCGTTTCATATCATGGTCACGTGATCGTTTCATATAAGTTGTGTAATTATTATTTTAATTTTTATTTAAAAAACTACTGAATATATTTCGCTAAATTTTTTTTATATATTTTATGGAACAAGTTGACTATTACCTAAAATTTTCGAAGCAATTTGTGAATTTTAAATCCGCTTAAAAAATGTTTGAAAAATTAGGTCCTATAGGGCTCAATGTATTTCATTTTTTCAACCCGGGTTCAATCCAAAACTAATTGGGTGATATTATTCATTTACATTCCCATAGGTCCTACAGACCGTCTGAACAACATACTAAAATTTCATTTTGATTAAGTCAATTTTAGGCAGTTATCGTGCTAACGGACAGACAGACAGACAGACAGAATGAACAAAGTCATAAACACTTTTCAACTTTGTTGTAAAGTGTTAACAAGGTTCTAATTCCGTGTTCCCGATAAAGATCAATGATAATGTTTGTGTTTGACAATCATATTCATTATCCATGAATGTGTATACAGTTAGTGATTATTTACAGGATAGTAGTTTTATAGTGAAAAACAGGGCGAAATTCATGGAACAGTCGCTGGATAAATTGCAAATTTTCGCCGTAGAGGACGTACACTAATATTTCAGTAAAAATGTCTATCAGTTACATTATAAAACATTTTGCAACATTTGCACACTTTTTCCAGCTACTTTGTTGATAATTTCGGCAAACTATCAGGAAAGACACCTTCATTTCTGAAATATTCGGTTAACCCATAAAGTGCCGGGATATTTTAAGTGCCATACAATATACCTTATATGTAGGTGTTCTCCAAAAGGGAGCAATGGCACTTTATGGGTTAATTATCGTTTGCTGAAACTTTGTTTTTTTAAGTTAAATATATATATATATACATATGTTGGGGATTGTGACTCCCACTCCCCGGTTAAAGCATGCTTTGAGCCGCAGCAACACTCCCGGAGGCTGGTACCAATTTCAGAAGGTTATAAATCAAAAGTATAAAAATACACTACAAAACAATACAAATCAAACGTGGAAATAGATCAAACTTGAATTTCACTTTTTAAGCACCCGAATTCAAAATAATTCACACCAAAACCAATGTTAACTCAAATTCTATAAAAACCTCCATAACGAATAAATTCATACCATCAGCAACTTTTATCTTAAAGTTTCATACCCCCTCCCCCCACTCGTCGTTCTCAACCTCATGTGTATCACCATACTACGCCAAAGTTGTTTGCAAAGAGAGGTCACCAACTCGTCCACCACACAATATATATCCTCTACCGTGAATCATATCTAAATCGTTTGTAACAATCGGTTACGGTTATTTTGTAAAAACCAGTTATGACATCGGTTAAGAATAATAACAATAAAAGAGATGGTTTCAATTTCAAGATCAATTGTGTAATACCATGAAGTTCCAATATACATAAAAATGTATTTCGCAATATTATAGTAAATCTTCTCACAAGAAGCAAAAAATTATACTGTATAATTGAGGATCAGGATAAATGCATTACCAAATTTACGAATGACGCAATAGGACAGGGATATCCAAGGAAGTTCTTAACCGATGTCATAACCGGTTTTTACAAAATAACCGTAACCGAGTGTTACAAAAGATTTAGATATGATTCACGGTAGAGGATATATAGTGTGTGGTGGACGAGTTGGTTACGGCTCTTTGCAAACAACGTTGATGTAGAATGGTGATACACATGAGGTTGAGGACGACGAGTATGTGGGTATGAAACTTTATGATAAAAGTTGCTGAAGGTATAAATTTTGTCATTATGGAGGTTTTTATAGAATTTGAGTCAACATTGGTTTTGGTGTGAATTATTTTGAATTTGGGTGCTTAAAATGGGAAATTCAAGTTTGATCTATTTCCACGTTTGTTTTGTAGTGTATTTTTATACATTTGGTTTATCACCTTCTCAAGATGGTACTGGCCTCAAGGAGTGTTGCCGCTGCTCAAAGCATGCTTTAACCATGCTTATGGGGGTATGAAACGATAAAAGTTGCTGAAGGTATGAATTTTGTTGTTATAGAGGATTTTATAGAATTTGAGTCAACATTGGTTTTGGTGTGAATTATTTTGAATTTGGGTGCTTAAAATGGGAAATTCAAGTTTGATCTATTTCCACGTTTGTTTTGTATTGTTTTGTAGTGTATTTTTATACATTTGGTTTATCACCTTCTCAAGTTGGTACTGGCCTCAAGGAGTGTTTCCGCTGCTCAAAGCATGCTTTAACCATGCTTATGGGGGTATGAAACGATAAAAGTTGCTGAAGGTATGAATTTTGTCGTTATAGAGGTTTTTATAGAATTTGAGTCAACATTGGTTTTGGTGTGAATTATTTTGAATTTGGGTGCTTAAAATGGGAAATTCAAGTTTGATCTATTTCCACTTTTGTTTTGTATTGTTTTGTAGTGTATTTTTATACTTTTGGTATATTACCTTCTCAAGTTGGTACTGACCTCAAGGAGTGTTGCCGCTGCTCAAAGCATGCTTTAACCATGCTTATGGGGGTATGAAACGATAAAAGTTGCTGAAGGCATGAATTTTGTCGTTATAGAGGTTTTTATAGAATTTGAGTCAACATTGGTTTTGGTGTGAATTATTTTGAATTTTGGTGCTTAAAATGGGAAATTCAAGTTTGATCTACTTCCACGTTTGTTTTGTAGTGTATTTTTATACTTTTGGTTTATTACCTTCTCAAGTTGGTATTGGCCTCAAGGAGTGTTGCCGCTGCTCAAAGCATGCTTTAACCATGCTTATGGGGGTATGAAACGATAAAAGTTGCTGAAGGTATGAATATTGTCGTTATAGAGGTTTTTATAGAATTTGAGTCAACATTGGTTTTGGTGTGAATTATTTTGAATTTGGGTGCTTAAAATAAGAAATTCAAGTTTGATCTATTTCCACGTTTGGTTTGTATTGTTTTGTAGTGTATTTTTATACTTTTGGTTTATTACCTTCTCAAATTGGTACTGGCCTCAAGGAGCGTTGCCGCTGCTCAAAGCATGCTTTAACCAGGGAATGGGGGTCACAATCCCCCCGGCCACTTTGTGGTACTAAATTTGTTCACTTCTCTTTTATATTCCTTTTGGAGATATAAATATTTTGTATACGATAAGTAATGGCAGCAAGGCGCCTTTTGATTCGTTTGCAGTTGGTTTTAATATATAGTTTTAGTTTTTATGACATTTGTGTATATATATATATATTTTTATATATATATATATATATATATATATATATATATAACTCAATAAGAATTATATTACAATTTTTTAAATGATACGTACATTTATAAACTATTCAAATTCCGAAATTACTATCAACGTCATTGCATTATAAAAATGTTTATTTAACTGGATTTCATTTAAGTGGACTTTCATTCAAGTGTTTTGATACATTATATTGTACATGTACATATGTCCTTCTTTAATGCGTTGTCCGTTGTCATATAACACGTTTTAAAATTTAGAAAAGGAGCAGTGGGCTTCAACACTTTTTGTAGAAATTGACAGTCAGCAGGTGACGACTTTACACAGCTAGCAAAACGAACTTCTGTCATATTACAGAAATCTATCAAATATTTTCCTACGTTAAATTTATTGACACTCGCTTTATATGAAATAAATAGCAAACAGATTGTCTTCGTGGTCTAAAATGTCCAAGGTCTTGATATATATATTCGTGAAATTTCAGTAAAAAAAACACAAATTTCGTGAAAATTCGCGGCTTGAAATAATTACCAGCCTAATCATTGACAAGCAGTAGCATGTAGATTGAAAAGCTCCTGGCTTTGAAAGTAAATGATATTAAGAACTTTGTAAAATAAATGTCTAAAATTGACTCATAGGTAAACATTCATATGAATACAATTGCGGACTCCGTCCTATGGTGTATTTCTATTTCTGCTCTTATGAAACGTTTACAAAAAATTGAAGAGATTCCATTTGTGCTTAGAATTAAAAATGACAGGAAATTGTCAAATTTAATTTCAGCACAGACGAAGGACAAAAATCAATGTTCAATCAAAATATTTTCGGTTCAAACTTAGAAATTACTGAAAAATATTGCATAATCTACAAAATTAAAGCTTCGTGTTTGAGAGCTGGCTGAAGAGGTTCTAGTAGTTAGTAAAGAACCTTTCTGCCTCATCTGGAAATCGAACCGCGAATCTTCGTATTGACCAGCCGAAGCTCTACCATCGAACTACTGGAACAGAATTTCAAGCTCTTACAGTTGAGGTGGACACTGCATTATCCACCTTGTAATGTCACATTGATATGCAACTAACAAGCTCACTGACCACATCTTGCTATTTTTACCTTAGCCTCTTACTGCTTTTTTTATCCTCTGGGTCAGCTTCTTGCGTTGTCGTGGTCCTCCAGGTTTGAAATCAGCGCTCAATATACCAGAGTCCACTGTATCCATGCTAGTCGTACTAGGGTCGCTTTTAGACCTCCTACATATTTGAACTGTCTTACAGGGTTGAGTTGTTCAGATGTCATTGTAAAGAACCTTGCTGTCCCAACCGGGAATTGAATCACGAGTTTTCGTACAGGCCAGCCAACGCTCTATCGTTGAGCTGCTGGGATAGAATTGCAAACTCTTATCATCGAAATGGACAATGGAGATTACTAGTGTTTCACTTAATACAGTCTTTTAGATCAACTGTTGTTAGCAACTTCTTGTTTCTGCCACTAATAATAAATGCATAAACATAATTTAAATCTTTTATATATCCATAATTTTACTATGCAATCCTATGCATAGTTAATGAATGTATTTTAAAATAATACAAATAAGGAACAGGAAGCTTCATCAAACATCTGCGGGCTTATGATATTACATAAAAATGCGAGAATATAAAATATTTTAAAAATTGCCTTTTTGCAGGAACAGTTAAAAAATAGGCGACCCCCCCCCCCTCCACTCCCGAACATTAAGGAAGCATTAAAACACTTTTAGGGATAAGGAAAAAGAATTTAAATCCAATAATACGGAGATATATCTTTTATTCTACTATGGCTTCAAAATGCATTGAAAACTTCTTTAGAGTTTCAAATTGAAAAACATTATGCTGCCACCTCACAATGAAGTTCCTGAAGAGTTCTATGAATGCTGTGCATAATATAATACTTTAAAACTGCTAGAATAAGTTTTACAATATAAAGAATAAACATTCTATGTTTTTGAAAAGAAAATTCCTTATAAAGAACCTTGCTGTTCGAGCCCGGACATGAGCCACAGATCTTCGTAACCGCCGGCCGACGCTCTCCCAATTGATCTGCTCTGATGCCATTGTAAATTTTTGTCGACATGAACTTTGCAGCCAGGGGTTGGTACTTACTCATAAAACGCTGAAAATAGAGTATATTTCCGTATTTTTCTGTGCTTCTTCCATTTGTTCAAACTGAAATGTATATCCTATTATGTATAGAGAAGCACTTATGAGGAGCTCCGAACTCTTAAAAGTGCCATAAACAGGGTGAATTCCAGTGTTTCACCTTTTATTTTGTACATATTCTCCTATACACGGATAATACCTAAAATTTTTATGCTAATAAGTGAATACCTGTAGAATATATGATAATTTTTTCAATAAGGTGAATCTAATAATAATATTTTTAAAAATAGTATAATGTTCACGAATTTATTAAAATTTTCATTTGATATATGTTGTTTGTGCGCGTGATTGCAACAAAACTACTGCTTCCAGAAACAAAAATGTTGCTGATTATGTGGCAAAAGTATCTATTCAGAAGGACTTAGATCAAAATCAAAACATTTGCGTAATTAAAGTTTTAAAAAATTAGATTATTAAAAATAAAAAATGTAATTAAATTTTAAATTTAATTTTTAAAAACTTAAATTATACAAATATTTCAATGTTGAGTCTTCTTGAATAAATACTTTTGCATCATAGTAGCAATATTTTTGTTTCTGGAAGCAATAGCTTTGTTGAAATCCAGCGCGCAGGCAACCAAAATAAAATTTTAATAAATTCATGAATATTGTGCAATTTTTTAACATATTATTATCAGATTCACCCTAATGAAAAAAATTATCGTATATGCTAAAGGTATTCACTTATTAGCCATAAAATATTTAGGCATTATAAATATATAGAAGATGAGATACAAAATAAAACGTAAAACTTGGGAATTCACTCTGTGTATGGCACTTTTAAGAGTTCTGAGGCCCTTTATACTAACTTTGACGTTATCATCTGGCATTTTACGTCATTTATCAAACGTAAAACTCAGGAATGATATCTTATTGAAATATAGTAGCTTTAATAAATGTACTCATAAATGATAAGGCACGGATATGGGGGTGCGACAGCCTAGTGGTTAGCGCGCGGGAATTGAGCTTTGTCGGCCCGGATTCGATTCCCGCGACTGCCAAAACTGCCGTCGTGTTCACGCGGAGTACGATTACGTTAAGCATAAGGGTCCGTAAATCCTTCCGAGAGGTTGGTGGTAGGGGAAGGAGAGTATGGCCCCTGCTGATGCCTCCCCCACTGGGTTCAGGTCTAAATTGGGTGGTACTTACCGGCCGTCCAAACAGATACCTTATACTCTTCTGGTAGGTCGGACGGTCTGAGTCGAAGAAAAAGAAGATAATGATTTAGAAACAAACTGAATTTTTACAAATTCAGATAATCCATCACTATGTTTTGTGCAACCAATGTGCGTATGATATACTCACGTTTCAGATGACAGCTCTTGTTTGCAATGGTATTGTATTACAAATTTTTAGAATACTCCCTACAGTCAAGCTCTGCCAATTTGAACCTATAGTGCTTATTGATTCACATCTCGTAAGTATTGCAATGTACAAAAGTCATCTTCTTCAATAAAATATAAGTACATTTTTGAAATATTCTAATTCCCTAAAACACACTATAGGAAGCGGTTCTCTCTTTTTGAATTTTACATCATCACACTGTAAAAAAAAAACACCTTAAAATGTATTTATTGTAAAGAAAATTTGTGATAATGAAAAAGAAAAGAGAAGGAGTATAATGAAAAAAGAAAGAGAAAGAGTATAATGAAAAAAGAAAAAGAAAGAGTATAATGAAAAAAGAGAGAGAAAGAGTATAAGGAAAAGAGAAAATATTGTGATGTCGCCGCCAATTCGAATTCGATTTTTTAACAAAAGAGCATGTTTCAAGCAACCCTGATATCAAATCAATCATTTTTAGGTGATGTATGTGCATGTGTTTATGATTTTAGTGTGCATATATTAATGCGGGTGTCCGTGAGTGTGTGGATGCGGTATGCCACTGACGAATGAAGCATTTCATACGGAATTCGGTACAAATATAACAATCGGTAAATACTGGAATCGTATTGTTTTTAAATGCAATCAAATATTTGGAAAAACCCCAGATATTTTAATGAAATTTGAAAAATATCATAAAAATTCAGAGTCTTTAACCGTACTATCTAAATTATCACTTTTTATGATATGTTTTATTAGAAAATAAATGACACAAACTTTACAACACTATCACGATTTGTTATTCTCAAAATATTACACCCTTCTCCAGTAAAATTATCAAAGAAATTATTTAAAATTTAAAATGTATTAACTATTGTGGGATATGTTCACTATTTGTTGACATTCTGTTTACACCAATTTGTTTACATTCTGCATGCGTTAAAAGTAGGTTTCGTTGTTAAAATATTCAATGTTTAACGATCATTTAAAATAAAAAATATTCTAATTGCGTAAGCACAGAATTCAGATTCACAGATGCTACACAAAAATAAAATGGTTTTGTCACGGATGCAGCACTAAATATAAATTTAAATGATCTTTAAAAATCATGATCTTTACACAGGGCAAAAAAAATGATGTCGTATTTTATTTTGCAATGAGTCACGTAATATCTTCACATAGCATGGGTTGTTGTTGAGACCAAGACAGTCCGACCTACCAGAAAGGTGTAAGGTAACTGTTTGAACGGCCGGGAAGTGCCACCCAATTTAGACTGGAACCCAGTGGGGGAGGCATTCACAGGGACCGTACTTTCCTTCCCCTACCACCAACCTCTCGGAAGGACTTACGGAACCACATGTTTAACGTGATCGTACTCCACGTGAAAACAGTGGCAGTTTTAGAAGTGGCGGTAATCAAACCCGGGTCTACCGAGTGCAATTCTCGCGCGCTAACCACTGGGCTACCGCGCCCCACATATAGCATGGGTTGTTGTTGAGACCCAGAACGTCCGACCTACCAGAAATGTGTAAGGTAACTGTTTGGACGGCCGGGAAGTGCCACCCAATTTAGACCGGAACCCAGTGGGGGAAGCATCCACAGGGACCGTACCCTCCTTCCCCTACCACCAACCTCTCGGAAGGACTTACGGTCCCACATGTTTAACGTGATCGTACTCCGCGTGAACACGGCAGCAATTATATCATGGGTGTAAATTTTATTTAAAAAACTACCCAATATAATTTGAAATTTTTTTATACATTTTATGTGATAATCAGAATATTTTCCTAAAAGTTTCGAAGCAATTTGTGAATTTTAACTTTGCTCAAAAAATGTTTGAAAAAATAGTTACCATATAGGGTTTAATATATTTAATTTATTCAAACCGACTTAAATCCAAAACTAATTGGGTGATATTATTATTTTACATTCCCATATGTAAACTGTCTCAACAACATACTAAAATTTCATTTTGATTAAATTTTTATTAAATTTAATTAAAGTTATTTTTACACAGTCATTGTGCGAATTGACAGACAGACAGAAAAACCCAAGTCATAAACACTTTTCAACTATGAAAGTGCTAAAAACGGGTTAAAAACGGGAAAGTGTTAAAAAGCCCTTCGAATATTCACGTCGATATGTATCGGATGGAACAACGTGCATTCGATTCTTCAATCTTAGTTCAAAACAAAGGCAAGTAGTTGTAGAAATATGTATCCTAACACCAGCTTTGTTATATACATTCGTAACTTAATCTAACAATGAAGCAAGGGAAATTACAAACCACCTTTATCTAATATCACTTTTCTTCCGTCGAAAAATACTGAAAATGTACTTACATTGAGGAATTTACGTTCATGTCTTGTGATGAAACGACGACTAAGAAGTTTGTGTTCAATAATACGTTTCTGTTTGAATGTTGGTGGGTTTTGGAAAATGTTTGTAATCTTGTCCTGGATATAGATACTACGACAAATAACGTAATTCTACCGTTGACTAAATATATTAGTTATTTAAACAGGATATTATCTTGTTACTTTCCTTATATACATAATGTATAAGGAAAGTATTGTGACGGGGTCGAAAATTCGAATTCGAGTTTTCGACAGGGAGAGCATGTTTCAAGCATCCCTAATCACGAATCAAACATTTTTGAAGTGATGTCTGTGTGTGTGTGTGTGTCAGTGAGACTTTGGAGACGATAACTGACGAATGAATGGACCGATTCGAACGAAATTTGGTACAAAAATCACAATCCATAAACACTGGAAGCCTATTGTTTTTATACGCAATCGAGTGTTCAGAACACCCCTAAATTTTCGAGTGAAATTTTGAAAAAATTGTCAAAAAATCAAAACCACTAATAAAGTTACACAAATAGACATTTCTTATGTAATTTTTCATTGGAAAACGTTTGACATAAATTTTGGAACGCTAACATGATCCGTTCTCGAGATATTGCACATTTTTCAAAAAAATTATCACAAAGTTATATAAAATAAAAAAAATTCCTATTGAGAAACGTGTTCACTTTTCATATGTAATACAATGCGATAAATTTGGTGACATCATTCTCGTGGATCTAGCTCGTTCCATTAATGAAAAAGGATGCTTTGAGTAATACTTTTGTATTTGAACGCCAATAGTCATTTACCTGCTGTAAGAATAACTTATTTCTCCGTCCATAACGCTTGGCGAGATTTTGGCGACGAATTTGGCGGAATGTCGCCAACTTGGCGATATTTTAATTGCTGCCAAATTAATAAAAATCTCGCCAAATGGATAAAAATGACGCTAAATCAATGAAAATGACGACTAATAGAAGAAAATTCAATATCTTGGAAAGGATATAAGTATCTACTATAAGGATATAAGTATCTACTATATTTTTAACTGTAAAAGTAGGAAATTCATTGCATTATATAAGGAAAGTCAGGTGTTGCCCACATCCGATTTTTATTTTGTGTATTTACATAATATAATTTGGGGTAAATTCTGCATCTCTGTTATTCATAATTGTTCCGAAAATAAATTAGTAGTACTTATTAATATACTTTGTGTATACTACTGTACGCAAAAATAAAGCAATATTAGATAGTTTCTGCCATCAAGTTTGCATCTATCCAAAACCTTTTAAGCTTTTAACAACTCCGTAACAAATCCTTTTCATAAACTGAAAAATAATTGCCTATTGTTTCATACTTCGCCTACTTTATCATATTGAATATTTTTAATTTACATCTCCACATTATATCAGTTCCTAAAATTATAATAAACTTCCGTGGTTCTGCCTGTGTATTTAGGTTTGATTGATATGATCTAGTTCATATATTTGACTTCATTACATGTTTCAAGGATATGAAAAAAAAAACCTTGAATTTTATTTTATTTTATTTTTGTTTTCTTACAGTCTCGTCCTGTCACTGACAAAAAATCGAAAATTAATTTTTTTTAGACTTGTAAAGAACTAACGCCTTAACAAGAATTAAAACCACGGAATTTCTTATAGTCAGTTAACGATTTATTCATCGAGCAACTAGTTTCCATTGTCTTTTTAAAATTCATATAACTCAACATTCGCCTCTTTAGGATTTGATATTAAAGTGAAACTTCAGATTTGTGTGACTTCTTAAATCTACTGTTCTTATATTTTTTTCATGACACGAGCTCGAGTTTTATATATATATATATATATATATATATATATATATATATATATATATATATATATATATATATATATATATATATATATATATATATATATATATATATATATATATATATATATATATATATATATATATATATATATATATATATGTATATATATATATATATATATATATATATATATACATATATATATATATATGTATATATATATATATATATATAAATATATATATATATATAATATAGAAAGTGTTAATATGTAAAAATAAAAATGAAAATAAAGATGAAGAAGAAAAGCAACGTAAAGTGCTTACACAATGGCGGTAAGAGGTAGTGACTTTACTCCCCAGTTATCAACATGCATGTCTTAAATGCCGCGGCACAGCACTCCTGGACGCCAGCACTGACCGTAGCCATCCTCCGGAGTGATAATCAAAATTATCACAAGACCTTTTATAAAGGAAAGTGATATTAAAAAAGTATTAGTCCAAGCCTCAGAGACAGCTAAGTTCATACCTATGCTTCCTCTTTATAACATCAAAACAAGAAAGATCAATCATGCTTAAAGCATTGATTATGAAACACGTTCCAACTTCAATGCAATTTTATTTAAACAAGTCTAAAATGCAATACATTCCTCGGTAATATTTTAAAACTTATCACAATACTGCGTTAATTTATTATATTTGAAAACTTAAACCTTCATCGAAAAAAATGAACTTCATTCAAATGACGGCATTGAAATATAAATTGCCTGGTTTAAACATCTCTAAAATGTTATACATTCCTCGGTAATAGTTTTAGAATTATCATAATACTACGATAATTTATTATATTTGAAAACTTCATCGAAAACAACTGAAATTAATTCAAATGACGTCATAGAAAAAATAACACGCCTGGATCTCTCTATAAAAACAGGATTTCATTCATAACTTTCTCCCATTCATATCATTCATCACAATACTATAATAATTTATTTTATTTAAACATTTTATTTAAGACCATGGAGCTACAAAAAATTAAACTCTATGCTTGAAACTTCATCGAAAAAAATCGTCCTTCTCTTTATGAAATCAATTAATATTTCATTCATATCAGCCATGCAGACTCCATGGACTAAATTATTTTGTGTTAAAAAAATACAGGAATTCTAATACAATTCATTCTATATATTTTGCTGTTTACATTTTACATAGGCGAAAAATAGGCTTAGTTGTAGAATTAAGACTTCTTTAGCTCAACGCTATGACACTGGCCTACCAGGCTTTGTCACAAGTTGGAGCAAAAGCTGGAACTGCCAAGTTGGTGATTCCGTATTTTCGCTACATTGGTGACCTTTGACAGGAGCGTAAAGCACCCTTCGCTCAATTATTTCTGCTTATTCTGTTTCTCGAATATTATATATGCATAGCATAAATGTTCTTTCCGTATTACCTAGATGCGTCACCACAGTTTGATGATCTTCCGAGATTCTGAGACATTGACTCACCGTACGCCACCCGGCTTTGTGACTCACTATGATTCCACTCCTAACAACTCTTTCACTTCAGCTTAAGAGCTCACCTGCAACCCAGTGATAATTCCATTCCGTTTCGACCAAACTTACTGGGAGGAGATGTACTGCAGTGACCGCTAATAAGAACAAATTGACAAAATATCATCGCACAACTATCCCCTAACAAAACACAATTATTTTCATTGTTTTATAGCAATTTTATCAATTTCAAAATATTTTAATGAATTTACAAACATTTTTATCAAAATGGCGAAATTTAAAAAATAATTCGCTAAATGTGTTACTAAGTAGGACGGTTCGACTGGCAGACAAATGCTAACACAACATCATTTCAGTGCTCTCTCCTAACAAAACAAAATTAAATGTTTAGCAGAAACAACAAGCACACAACTATAATAGAAGGTCTTTATTTCACTTTTTATAAGACGTACAAAATTAAAAAAGGCCAGAGCGCTTTCGAGCGTAAATACGATCTTCATCAGTGGCTACATGGAAATGATCGTTCATATACAGACCAAAAAAGATGAAAAATTTGCATAAATACAATTATCAATAAACTTACGTTTATCTAAGGAGAATCCAAAAATACAAAACATTTTGAACAGATTCAAAATCGAGCATAAATCACAAAAAGTACAGTAAAACATTTTTACAATTTTATTACAGAAATTTCAAATTCAAAAAACAATTTTTGCGATGGTAACTTTAAATTTTATATTGGCAGTGCAAAACGTACTATTGGTATCCGTACTATTGGTATCCGTTTGGCAGAACATGCTAGGGATATCAAAGGTGGTAAACTTTCTACTGCCCTTGCTCATTTTGTTGTTGAAGAAAATTTCCGGCCCATTTTTGAAAAAAAATTCCTTCTTATACGTTGTAATAACCCCCGTAATACCCTCTTTTTTGAATCCCTCTCTATTTATATCTACCGCGAGTCGATTTGTAATTTTGACCCCGTTCAAATTTTAAGTTATGGTTGGCGACTCATTCTCGACTCCATGCAATTCAAGTCTCTTCATAGTTATCTTTGACGTCATCCTCTCGGAAATTGGGCCTGACTGCCCCCCTATTAAAAAAATTTTTGAATTTGAAATTTCTGTAATAAAATTGTAAAAATTTTTAACTGTACTTTTCGTGATTTATGCTCGATTTTAAATCTGTTCAAAATGTTTTGTTTTTTTGGATTCTCCTTAGATAAACGTAAGTTTATTGATAATTGTATTTATGCAAATTTGTCACCTTTTCTGGTCTGTATATGAACGATAATTTCTATTTCCATGTAGCCACTGATGAAGAGCGTATTTACGCTCGAAAGCTCTCTGGTCTTTTTACATTTTGTACGTCTTATAAGAAGTGAAATAAAGACCTTCTATTATAGTTGTGTGCTTGCTGTTTCTGCTAATTGAAATCAGACGTGATGCCAATTTATTTATAAAATTAAATGTATTGATTTAGCTTCAATTTTATCAATTTGGTGACATTTCAAACAATTTGGCAGCATTTAAGCACAGCTCCCAAGTTAGTGATATCATACTCACTTCATAGATCTAAATTCGTAGATCTGAAGAATAAAGCACCTTGATTCCGTTTGTATTTACTAAATGAAAACATTAAATTGTATAAGAAGATATACCCGTTCTACTCTTATTCCGTTTCAATAATCGGCTGAATGAGTTAATAGGCTAAACACAATATATATGTTTGAAAACTCTTTGCCAAAATAAATTAAAGTTATGTACGCTATCGATAATTAATATAATTAAAATAATCAAAACGTTCATTTATAAGATATATTTTTATATGCATTTATTTATTATTCAAATCGAAAAAATAATAATTAAAATTAACAGACAGATGTAATTTAATTGCGTTTCTGAGCAACATGATATAAAATAGAATATTCCTCATAAACTGTGAAATTAAATAACCATTTTGATTTATTTATACTTTTCATTGTTCAGTAAAAGTTTGTGAAATATAAACCATGGAGATATATTCCCCATTTAAATCATGTTTCAAACAATTCATGTTTTCAGAAAGTGACTAATTACTGCAAAAAATCTTCCATCAAACTCAGAGATAAAGTTTTAATTCACTTTCAAACGATTTTCAAGCTTTTCGTTTGGATAAACCACGGAGTTAGAGAGTAGTACTCCTAGGGAAAAGTTTCGTTTTTCATTAATATCTCGACAACCCCTGATCCTAGATACTTGAAACCTGGGCTAAATTTATGGGGAGCTATTTTAAGTCTATCTGCAAAATGTCATCAAATTCGGTTCAGCCGTTCTCCCGTGATGATGAGACAAACGAAAATTTCGTTTTTCACTAATATCTCGAGAACCACTCATGGTAGAAACTCCAAACATAGACTAAATTTTAAGTGGGACTATTTTTTTTAAGTGGGACTAGTTTTAAGTGGGCTACCCACAAAATTTCATCTAATTCGGTTCAGCCGTTCTCCCGTGATGACAGGACAAACAGACAGACAGACAGATTTTCAATTTTATTTATATAGATATTCCAGACACCAGGACTAAATTATTTTGCTTGAAAAAAATACAATAATTCTTATACAACTCATCTTGCAATCACTTGTTTATATTCTGCATCCATTAAAATTAGTCTTCGTTGTAGAAATAATCAAAGTTTGATGATCATTTAAACTCAGAGATATTGTAGTTGTGTTGCACAGAATATAGATGCACAGAAAATACGCAAAAATAAAGCGGTTTTAGGACGGATGCAACACTAAATATAAATTTAAACAAACTTTAAAAATCACGATTTTTACACTGGGAACAAAAAATAGATGCTATATTTTATTTTGAAGTTGGTTATGTGATCTCTTCATATAATATGGGCGTAATTATTATTTAAACTTTTATTTAAATAATTACCGAATATATTATGCTGACATTTTTGTTTATATATTTTATGGGATGACTTGAATATTTCCTAGCATTTTTGCGGCAATTTGGGAATTTTAATTAAGCTTAAAAATATTTTAAAAATTAGGTCCTATAAGTTTCAATGTATTTCCCTTTTTCAAGCGGGATTCAGTCCGAAAATAAATTACACCAATATGTTCCACAGACCGTCTCAAAAGCATACTAAAATTTCATTTTGATAAATTTATTTTTACGGCAGTTATCGTGCGAACGGACACACAGACAGAATGGTCAAATTCATAAACACTTGTCAACTATGGTGGAAAGTGCTAAAATCGACTAATAAGCCTTCCATTGAGATGGCATTATGCAGACGATATTTGTTTTGCATAGTTATTTTAAAAAAAAACACGATATCAAGTTGCTAAGCACCTGAATTTAACACAATGAGTTAATGCAGCAGTAAATAATTTTTGATTTATATATAAAGCTATGCATATAAATAAATTTTATCGAAATTGTATTTTTGATTAGATTATGCCCAATGCGGCCTTTGGGCTTAATAATTACGGGATTACTGTTATTTTCAAATTCTTACGTCATATGTTTTATTTCGGTGAAATGTTTTGCAAATCCATATACTGTAGTAAGAGTATATCTTCTAGTACCCGGATATAATATTCGACTAAAATATAAGTATTATGGGTATATATTTTAATCCACGAGAACATAAGTAATAAGGGTATATCTTCTAATACGATTTTATCTCTTTATTTTTTGGCATAAAGATAATTTTGTATAGCGAGGACAGAGATTTTTACTTTCCTTATATACATATAATGTATAAGGAAAGTATTGTGGAGGGGTCGAAAATTCGAATTCTAGTTTTCGACAGGAGAGCACGTTCCAAACATCCCTGATCAAGAATCGAACATTTTTGAGGAGATGTCTATGTGTGTGTATGTGTGTGTGTGTCAGTGAGGCTGTGGAAACAATAACTGACGAAAGAATCAACAGATTCGAACAAAATTGGACACACAAATTGCAATCCATGAATACTGGAGCCTATTGTTGTTATTCGCAATCGCATGTTCAGAACTCCCCTAAATTTTCGAGTGAAATTTTGAAAAAATCCTTAAAAAATCAAAATCTTTAATAAAGTCAAGAATATAGTCATTTCTCATGTAATTTTTCATTAGAAAACGATTGACATAAATTTTAGAACGCTAGCATCAACCATTCTTGAGATATTGCACATTTTTCAAAACAATTATCAAAAAATCATATAAAATAAAAAAATCACCTATTGTGAAATATATTCACTTTTCATAAGTATTATCATGCAATAAATTCGGTAACATCATTCTCGTGGATCTAGCTAGTTCCATTTATGAGAAAAGATACTTTAGGTAACACTTTTGTATTTGTACGCCAATAGTCATTTATCTGCTACAAGTATAACTTATTTCTCCATCCATAACGCTTTGCTAGATTTTGACCTATTGTCGCCCACTTGGAGACTTTTATAAATACTGTCAAATTAACGAAAGTGTCACCAAATTGATAAAAATGACGCTAAATCAATGAAAATGACGACTATATGATGAAGTCATTATTAAAATAATTTAATATATGAACTATAGCGCTTATTGAGGATGCTATCAATATTGATGATTGTTTTGAGTTGCCAAAGTATAAGTTAATTGAGTATTTTGAAATAGTTTTGCATTTTGTCATCCTGAAAAGCGCCCAATGTACAATTCAACGATAAAAACACAGCGCCGTGGATCTTATACATTATTACTTTCCTTATATACATAGTACAATGTATATTACTTTCCTTATATACATAGTATAATGTATATTACTTTCCTTATATACATAGTATAATATATAAGGAAAGTATTATGACGGGGTCGAAAATTCGAATTCGAGTTTTTTTTGGGGTGATGTGTGTGTGTGTGTGTGTGTGTATGCGTGTGGGTTTGGGTGTGTATGCGTGTGTGTATGTGTGTATGCGTGTGTGTGTGTGTGTGTGTGTGTGTGTGTGTGTGTGTCAGTGAGTCTGTGAAGACTATATTTCACGAAGGAATAGAGCGATTCGAATGAAATTTGGTACACAAATTACAATCCATGTATACTGCCGATTATTTTTAAACCCAGTCGAATGTTCAGAACTCCTATATTTCCGAGTAAAATTTTGAAAAAATTATCAAAAAATCAAAACCTTTAAAAATAGGCATTTCTTATGTAATAGACATTTTCTTATCTAATAGACATTTCTTATGTAATTTTTTTCTATGAAAACGATTGACGTAAACTTTAGAACGCTACCATGAACCGTTCTTGAGATATTGCACATTTTTTAAATAAATTTATCTAAAAATCCCATAAATTAAAAAAATATTAACTATTGAAAAACATGTTCACTTTTCATATGTAATATCATGCGATAAATTTGGTGACATCATTTTCGTGGATCTAGCTCCTTCCATTCATGAGAAAAGGTACTTTCAGTAATACTTTTGTATTTGAACGCCAATACTCATTTATCTGCTATAGGAATAACTTATTTTTCCGTCCATAACGCTTGGTGAGAATCTGGATAAGAATTTGGCGGAGTGTCGCCAACTTACCGACTTTTTGAAATGTTGACAAATTAACGGAAATCTCGCCAAATGGATAAAAATGATGCTAAATCAATGAAAATGACGACTAATTGACAAAAATTCAATATCTTGGAAAGAATATAATCTACTATTATTATATATACTAATTGCCATGTGTCCGTCTGTCTGTCTGTCTGTCTGTCCGTCTGTCATGCCTTTTTAGGCACTTCCCGAATAGATAGAGACTTGCAATTTGGTATACGGGTCGATCGTTCGATAACCCCCCCCCCCCCTGGAAAAATCGAATTTTTCGAAAACGTTCTCCAGAGGGGGTGCTCAACACCAAAATGTTTGAAAAGAGAAATGATAGGAAGACATGCTTTGCCATAAGATAGGTACTTCAAATTTGGTGTATGGGTAAATCGTTCGAAAGGAAGAAAGTGTGCAATTTCAGATTTCCAATATTTTCTACTTCAGGGAGTGCCGCATACCAAAATGTTCGATTTACTGAATAAATGTGAAGCGACTTCTTTAAAATTTGAAAGAGGCTTGAAATTTGGTATATGGAATAATCATGTGATAAAGACACCCAAGATGATTATAGTTTTTCAAAAACGTTCGTTTAAGGGGGTGCTCCAGAGGAAAACTTTCGAAAGGTGAATTGATAAGAAAACATACTTTGGGATGAGATAGAGATTTGAAATTTGATGTACGGGTAGATAGTTTGTAAGGAAGAATGTGTACAATTTCAGTTTTCCAATATTTTTCACTTTAGGTGGTGTCGCATAAAAAAATGTTCAATTTTCGGAATGCTGTAGAAACACTCCTTTTAGAACGTGATAGAGGCTTGATATTTGGTATATGGGCGAATCATTTAGTAGAAAACCCAAGAAGAATGGAGTTTTTAAAAATGTATATTTAAGGGGGGAGGATACTCCGCAGAAAAACATTCGAAAGGTGAAATGATAGAAAAAGCATACTTCGCGATGAGATAAAGACTTCAAATTTGGTATAAGTGTAGATAGTTAGAAAGGACGAAAGTGTGCAATTTCGGTTGTCCAACATTTGCTAATGTACGGGATGCCGCACACTAAAATGTTCGTATTGATGAACAAATGGAAAACGCCTCCTTTACAATATGATAGAGGCTTGGAATTTAGTATATGGGGTAATCATTTGATAAAAAACCCTACGATTATTACGGTTTTTCAAAAATGATCATTTACGGGGGTGCAGCACAGAAAAACGTTCGAAATATGAAGTGATAGAAAAACATGCTTCAGGATAGGATAAAGACATCAAATTTGGTGTACTGGTAGATAGTTTGAAAGAAAGAAAGAGTGCAATTTCGGATTTCCAATATTTGCAACTTTAGGGGATGCCGAAGACTAGTATGTTCGATTTTCGGAATAAATGAGACATGCTTCCTTTAAATGTGATAGAGGCTTGATATAGAGGTATATGTGCCAATAGAGGTATATGTGCCAAGTATCTGAGAAGAAACCCAAGGCGAACATAGTTTTTCATAAATGTTCATTTATGGGTGTGCTTCACAGCAAAAAGTTCGAAAGGGGAGATGATGTATTAGTATGCTTCGGGATGAAATAGATACTTTAATTTGGTGTACTGGTAGATAATTCGAAAGTAAGACTTGCACAATTTAAAATTTACAATATTTTCTTCTTTAGGGGGTTCCACACACTAAACTATTCGATTTGCCGAATAAATGTGAAACGCGAATTATTAAAAAAAAATGACAATATTCAGTGATTGCTCATTGCGAGACAGTTGATTTTAAACAGGTATTCGACTTGTATATACTAATTGCCAAGTATCCATCTGTCTGTCCGTGTGTCTGTCACGATTTTTTAGGCACTTCTCGAATAGATAAAGACCTGCAATTTAGTACACCGGTCGATCGTTCGATAAAAACCCCTGGGAAATTCGAATTTTTCGATAATGTTCTATGGAGAGGTTGCCCCACACCAAAACATTCGAAAAGAAAAATGATAGAAAAGCATGCTTTGCTATGAGATAGAGACTTCAAATTTAGTATATGGGTAAATCCTTCAAAAGGAAGAAAGTGTGCAATTTCAGATTTCCAATATTTTCTACTTAAGGGGATGCCGCACACCAAAATGTTCGATTTACCGAATAAATGAAAAAAGCCTTCTTTAAAATTTTATAGAAGCTTGTAATTTGATATATGGGCTAATCATTTGACGAAAACACCCAGGACGAATATAGTTTTTCAAAAATGTTCGTTTAAATTGGTGCTCCAGAGTAAAACGTTCGAAAAGTGAATTAATAAAAAGCCGTGCTTCGGTAGATAGAGATATCAAATTTAATGTAAGGGTAGATAGTTTTGGAGGAAAAAAAGTGTACAATTTCAGTTTGCAATATTTTTTACTTTAGGGCGTGTCGCACACCAAAATGTTCGATTTTCGGAATAAAGGAGAAATGCATCTTTTAAAACGTGATAGAGGCTTGATATTTATGATAGAGACTTGGTATATAGGCGAATCCTCAGGTAGAAATCACAATAAGAATAGAATTTTTCAAAAATGTATATTTAAGGGGATGGGTACTCTACACTAAAGTATTCGAAAGGTGAAATGCTAGAAAAGCATGTATCGCTATGAGATAGAGACTTCAAATTTGCTGTATGGGTAAAAAGTTGGAAAGTAAGAAAGTGTGCAATTTCAGTTTTCCAACATTTGCTATTGTAGGGGATGCTGCTCACTAAAATGTTCGATTTTCCAAACAAATGAGAAACGGCTCCTTTACAATGTGATAGAGGCTTGAAATTTAGTATATGGACTAACCATTTGACAAAAAAAACAAAGATATATACGGTTTGACAAACATGTTCATTAACGGGATTCTATACAGAAAAACGTTCGAAATGTGAAGTGAAAGGAAAACATGTTTCTCGATGGAATAGAGACTTTAAATTCGGTGTACGGGTAGATAGTTTGGAAGAAAAAAGTGGGAAATTTCAGATTTTCAATATTTATTACTTTAAGGGGTTCCAAAGGAGAAATAATAAAAATAGGTGTGCCTCGGGATGAGATATACTTTAATGTGGTGTACGGTTTGTGTAACACAATATTTGTATTACATGTTACATTCCAATTACGGATGCCAACCTAGCCATTTCGAAATTCCAATTGCGGATGCCAACCTAGTTAATGAGCTATTTAAATGCTGCGGAGGGAGCCAATGTCAATACAAACATAAATAAGCAGCGCATCCCCTTCTTCACTTCAACGAATCAACAACAACACTACAATGTGAAAAGAAAAAGCTTGGCGAGAATGTTCTAGAACTTTCCTGAGATGCAATTTCGACAGCGTCCTAGACGCACCTGAAGTTTTTGGGAGTCGTCTTAAAACTTTCGAACGAGTCAGCATCATGTTTTTGGTTTTTGTGAAAAAAGTGTCTGTAGATTGTGAGCAATAGAATGGTAGCCTGCGCAAGTACGCGAAGTGCAACGATTTTCCCACATCATTGAGATGGCACGAATATGCACGTAACAAAGAGTAAAGGTAACCAACTTTCAATTGTCACTATTAGCACGGAAGGCACACCTTTAACGATTATTAAAATAATTGACTACCAGTTCATATGAGTATACCATATGAACGAGTTCGTAATATTGAACTATAAGAACTATTCTTTATCGATTGTTTAAAGGAAACTGTTTTTTAAGAAATTTAAATCAAAGATATTATGTGTGTAAATATATATATAGCTATTAATGTAATAGTGTCAGTATTATGTGTCTTTTAGTGATTGATTTAATTATAGCATAGTTACTCCAGATATAATAGATATCTATTAAGTAAAATATTAAAATAAATTGAGCAATTAAGCATGAGTGTTTCTTTATGTTTTGTGTGTTCGTAGTCCGAGCTTGAGAACCGGGAGCTTACATGCTCCACTCTTAGTGGCGGCATCATAGGTAAGTCCTGTACTGGTAAATTTTGATAAGGACAATTTTACCTTATGGCATGATGTCGCCGCACGAATTGGTGCCGTATGTGGTCAAGCTCGGAGAGAATTAATTTTCATAAGAGAAAGTAAAAAAATATAAGTAAAAGGCAAAATTAAATTTAATAATAAGTTTGAATATAATATTGAATTTAATAATGAGTTTGAATATAATATCAAATTTAATAATGAGTTTGAATATAAAACTGAATTTAATAATAAGCGGAATGTAATATTGAATTTAACAATGAATTTAATAATGAGATATAACTCAGTAGAATGATAAGAAAATGCATGAAAATGATAATTTAAATATGTATTATATGATTGTATATATATGTATGTATTAGCATAAATATTTAATATAGAGTTAGAATTGTATAACAGTGTATTAAATCATGGCGCCGAATAAAACTAGGCAAATAAGTAAAAGATCGAGGCAAGATGCTCCAATTATCGATAATATACAGCAGGAGGTACATATAAATAACAGAGTAACAGATAGTTCGGCAAATAACGCGATCCAGATACAGATGCCCGCAAATCAAGCGCAGCAAAATACATCGTTGCCAATTATGCAGATGTTACCATCATTTGATGGACAAAAAGAAAATAATGTCAATTTCTTTATCATACAATTTAAGGAAATAGCGGAGTTAACATCATGGTCCGAACAAGAGAAAATCATAATTGTCAAATCAAGATTAAAGGGAAAGGCTCAGCAATTTCTAGCAGAAAATATTGCTCTGCAAAAGGAAAATCATATGAAAAATTCATGGAGTTATTAAAAAACAAATTTGAAAGGAAACAAACATTAGTGCAAAAACACAACAATTTTAACAATCTGAAACATTTACCAAATATGACAATTAAGGAGCTTGCACAAGAAATCGAAAACCAGGCGATAATTTTTCTAGAAGTAGATGAAACAATGGACGCAAATGTAAAAAAAATTACAGAGAAAATTAAACTCACCAAATTTTTACAGATAGTCAGAGAAGATTTAAGAACAGAAATAAAAAAAAATGACCCGAAAACCTTTGACGAAGCAGTGAAAATAGCTGAGGTGATAGAATCCGCATTGGAGGAAGATAGTGATTGTATAAATAGTATTGAAGTAGAAAATAAAATAATTGAGAATGTAGAAATAAATCATGTAAAAACTGAAAATAATGCAGAAAAGCCGCCACAGAAATTCTGTATAGCGTGCGGTCGCAACAATCACTGGATGTCCGAATGCTATATGCTTCATAAAGTACAAGACAATTTAAAAAGGGCGATGACAAATGGAAATAACATTCAGGAAACTACCAATTTTCAACAAAGACCCAATATTCAAAATAATTATGCACACTATAGTAGGGCGAATTTCAGAAGAGGTAATTTCATAAATAACCGGGGAATACGGCGGCGTGCAGGAAATAACAGACAATTTCAAAGTAATAACAGAAGATCATATCAGAATAATGGACCACATTATGAAAGCAATCATAGGCAATATCAGAATAATGAATATTTAAACTAAGAAAGGGACCTCGAAATAAAAGACAAACAGAAAGTTATAAGGCATCAAATAAGGATTCGAGATCCCATAAAATTGCAAGCAAAATTAATAAGGATGCACAAAATTTAAATGAACATTTACTGAATTCAACATATGGACAAATTGACGCTTTGCCAATGATTAACATAAATTTAGAGAACATAAAAACAGTGGCTCTCATAGATAGTGGCGCAAGTGTCAGTTTATTATCAGATCAAATATTTCAAAAAATCAAAAATAAAATTAAAATTAACTATTTATCTAGACAAGTAAAAATACAGACTATGACCAAAGAAAACATTCAATTTTCAAAATGTATCAGCTTTAGCTTTAAAATTGAAAACAAAAGATGCAAAAATTCTTTTTTCATAACTAAACAATTAAATAACACCCCTTATGAAATTATTTTAGGATTTGACTTTCTCAAAAATCATCAAGCCATAATTGACACAAATAAATTAATATTAAAGTTTGTCAAAGAATCCATATCTATACCATTTCAAGACAAAAATAAAAAAAAGCACAGCAACCAGAAAATAATAATACAAGAGTTGAACATATTCAATGCTTAAATGCAAGCTTAGCGCATAAAATTAAATTACTCCCTCAAGAAACAAAATCAATAAAATTAAAATTAAATGAAAACTATTTTGAGGATAAGGAGGTATTGTTAAATATTACAAATTCATTAAAAGATTTACACGCTGAGCATTCTTTACATTATGTAAATAATAGAAAATTTATTTCTACTCTTTTAACAAACAAAACAGAAGAAGAGATTCATCTAAATAAAAATATGATATTTGGTACTGTAATACCGCAGTTTGAAATTTGTGAAGAGAAACATGATACTGATAAAATTTTACAGATTAACAATATCGAAAGCTTAAATGATCCACAAAAAATGGACATTTCAGCTTTACGAAAAGCGGAATTAACACCGCAAGATTTTAAACTAGATCACTTACAAGAAAATGAAAAACATATATTGCTAAAATTACTGTTACAAAATTATGATGTATTTTCCAAATCATACAAAACGCTGGGAATGACGGAAGAAATAGTACCGGAATTTAATTTACTACACCAATACCCAATTCAGTGTAAACCTTATCCCTTGCCAAAAATGTTAAAACCTGTACTAGAAGGTGAAATCAAACAATTGTGTGAAGCTGGAATTATAGAAAAATCTACAAGTAATTATGCGTTCCCATGCTTATTGATAAAGAAGAAAGCCAGTATTAATAGTAATAATGCCAATAAAGAACAAAAATATCGTTTAGCCGTAGATTACAGGCTACTTAATCAAATTACTGAATTACTGCCCGTAAATATTGGTAAAATCAGCGACATTCTGCACAACATCGCAGGCCACAAATTGTACACGGTGATAGACTTAAAGTCCGCGTTTTTTCAAATAAAAATCAAACCTGAGGACAGTTTCCGATTAAATATCATAACAAATAATGGATCGTATAGACCTAATAGATTACCTTTTGGGGCAAAAAATTCATCAGCATATTTCTCATTACTAATGATGAAATGCTTAGGAGATTTAAAAGATCAGAAAATTGAATTTTATTTAGATGACATTGTAATTGCCGCAAATTCATTCGAGAAAATGTTGGAGAAATTAAAAACGGTATTTTCGAGATTAGCTAAATTTGGTTTAACCATTGACCCTTCAAAATTACAAATGTGTAAAGAGAACATTAAATTTCTAGGATTTAAGATAAGTAAGGAAGGCATAACACCTTCAGATGATAATGTACAGAAAATAACGAATTTCCCTGTGCCAACAACAGTAAAAAAAGTAAAATCATTTTTAGGTTTATGTAATTATTTTAGGCAGATCATACCAAATTTTTCTGAACTATGCAATCCTTTAATTGAGTTAACAAAGAAAGATAAAAAATTTATATGGACGGAGAAATGCGAAGAAGCGTTTGTAACATTGCAAAACGCGATTTTATCGAAACCGGTAGTTAGGGCAGCTGATATGTCAAAGCCGTTCATTTTGTCGACTGATTGTTCAAAAGTAGCCGCGTCAGGAATTTTACTTCAATCAGTGAACGGAAATTTTCATCCTATCGAGTATTATAGCAGGAAACTTTCAGACAGTGAAAAGAAATATCCGAGCATGAAGCTAGAACTGTTAGCAATTCACGACGCGATAATACATTTCAAAGATTTTTTATGTGGTACGCATTTTACGGTATTTACTGATTCTAAAGCTTTAACGCACTACATACACTTAGAAAATCAAAATTCTGATTTAATCGCAAGATGGTTATTAAATTTACAACAATATTCTTTCGATATAAAATACATTAAAGGACAAGATAATCCCAGTGATTTTATGTCGCGACAAATTTTTTCTGAACAAACTAAGACTAAATTAATAAATAACATTATTGCTAATGACAGCGCGATAACAATAGCCAAAATTTTAGAAGAGCAAGCAAAAGATAGAGAGATAAAGAAAATTATTAACGGACTGAATGCAAAATTTAAACAGCCAAAATATGTAAATAAATACTATAAAGATGTAAATACGGGTTTAATTATGATAAAGACTGCTAGATATATCAGAAATCCTATGCAAAACGACAGAATTATAATACCTCACAGTCTAAAATTCGCAGTTATTGAGTTAGCTCATACACCACATTTTGGAGTAGAAAAAACATATCAAATTCTGAATAGAAAGTATTACTGGAAAGGAGCATACAGTGATGTAAAGAATTTTTGCGCATCATGTGATGCATGTTTATGTTACAAAAATAAGGCTATAAGACCTATGCCATTACAACATGTGCCACGTCCATGTCAACAAAATCACACGGTGGCATTAGACATTGTAGGGAAGCTACCGAGAAGTAACGGACAGCACGAGTACATCATAACGATGATAGACCATTACTCGAGATTCCTGGAGGCAGTACCCGTGAGAAATATTACAACTGCGAGTGTATTACAGGTCCTAACGAATTGGATTTCACAAAATGGCGTTCCTATGTGGCTGCTGACCGATAATGGGAGGCAATTTAAAAGCGAGGAATTTAAAAAATTCACAGAGCAACATGGTATAAAAATAAAATATACGTCGATTTACAAACCTAGCTCAAATGCAATTTTAGAAAGAAGCCACTTAGAAATAAAAAATTCTTTGGCAGCAATGGCTGACCAAACATTTAATTGGCACAAAGTCTTGCCATATGTAAAATTATTTCATAATGCAACACCCAGCGCAAATATAGACCACAGTCCCGCTATTTTGTTTCTTACCAGAGATTTGAAATTACCCGGAGAAAATAATCTGGAAATAGCGGACCCGGATGACAGTCCGAATTTAACTAAAACTGAATATGATAATGACGTCAGTGAAGCACTTACTTTAGCGGAAAAAATTAATAGATATACAAAACGAAAACAAATTCAAGCCCAAAGTCGCCAAGAAAGAATTTTTAAAAGAGTTAGACAGCAGAAATTATTAAAAGGACAAATTGTGTACTTAAAAAACCTCAGACCCACCACAGCATTACAAAAAAAATTTCAAGGACCATTTCGCATCGTAAAGGTGATCCGTAACAATAATTACGCTATCACACCTATGTACGATCCAAATAAAAAATGGATAGTTGTTCACGCGAATAAATTATATAAAGCAGAACCGCGTAAAAACTATTTACAAAATAAACAAACACGGCGAACTGTTGACAGAAGTCAATCGCATGTAAACAAAGAATATAACGCCAATAATCATAATTATCAGAGTCCGAGACGTTATAATCTAAGGACACGCAAAAAATAGTATTCGAAAGCAAAATAATATAAAAAGTAAAAAAAAAAAAAAAAAAATTTTAAAATTGTCTGCTAAATTAAGTGGAAAAATTAAAATATTATAGAGCAGAAATAAATAGTAAGTGTATGCAAATAAATGCAGCACAAGGTGTAGAGCCAGTGAATTCAAAAATAAAATTTGGAAAAGTTTTACAGTATGTGTAATATTATACAATAATGTTAAAATTAATTCAAATGATATTCTGCAAAATAAATTTTTTAGTATTCTACAATAGTTATTGAAAATTTTAGAAGTTGTTCTGCAATAATTGGTTTTTACGATTCTACAATAAAATTAAAATTAATTGGAAAGCATTCTACAAGATGTGTAGCAGTCTATAATGATTTTTAAATTAAATTAGATGGTATTATAAAATATATTAGTTTCCTACAATATTTTGAAATTAAAGTGGAAAGCATTTTGAAATAATTTTGGTAGTCTACAGTAATTGTAAAAATTAAGTTGGAAGGTAGTCTACAAATAGATATTTTTGGTTAATGTAAAGAAAATGAATATAATTATAATAATAGAAAATTTATGTAGATAGAGCAACTTTCAAAATTAAGTGATAAATAAGTAAATACACAACAAGTGTGTTACAAATAGCATAGTGCCACAATATGTGCAAAACATAGGGCAGCAAAAGTATATGGTTATTTTAGTATGTATTGTGTATTGTATATTATGTATGGTATATTGTGAAAACTGTAGTGTTGAGGAAAAGTGTGTAGTAGTGAAGACTTAGTGTGAGGATAGGCATGATAGTTATCCAAAATGCACGGTAGTCAACAAAATCGCAAAATTAAATAAAACTTCAAAAAAAATTGTCTGGAGGAAGGCAAGTCCAGCGGATAGGAAGTTTTAAATCATGGATTTTTCTGCAACAACAGCAACAAAAAAAAGAACAGTAGGAAAGTTTATCAGCGGGTTGACTGGTTAGCAGTAATGTTGTCAATAAGTATCAACGTGTACAACGTAAAAGTATTAGCGCCAGCCCATTTTATTAAAATTATCAGCGTTTCATCAAGTAGCAGTACAGCAAAATTAAAAAGTTATAGATTCTCGTCCCTTTTATGCAAGTAGATATTAAATAAATGAACGGACAATGATAAAAGATAAATAATTTATATGAAAATATAAGTAAAATAAATAAATTTAATCTTAGAAAATATAAGTAAAGTAAATAATTCAGTGGACGTAAAAAAAATAAAAAAAAATAAAAATAAAAGATATCTGAAGTATAAATAATATGTAATACAATAATGATTTCAGGAAATTAAAATGTTTGAGAACAAAATAAAAACGGAGACTCGGAAAATTTTGAAGTGAAAGAAAATAGTAAATAAATGTTTTTTCCCTTCCAAACAAAATAAAAATTAGTCTACGTTATAAAAATGGACATTGTCAAATACTATGTAAGTGGGGATAAGAGCAGGGAGATTCATTTTGTAAAATAAATATGAGGATAACATATTTGTAAAATTAATATGAGGATAATTTTTTTGTAAATATGAGGATTTTGTAAATATGAGTATAAAATAAAAATATAGGTAATAAAAAAACATTTATGTATGGATACATCTTATGAATAGAGCAATAAATATCAGAAAAAATATGTACAAGTGATAAATAATACATACAATACCCCTCAATGTTCTAAAATAAAATAAACTAAGGTGTTAGAAGAAAGAAGGAGAGAGATAATTAAATGTCACTTACTTGCAATTTGTCTTGCTTGAAAACGATAGGTGGTAACAGTCAGAATGAACATCAAAATGTTATCAAGTCTTTCTAGAATGGCAGGCATGGAATGGAATTCTTTACGATAGTTTTTTTTTCCTTTTCTTGTGCGGGTTTTGAAAAAATTGTATAACATAATTAATAAAATTCAAAATAAAGTCATGGAACATGGTAAAAGCAAGTACAGGATATTCAAAATCATAAAATTATTAATTAAATACCTCATAAATAGCTGACAGAATAAAAGCAAAATCATAAATAAATAAATAAATAAAAGTGTGAAGTCAAAAATAACACTCACAGCTGATGTAAATAATAATTAGTAAATTAATAGATATATATTGCATAAATAGTGTATACAGACCTTTTACGAAAACAAGCAATCTAAAAAAAACAAAGTAAAAGTTAATTACATAAATGGATTAATAAACTTGAAGAAGTAAGAGTAGTTTCCCAGCCTTCACAGTCAGCGTAACAGCTCCATATATGGCCATTGTACGGCGAAAGCTATTCACCTTCAAAATAAATAGACAGGCAAAAAAAAATAAACATCGGAGAAAATCTCCCATGCATAGTACGAGAATAATACAAAAAAAAAAAGTTCTATTGTAAGCATACAATAAATGTATCAAAATTTAAAATTATAATTGCAGGCAATTATAGTTATTTAAAAATACCGGCCGGTATATAAAAAATAAAATACATTAGGAAAACACATTGATTTGTATGTAAATGATAAATGATTGAGTATGTTAATAAATTATTGCATTAATTAGACATCACAGTAAATAAAAAAAAAAAGAAATAACAGATAAAATCAAATATGAAAGAATTATATTTAAATAAATAAATATGTAAAGTTATGCTGAAACGGGAACATAAAGTCAGTTATATCAATAACATAACAAAAGCATGGTATATTCATAATACTACACATAAAATAATATATCACGCGTTGTTGCAACAAGGGATAAATAAATCCAATAAATTAGAGGTACATGAAATCAAAATAATAATTCAACAGTCAGATATGTGTTAAGGTCATAAGATAATAATAATAAAAAAAATATATATATATCAAATTAAATAGAATTAATAACAACATATGTAAAATAAATATATAATATGATACACATAAAATATAACTGTAAGTAAATTCCTTAAAAGGATACACGTAAAACCTCCCACGTCAATGTTAGCTCGCACATTCATCACCGAAAAGTCAAAAGCCCGCGCTTGACAAGACGATACCGCCAAGTTACACGATAACGATTAAATCTTTAGCGATACATGCAAAAGGCAGTTAAAATCCCTTTTACGTAAGTTTGCGCTCTGCAAACAATGAAGACACTCATTCAAGGCTCGCCGTGGGGGTCAACAGATTCGCAGTTGCCATAGAAACGCGTTGAGAGGAACAGAGGAAAGCTAGGGGTCAAGCGAATTTTTTCTTTTTTCTTTTCTCCCTTCCTCCCGTTGTTACACACGAAAGGGCAGTCGAAGAGGAAATGCTCGTGCGTATTGTGAGATGCACAATATTTTGAAGAGCAAAATGAGTACATTGATATATATTGATGATATTTGATATTTTAAAGGCCGAGATGTAATATGATATAAATATGGTGTTCAAAAGAGTCATGATTTATACACACAAAAATATATAATATGTTATTCATTATAACAAATAAGAAATATATACAGTTAAAAAATTGTCGAAAAATTATGTACGTCTGTGAAAATGAGAAATCAAGGTAATGAATTGTGTATAGTTTAATGTAATGTTGTGAACTTGTATATAAATAGAAATGCAAATAACAATTATGATAGTCTTCATTTGAAGTGTACAATAGACTGTACTAAGCAACATAATGAAAATATAAATATTGAAGTACCGGAACATTGAAAGTTAAGTCACAGGATGGTGACTCATTCTTCCGTGCTCATAATAATTCCATGTGACAATAAGGTGTCTTCCGTGCTCATGATAATTCCATGTGACAATAAGGTGTCTTCCGTGCTCGTGATAATTCCATGTAACAATATAGTGTGCCTTCCGAACAGTGATAATTTCTTCAGGTACAGCAATATATGTGTCACCAAGTACGAGATGGTGTATCTTCCGAACAGTGAGTTCCTTCATTTTAGTGACATGTCGGTTGTAATGCACCGATATATGTATGTCAATGTTACAATATAGTGTGTCTTACATGCGGTGATCTGCATTTCTGTGACAGATATATGTGCAGTGGATCAAAGCAACATTTCCACAGTGGCCGCAATGTGTACACATATGTATTCAGTGCAATGTTTACCGTGTGCTGAAATTTTCTCTCTGCAAGGGGGGATATCATGTAACACAATATTTGTATTACATGTTACATTCCAATTACGGATGCCAACCTAGCCATTTCGAAATTCCAATTGCGGATGCCAACCTAGTTAATGAGCTATTTAAATGCTGCGGAGGGAGCCAATGGCAATACAAACATAAATAAGCAGCGCATCCCCTTCTTCACTTCAACGAATCAACAACAACACTACAATGTGAAAAGAAAAAGCTTGGCGAGAATGTTCTAGAACTTTCCTGAGATGCAATTTCGACAGCGTCCTAGACGCACCTGAAGTTTTTGGGAGTCGTCTTAAAACTTTCGAACGAGTCAGCATCATGTTTTTGGTTTTTGTGAAAAAAGTGTCTGTAGATTGTGAGCAATAGAATGGTAGCCTGCGCAAGTACGCGAAGTGCAACGATTTTCCCACATCATTGAGATGGCACGAATATGCACGTAACAAAGAGTAAAGGTAACCAACTTTCAATTGTCACTATTAGCACGGAAGGCACACCTTTAACGATTATTAAAATAATTGACTACCAGTTCATATGAGTATACCATATGAACGAGTTCGTAATATTGAACTATAAGAACTATTCTTTATCGATTGTTTAAAGGAAACTGTTTTTTAAGAAATTTAAATCAAAGATATTATGTGTGTAAATATATATATAGCTATTAATGTAATAGTGTCAGTATTATGTGTCTTTTAGTGATTGATTTAATTATAGCATAGTTACTCCAGATATAATAGATATCTATTAAGTAAAATATTAAAATAAATTGAGCAATTAAGCATGAGTGTTTCTTTATGTTTTGTGTGTTCGTAGTCCGAGCTTGAGAACCGGGAGCTTACATGCTCCACCCTTAGTGGCGGCATCATAGGTAAGTCCTATACTGGTAAATTTTGATAAGGACAATTTTACCTTATGACAGTTTGATAATTTGAAATGAAGAAATGCGCAAATTAACTTTCCCACTATTTTCTTCTTTGGGGGTTCTGCATACCAAAATATTCGATTTGTCGAATAAACGTGAAATGCGAATTATTTAAAAATTTACATTATTGAGCGGTTTCTTATTTCGAGACCGTTGATTTTCAACGGGTATTCGGCTAGTTATCTACTATAAGAATGACCTGTTATTTTATAATAAGAGGAGTAAATAGATTGCATTATATAAGGAAAGTCATGTGCTGCCCACATCAGATTTTTAATCTTCTTTTTAGGAGCATAAATTTAAATTTTTTAATATAATGTTTTGAATAACTATGTCATTTAGAACATTCTAGGAATTTGCACATGAATGTGAATTATAAATTTCTTTATAATGTGTATTCCGTTCAAAGAACCGGTATACTGCTATTATGTAATAAAATAAGAGAAAATCTGTAATATGTTTCATGTCCATAAAAAGTATCAGAACAAAGCGTTGACCTGAGTTTAAAGCTTAATGATGCAGAGGGGAAATTACAAAATATGACTTCAACCAATGACTAATGTCGTTAACTAAAGAGTTTACGCTACAATATGATCAATTAATTAATAAAATTGACAACTGGGTAGAACGTCTAATTAATCTTAATTAACAGAGTCCATTAGCACTCTGATCTGTTTTCTACAGAAACTAATTAATTATGAAATATGTCAAGTATTACACCTTAGGTGAATAACTTTTACACATAGTTTCGTGAAGTTTTAGGATAAAATGTATGCAATTGTTTTCATATTTTCGCATTTTTATTTTCGCAATCAAAGTAAATTATGAGTAACAAGGACGATCAATCATGCATATAGCATTGATTATGAAACACTTTCCGACTAAAATTCAATTTCATTTAAATATCTCTAAAATGCGATACATTCGGCGCTAATATATTTAAAGTTATCACAGTACTACAATAATTTATTATATTTGAAAACATAAAACTTCATCGAAAAAAATAAACTTTAATCAAATGACGTCATCATATGGCACTCAATGTAAAAGCAGTGAATATTTCATTCATACAGTGTTATTCCAGACTCCAGATATAAATAATTTCGCTTGAAAAAAATTCAGCATTTCTTATACAACCCATCTTGCAATCACTTGCTTACATTCTGCATCTATTAAAATTAAACTCCGTTGTAGAAATAATCGAAGCTTATTGATAATTTTAACTCAAAAATATTGTAATTGCGTTGGCACGGAACAAAGATGGGCAGAAAATACGCAAAAATAAAGTGGTTTTAGGACGGATGCTAACTAAATAAAAATATAAAAGAACTTTAAAAATAAATATTTTTATGCTGGGAAAAAATGGATGCCGTATTTTATTTTGAAGTGGGTCACGTGATCTCTTCATACTATATGATTGTGTAACTATTATTTTAATTTTTGTTTAAACACTACCAAACATATTTTGCCGAATTTTTTTCTGTATATTTTGTGTGATAATTTAAATATTTCCTAAAATTTTCGAAGCAATTTGTGAATTTTGACATGTTTTTTTTTTTAATTTTTAAAATAGGGTTCAATGTACTTAATTTTTTCAATCTGGGTTCAGACCAAAACTAATTGGGTAATATTATTCATTTACATTCCTCTATGTCCCACCGACAGTCTCAACAACACACTAAAATATCACTTTGATGGAATCATTTTTTCGGCAGTTATCGTGCGAACGGACAGACAGACAGAATGAACAAAGTTATAAACATTTTTCAACTATGTTGTGTATCTCTTACAATGTCCTCTTCCTAAATAACAGTGGAACATGGTAAAGTAGAAAGTGCATTTTTATCACACACAAAATGAAATCAAATTGAAGGTGTAGACAGATTGAATTAAAAAAAATCTGATGTGGGCAACACATGACTTTCTTTATATATTGCAATGAATTTACTACTTTTACTGTTAAAAAAAAATGTTATTCTTACAGTAGATACTTATATTCTTTCAAAGATATTGAATTTTCTTAAATTTGTCGTCATTTTCATTGATTTAGCGTCATTTTTATACATTTGGCGAGATTTTCGTTAATTTGGCAACATTTGAAGATGTCGCCAAGTTGGCGACATTCCGCTTTCGTCGCCAAAATCTCGCCAAACGTTATGGACGGAGAAATAAGTTATTCTTACAGCAGATAAATGACTATTGGCGTTCAAATACAAAAGTGTATATTAAAGTATCTTTCCTCGTGAATGGAACGAGTTAGATCCACGAGAATGAGGAAATAAACCAGTCAGGACTTGCACAGCTTCCGGCCAGCGCCGCGCTTCTGACGTGTTAGTGAAAAGATGAAATAAACAAGTCAGGACTCGCACAGCTACCGGCCAGCGTCGCGCTTCTGACGTGACACATAGAGTAGCGCAGAAATATTACGCGAGGAAGGTTGCGCGCATTTTTATTATTGTTTTCTATATTTCGTGTTTTATCAAGTACCTACCGTAGAAAAATGAGTTCAGATATAGAAAAAATCAAACTTTGACTGAATTTGTATCTGAAGAACAGTTTAATGAAACTATCAGGACGTTTGGACGTTTTTGAACAAGCGGCATGATAAAGGAAAACCTTTATGGACTCGCGAAAGGATAGAAGAAGCTATCACAGTCATTGAACAATTTAAATTAGCACCACTACTTAAACTGCAACGGACACATAAACAGTACTATTATGGAAAAAATACGATGTTATGGAAGTAGGTACTAAAAAGTCTTTGATTTTGAAGAGAAAGTCTGACCCTGATCCAGTTGTGAAAATAGTACCAACGGAAAATTTTTACCACATACTTCGGGAAACCCATGAGTCGACTGGCTACGGTGGAAGAGATAAAATGCTGTGTAGTTTGAAATCGAAATACCTAATACCTACTGCAGTTGTAGTGGAGTATTTAAAGCTGTGCATGATATTTCAGTATAAAAAAAATTCCAAGAAAAGGAATCGTTGTTTGCCTAATTGTATCTAGCGACTTCAATCATCGTAGCCAAGCCGATTTAGTTGACTTACTGTCGACCCCAGATAGAAATTACAAATGTCTATTACACTAATAGGACCATGCGACGAACTTCAGCTTTCTTCGACCGTTGACTTCAAAAAGAGCTGCTGAAGTAGCAATGGAGCTATTAAATATATTTTTGGAAGTATGTTGTCCTCATATACTACAAAGCGACAACGGCCGTGAGTTTACGGCTGCTGTCATACAAAAATTAACAAGCCTGTGGCCAACGTGCGAAATTGTAAATGGTAGGCCTAGACATCCAGCTAGTCAAGGATCTGTTGAGCGATCAAATCAAGATGTTGAAGCTATGTTACGTGCTTGGCTAATTGATAATGACACAAAAAATTGGGCTATAGGTTGTTACTTTGTTCAATTCCAAAAGAATTCCTCTTTTCATCGAAGCATTGAACGATCACCTCACAAAGCTTTATTTGGAACAGAACAAAAAACAGGACTCCAATTTAGTCCTATTTCAAAAGAGTTTCTTGAAAAACTTGTTACTGTGAAGAGGACTTGGATCTACTTCTTTATCAGCAGGACCAAGACATTATTTTAACACCAGAAGACTTACCAGTAGCTTTCTTAGAGGACAACAACGACGCTTCAACTTCAAAAGATCTACCAGCATCTGAATTAATTGATTACAATGCTTCAGCTTCAAATGATCTACCAGCATCTGAATTAATTGATTACAATGCTTCTACTTCAAATGATCTATCAATAGTTAAATCAACCAACAATAACACTTCAATGTCAAACGGTCTACCGGCAGCTGATTTACTCACCAAAAAGGCTTTAAATTTAGAGGATCTACCAGAAATTGAATCAATTTCTTTATCGACAACACGACAACTCGAACCAATTAACAACGCTACTTCAACTGCTGCTTCAATAGTTAAAACATCTGTAGTGTTACTTGCATCAGAAGGGCAAGCAGTTGTCAGCGACAGTAGCGGATGTTGTGTTGTTTGTGGAATAGAATCTACTGGAGGAGGATATTGATCGAAAATTCTATGCTATTTATGCCAGAAAGAAGAGAGCATTAAAGATTAAAGGGAAAATGCAGCAAAGCACCGAAAAGATCAGCTGAAAAAATGAAAGAAGTTTCTTTGAAGAAATTTATAGACGTGTTAGTGGATTCCACAGTTTCGGTTGATGTATCTAAGGTAGATAGAGAAGCCCATTAGATGGAAATAACATTGTGGGGATCGTACAATTTGACTATTACCTAAAATTTTCGAAGCAATTTGTGAATTTTACATCCGCTTAAAAAATGTTTGAAAAATTAGGTCCCATAGGGCCCAATGTATTTCATTTTTTCAAAACTAATTGGGTGATATTATTCGTTTATATTCCCATAGGTCCTAAAGATCGTCTGGACAACATACTAAAATTTAATTTCGATTAAGTCATTTTTACGGCAGTTATCGGGCTAACGGACAGATAGACAGACAGACAGAATGAACAAAGTCATAAACACTTTTCAATTTTGTTGTAAAGTGTTAAAAACGCACTATTGAATCTTCTATTGAGATAGAATTGTGGAATTATGCAAACGATATCTGTTCCACAAAATTATTTGAAAAATAAAATAATATAATATTGCTAACCGACGGAATAAACCCACTAAGTTTATATTTAAAAATATATATACATATATATTGTTAAAAAAATAAATTGACAGTATCTCACAATAGATATGTATTAATTTTTAGACACATGTTTCAAAATAAGACATAGATAAATAAAGCACAAATGACTTTCATTTAACTAAGCATTTTAATTATTTTGAAATGTATAAAATGCATTTCAACCCAAAACTTACAATATTTTTTGTGCCAAGTAAAACCACATTAGCTTCTACAAAAATTGCATATCAGAAAAAGCACTATGCTACGTACCAAACTGAATTTGTTTAAATATAATAAAATCAAGTTGGCATTTTAAAGATATTTTATTTCATCTTTTCCATCACTATAAATCAATACCAAAACTACTTTGTACTGAAATAAAACATCACAAAATATAAAGATGTATTTACCCAATGCTGTACGTACCAAACTGAATTTGTTTAAATATAATAAAATCAAGTTGGCATTTTAAAGATATTTTATTTCATCTTTCCCATCAATATAAATCAATACCAAAACTACTTTGTACCAAAATAAAACATGACAAAATATAAAGATGTACTTACCCTATACGCAATTGGATGTGAGTCGTGGATTTTTCCTTATAAGTTCTAATAAATATATCTGAATATATTCACCTCATTTCAGACAATTGTTTTATTGTTCTGACAGCAAATGCTTTTGTAATTCAGAAAATTCTTCTTTTTTATTCTCTCAAGGAAAAGTGTATAGCGTGTTTAATACTATAAAATTTTAAAGTTACTGCTCTTCAAATAAATTCATTCAATATATTTTCCCGCAACTGCCTGAAAAAATTAAAGTTATATTGTTAAAAAGTCGTATCATCAGAAATTGCAACACTATGGCATCAGCAATGTTTAACAAGAAAGATCAATCATGCTTAAAGCATTGATTATGAAACACTTTCCAACTTCAATGCAGTTTTATTTTAAAAAGTCTAAAATGCAATACATTCCTCTGTAATATTTTAAAACTTATCACAATACTATATTAATTTATTATATTTGAAAACTTAAACCTTCATTGAAAAAAATGAACTTCATTCAAATGACGGCATTGAAATATAAATTGCCTGGTTTAAATATCTCTAAAATGCGATACATTCCACGGCAATATTTTTAAAACTATCATACTACTACGATAATTTATTATATTTGAAAACTTCATCGAAAACAAGTGAAATTAATTCAAATAACGTCATAGAAAAAATAACACGTCTGGATCTCTCTATAAAAACAGCATTACATTCCTAACTGTCGCCCATTCATTTCCTTCATCACAATACTATCAAAATTTATTTTATTTAAAAATTGAGACCATGGAGCTACAAGTAATTAAACTCTATGCTTAAAACTTCATCGAAAAAAAATCGTCCTTCTCTTTATAAAATCAATTAATATTTCATTCATATCAGCCATGCAGACTCCATGGGCTAAATTATTTTGTGTTAAAAAATACAGCAATTCTAATACAACTCATTCTACATATTTTGCTGTTTACATTTTACATAAGTGAAAAATAGGCTTCGTTGTAGAAATAATCAAATTTGGATAATCATTTAAACTCAAATATATTGTATTTGCGTTGTTTCAGTATGTAGATGCACAGAATTTAAGCAAAAATAAAGTAGTTTTAGGACGGATACAACACTCAATATGAAATAAAAAGAACTTTAAAAATCATGATTTTGAGACAAGATGGATGCTATATATCATTTTGAAGTGGATCACGTGATACTTTCATAACATGGTCACGTGAGCGTTTCATATAAGAGGTGTTATTATTATTTTAATTTTTATTTAAAAAACTGCTCAATATATTTTGCTGAGTTTTTTTTTTATATATTTTATTGAACAATTTGAATATTACCTTAAATTTTCGAAACAATTTGTGAATTTTAAATCCGCTTGAAAAATGTTTGAGAAATTAGGTCCCATAGGGCTCAATGTATTTCATTTTTTCAACCCGGGTTCAATCCAAAACTAATTGGGTGATATTATTCATTTATACTCCCGTAGGTCCTACAGATCATCTGAACAACATACTAAAATTTCATTTTGATTAAGTCATTTTTACGGCAGTTATCGTGCTAACGGACAAACAGACAGACAGACAGAATGAACAAAGTCATAAACACTTTTCAACTTTGTTGTAAAGTATTAAAAAGGCAGGCTACTTTCTAGACTTCAAATGTGCATTGCTTCTGACGAAAGCTTTATACTAGATTTCAGTTCATGCAAGATTTTGCTATTGAATCATATTATATCGTTTCTGAATAAGACAACAATTCGCCAAAAACCATATTCTACTAAATAAATTGGCTTCTGCGATATCTTTGTCATCGATTCTTTCTAATTAGACAATGTTCGACAACTTTGTAACAGACATTTTTAACACTTTACAACAAAGTTGAAAAGTGTTTATGACTTTGTTCATTCTGTCTGTCTGTCTGTCTGTCTGTCTGTCTGTCCGTTAGCACAATAACTGCCGTGAAAATGACTTAATCAAAATGAAATTTTAGTATGTTGTTCAGACGGTCTGTAGAACCTATGGGAATATAAATGAATAATATCACCCAATTAGTTTTGGATTGAACCCGGGTCGAAAAAATGAAATACATTGAGCCGTATGGGACATAATTTTTCAAACATTTTTTAAGCGGATTTAAAATTCACAAATTGCTTCGAAAATTTTAGGTAATATTCAAATTGTGTTCCATAAAATATATAAAAAAAAATTCAGGGAATTATATTCAGTAGTTTTTTAAATAAAAATTAAAATAATAATTACACCTCTTATATGAAACGATCACGTGACCATGATATGAAACGATCACATGACCCACTTCAAAATGATATATGGTATCCATCTTGTTTCAAAATCGTGACTTTTTTAAGTTCTTTTTAATTAATATTGAGTGTTATATCCGTCCTAAAACTACTTTATTTTTGCTTAAATTCTGTGCATCTACATACTGAAACAACGCAATGATAATATATTTGAGTTTAAATGCTCATCTAAATTTGATTATTTCTACAACTAAACCTATTTTTCACCTATGTAAAATGTAAACAGCAAAATATATAGAATGAGTTGTATTAGAATTCCTGTATTTTTTAACACAAAATAATTTAGTGCATGGAGTCTGCATGGTTGATATGAATGAAATATTAATTGATTTCATAAAGAGAAGGCCGATTTTTTTCGATGAAGTTTCAAGCATAGAGTTTAATTTTTTGTAGCTCCATGGTCTTAAACAAAATGTTTAAATAAAATAAATTATTATAGTATTGTGATGAATGAAATGAATGGGAGAAAGTTATGAATGAAATCCTGTTTTTATAGAGAGATCCAGGCGTGTTATTTTTTCTATGACGTCATTTGAATTAATTTCAGTTCAAAATATTACCGAGGAATGTATTGCATTTTAGACTTGTTTAAATAAAATTGCATTGAAGTTGGAAAGTGTTTCATAATCAATGCTTTAAGCATGATTGATCTTTCTTGTTTCGTCTGTTTCGCTTTGTTGCCAAGATAGTTATAATAATTTTTAACACTTTCCAACATAGTAAAAAAATGTTTATGACTTTGTTCATTATGTCTGGCTGTCTGTCCCTTCGCACGATAACTGCCTCAAAAATGACTTTATCAAAATGAAATTTTAGTATGGTGTTGAGACGATCTGTGGGACTAATTAGTTTTGAATTGACCCTGGGTTGGAAAGGTGAAATACATTGAAACCTATGAGACCTAATTTTCAAACATTTTTTAAGCAAAGCTAAAATTCACAAGTTGCTTCGAAAATTTTAGGAAATATTCAATTATACCATAAAATATAAAAAAAAAATTGAGCAAAATATATTCGGTAGTTTTTACATAAAAATTAAAATAATAATTACACCCATATTATATAAAAAAGATCGCGTGACCCACTTCAAAATAAAATATGTCATTTATATTTTTTCCCATCTAATTTTTTTTGTAAAAATCGGGATTTTTAAAGTTTTAAATTTATATTTAGCGTTGTGTCCGTCCTAAAACCGCTTTATTTGTATGTATTTTCTGTGGCCGACGCGGTGACCGGAAGGTCAAGGCGAGCGTTTCCAAGCGATCGTTCTGCAGTCACGTTGTGGTTTCGAGTCCCACGCAAGGCATGGATGTTGTGCTGTTGGGCGCAGTGTGTTCCGCCCCCTCTGTTGCGCCTGGGGCAACGTCCCGGGACGGCTAATTGTTTCAAATTTCTGGCCAATGTATAGGCGAATGATGAAAGTCAAGTGCCTGGCCATTTAATTAAAAAAATGTATTTTATGTGCATCAATATTGTGCGCCAACTCAATTATAATATTTTTGAGTTTGAATGATCATCAAACGTTGATTATTTCTATAACGAAGCCTAATTTTAATGGATGCAGAATGTACAAAAGGTATTGTGAGATGAATTTTTTAAGACTTGATGAATTTTTTCATGCAAAATTATTTAGCTCTTGAGACTAGAATATATGGAATATAAGTGATACGAATGAAATGTTCATTGATTTTACATAGAGAGCCAGCCGATTTATACTTCGATGACTTCATTTGAATAAAGTTCATATTTTTCCATTATGTTTTAAGTTTTCAAATGTAATAAATTTCTGTAGAGCTGCGAAAATCTAAAATATTCCATCGCTGAATGTATCGCATTTTAGAGATGTTTTAATGAAATTATATTTGAGTTGAAAAGTATTTCATAGTCAATGCTTTACGCGTGATTGATCTTTGTTGTTGAAATTTTTCGTTAGTGACTCTGCAATCCCTTCATGCGACCGGACATGCCAAATTTACTATATATAGACAAAACGTGACTTTTACTCGATCTGGCGTGACCAATATAGCGTATGACCTCTGGGACTTTTTCTGACAACGTTAGTGTAGTGCGAAAAGACTCTCTTAGGAACTCTGTATACGTTTCAGTTGATATTACTTTCTTTATAATAGAATAATGTATAAGGAAAGTATTGTGATGGGATCGAAAATTCGAATTCGAGTTTTTAACGGGAGAGCACGTTTCAAGCATCCCTGATCACGAATCGAACATTTTTTAAGTGATGTCTATGTGTGTGTGTGTGTGTGTGTGTGTGTGTGTGTGTGTGTGTGTGTGTGTGTGTGTGTGTGTGTGTGTGTGCGTCAGTGTGACTGTGGATACGATATCTCACGAACGAATGGACCGATTCGAACGAAATTTGGTACACAAGTTACAATCCATAAACACTGGAAGCCTATTGTTTTTATACGCAATCGAATGTTCAGAACCCCCCCCCTAAACTTTCGAGTGAAATTTTGAAAAAATCGTCCAAAAATCAAAACCTCTAATAAAGTTACGCAAATAGACATTTCTTATTTAATTTTTCATTAGAAAACGATTTACATAAATTTTAGAACGCTAACATGAACCATACTCGTGATATTGCACATTTTTCAAAAAAAAAAAATATCAAAAAATCATATAAAATAAAAAAAAATATTTCCTATTGAGAAACATGTTCACTTTTCATATGTAATACCATGCGATGAATTGTGTGACATCATTCTTGTGGATCTAGCTCGTTCCATTCATGAAAAAATATACTTTGAGTAATACTTTTGTATTTGAACGCCAATAGTCATTTATCTGCTGTAAGAATGACTTATTTCTCCGTCCATAACGCTTGGCGAGATTTTGGCGACGAATTTGGTGCAATGCCGCCAACTTGGCGTCTGTTTTAAATGTTGCTAAATTAACGAAAAACTCGCCAAATTGATAAAAATAACGCTAAATCAATGAAAATAACGACTCATTGACAAAAATTCAATATCTTGGGAAGAATATAAATATCTACTATAAAAATAATCTATTTTTTTTACTGTAAAAGTAGTAAATTCATTGCATTATATAAGGAAAGTCATGTGCTGCCCACATCAGATTTTTTGTAATGTATTCAAATAAATAAGTGTAGTTGTTGAATACTACGTAATATTGTAAGAATGATTTATAAATATGTATGTTATAAGTTTGGTTAATGTGCTGTATGTATATATTCCAGTGTTTGTGCTTATATTCGTATGCGCGAGTGTATGATTTTCTCCTTGTGTGTGTTACTTCCAAATTAATATATTTACTCAGCCCTTGCAGAAACTAATTTAGCGATAAGAGCTTGCAATTCCGTTCCAGTAATTTAGATATTGAACATCGGTTGGTCAGTTTTAAGATCCTTGATTCTATTCCTGGTTAGAGCAGTCATGTCCTTTACAATGGCGGTCGAACAAATCAACCCTGTGTGTTAGCGCAAAGATGTTGAGAGTCAGAGTGATTCTAGTACGACTAACACGGATTTCGTGAACTCAGGTACATTGTGATCCGATTTCAAACCAAGAGGTAAACAACCCCACAGGAAGCAAATCTGTGCATGGTAGCTACAGCCATGTAGCTACCATAGGTTTTGATATGAATTTGCAGCATAGCAGTTCCATCTCACAATAATATTCATTCGAATAGCACGTGATGATATTTTCTTGATGCTCCTAAAAGCACACGCATCTTATGATAGACGATCGTGTACAAATTGTCTCGAATGTTTTATCAGTACAGGAGCGCTGCTGTACGTTACAGCCATCATATGCATAGGAAGGATGCTCAAAGTAACGCTTAGATCTTGCTAATTCCAACATTCGCGTCTGCAAAATATTTTCTTTACTAATTCGTTGATGGTCTACACATACTTAATGGACGTCTATTCTATGTATCTCATGTTTTCCAAGATAGCAGTGCTAAGTTCCAAATTTTCCCGTTAGGGGTGCTGTGGTTAGTGTCAAGTGTTCAGTTTCATGGTCATATTGTCATACTGATGCCTCACTTTCCCATCCCCCGGATATATCTCGTGTGATTCCCTCGTAAGTGAGACTGGTATTTAATACCTTTCATATAGGTATTTCAGGCGATCCTGATATTGATTCTTAGCAAGTACATAATAACCTACAGCTCTTAAATTTATATATTTCTTTTATCTCGCTTTGTTGGCGAGTTTGTTTTCCTAACTCTATATTCTCAAGGTACTGCAACCCTTTTATTCTACCGGGCGTGGTCACGCCACATTACTAAAAATATACCTACGTGTAAACTCATCGGTATGTATTTCATTCTGAAGTTGTTGGAATTAAGGGCTTAAATGCTATAAACATTGCCGTAAATCAGAGAATCTTAGAAAATTCCAATTTATGTGTCATTCAGACCTCATGCGTTTACTGCACCTAACTTCAGGGTTTTGATGCTCAGGTATAGTTGTAAACAATTTGCATCTCAGAGTGGAATCATAGCGCCAACCTCCGGCTAGCAAGTCGATTAGTTGATACCTTCAATGGCAGCAAGAAAACCTGCTGTATGTCATAATTTTCCTATATTTTCAGTAAATCTATGAATTCATTATGCGGTTGCCAATTTTAGATTGAAAATCGGACATGATTCTTTTGCAGAGCACCTAAATAGAATAGGTGTTCTCCCCACGAACATTTGCCCAATATGTAATGTTGGCAGAATGAACTCAGAACATCTTCTTGGATGTCCAGGACTGGACAGGGATGCCCAGCGCCAGGGAAATGTCATTAAACTTTATTGGGATGCTAGGAATCTCTTATGGAATGATAAAGAATGTCTGCCACCTCTTCGCCGTGTGTTTCCTTGGACTCTTTTCCTTTGCATTGAACGGCCTTCTCTGTGTCCTCCTCTTTGCTGCTTTGCTTGTTCTTGTTATTTTTCTTTTGTATTTTTCTTTTGTATTGTTCCATGCTGAAGAACGCATAATATGTGTGCAACCAGTCTATGGATGCTATTTTCTGCAATGATAGCGTAATCTGAACTTTAGGAGCACCAAGAATAAATATGTTCTTTAACTACAATTCAATAATAATTACAAATCTCATTGCCAATTCCCTTGTAAATTAAAATTATTTTATTCTCATGGTTATAAACTGATAAAAAAATGCCAGAAATCAAATTCGCAAGAAACCGTATTATTATTCGGACAACCAAGAAACTGTTTAATAAGTTAAAATATAAGAAAAAGAAATTGTAATCTTGCAAGTGATAATATCCTTTCCCCTTCCTTCCTGAGGCGATCCTCCCTCTCAATTTTCTACTCGAATATAAAAGGAAATTTTAATGAAGTTTCTAAGAGTAAAAGAAAAACAATTGCGTTTGCTCGTGAATACTGGAAGGCAGATATTTTTTTTTCTTTCTGATTATCTTAAGATTGTGATTTATGTTTTATTTATCCAGTATCTGGTGTATCTTATCTGATTGTTCAATATAAGGTGCTCACTTGGTTTATTTCTGGAGTATATAACGTTCCTTAAGCATTTGATGTTTAATTTTAAGTGCGTTTCATATTCTGTAAAAATATGTTACTTAAATATGATACTTACAGTACTACATTTTCGATACTTTTAGATACTTAAGTTTGATACATACAGCACTGCACTTTCGATACTATTTGGTACTTAAATTTATTACTTACAGTATTAGACTTTCGATACTTTTAGATATTCCAATTTGATACTTACAGTACTAATTCTAGGTACTTAAATTGGATACTTACAGTACTACACTTTCAATACTTTTAGATATTTAAATTTGATACTTACAATACTACAGTTTTGATACTTTTAGACACTTCTAAAAAATATAATCGCAAGATGTGTTAATCACATTTCTTGCGATTGTGGTTTTGGTTATGTTGGTCAAACAAAAAGCACTCTTAAGTTTCGTATTAAGGAACACATGATCAGTATTTCTGATAAAAAAGTTTCTAAGTCTGCAATTTCTGAACATACTTGAGAGTCAACCGTGGTTTTAATTTTTCCAAAACTAAGATCTTTTTTACTCATAATGCCATTTGAGCTTTCTCGATTGTTTCAGAGTTAAAATGCCCTATTATTAATAATTGTATTTTTCCTTCTCTTCAGCTTGGAAATCTTTGATTCAGTTTTTCGATTTCATTAGCGTCCTTCTTATTTCTGAAATTTTCATTCTTTTCCTGACTTTTTATAAACAACTGAACAAGTTATTTATAAAAAATCAGGAAAGGAAGTTTTATAAACAAATGAAAAAGTGATTTGAACTATTTGTTGGACGCTCACTATGTCCCATTTCTTGTTCCTTCTTCCTTGTTTTTTCACCCCCTTTTCTTTCTTCGTCGTTGAAAATGTCCTTTCCGTGCTTCTGACACTTTTGCTGTTCTTGGAGTAGTCCCTGATCTTTCTCGAAAGAATGAAGGTTGCTCTGTCTGTGTGATCTACAAAAAGCGCTGTTTGTGCCTTCGAAACTAGTAGATACTAATAATTTTGTATTTTATGCTGCTTTTAGTTATTTTAAGTTATTTTAAGTTTTAGTGTTTTATTATATAAAACTGATCGTTTCCATTCCAATTCATGGAATCCTAAAATTCAAAATAACGATTCCTATAATGTTTTTCCTATAGCAATATTGTATTTAACAATTCATTGTTTAATTTGGAAAATGTACATCTCGTTACTATAACAATTAATTAACGCATTTAATCTACGATACCCTAGTCCCTCTATCTCCCGGTCTCTCTTAATACTGCTGTAAGCCTCTGGTCCAGTTGAGTGGTCTGGGACTTCAACCCTAGTTCCTTTAACAAAATGTACCTGTCTCACAAACCGTGAAACTCTCTATATTTTTAATCAAGAATATTAATTTTCTCAAACCGCTAGGAATTATCAAATACATTGGACTTCATTTTCCAAAGATATTGGCATCGTTTCTAAGGTATTATTCATACATTTGGCGTCATTGTTTAGACCAGTATAATTTCTTCAATTTGACGACATTTTCATAAAGTCGCTAAGTTAGCAATATTTTGTCAAATTTTCGTCAAATTCATTGACGAATAATTGCTGAAAAACAGAAAAGAAAATCACTAACATTTAGCAAACGGTTCAATATCTAAATGCAAAACTCTTACAAAATGTATCTTTTATCGCGAATTAACTAGATCTGCCAAAATAATGTTAACAAATTTGGGCGCATAATATTTCATATGAAAAGGGAACTTATTTCACGATAGTTAACGGATTTTTATTAATTTTATGTATTTTTTAACAAATTTATTCGAAACAAGTGCAATATCTCGAGAACGGTTCTTGCTAATATTCCGTCATTTATGTCATGTGTTTTCTAATGAAAAATTACATAAGAAATTTATTTTATGTAAGATTATTGAAGGTTCTGATTTTTCCAAAATTTAATTTCATTTGAAAGTTAGGTGGTCATCTGATTCGATTGCTCTGAAAATCAATACGATTCCAGCATTCACTGATTTTAATAATCATACCAAATTTCGTTCGAAACTTTCTAAACGGTTCGTAAGCAACATATCGTATCCACAGACTCACGGACACACATACAAACACACACATATGCTAACATACACGCATACAAACACACACATATGCTAACATACACGCATACAAACACACACATATACTAACATACACACATACAAACACACACATATACTAACACACACACATACAAACACGCACATATACTAACATATGCACATGCACACAAACAGTAACACACACGCACACACTAACAGACACCACACATTCACACAAACATCAATTCAAAAGCGTTCCATTCGAGTTCAGGAATGATTGAAAGAAGCTCTACCGTCGAAAACTCGAACTCAAATTCTTGACACCATCACAATACTTTACATTATACTATTATATAGAAGTACTGTATGTAGAGAAAGTAAATTGAATTTTAATTTACTATAAATTTAAATAATTGATATCATTAAATAACTCTAATTGTAAAAAAAAAAATCTGATGTGCGCAACACATGACTTTCCTTATATAATGTAATAAATTTACTACTTTTACAGTAAAAAAATAGGTTTTTCTTATAGTAGATACTAATATTCTTTCCAAGATATTGAATTTTCGACAATTAGTAGTCATTTTCATTGATTTAGCGTCATTTTTATCCATTTGGTGAGATTTTCGTTAATTTGGCAGCATTTCAAAAAGTCGCCAAGTTGGCAACACTCCGCCAAATTCGTCGCCAAAATCTCGTCGAGCGTTATGGACGGAGAAATAAGTTATTCTTACAACAGATAAATGACTATTGGCGTTCAAATACAAAAGTATTACTCAAAGTATCTTTTTTCATGAATGAAACGAGCTAGATCCACGAGAATGATGTCACCCAATTTATCGCATGGTATTACACATGAAAAGTGAACATGTTTCTCAATAGGAAATATTTTGTTTCACATTTTATATGACTTTTTGAAAATTTATTTGAAAAATGTGCGATATCTCGAGAACAGTTCATGTTAGCGTTCTAAAATTTATGTCAATCGTTTTCTAATGAAAAATTACATAAGAAATGTCTATTTGCGTAACATTATTAGTGGTTTTGACTTTTTGACGATTTTATCAAAATTTTTATTGAAAATTTCGGGGGGTTCTGAACATTCGATTACGTATAAAAACAATAGGCTTCCAGTGTTTACGGATTAGGATTTTTGTACTAAATTTCGTTCGAATCGGTCCATTCGTTCGTCAGTTATTGTCTCCACAGACTCACTGACACTCACACACACACAGACATCACTTCAAAAATGTTTTATTCGTGATTAGGGATGCTTGAAACGTGCTCTCCCGTCGAAAACTCGAATTCGAATTTTCGACCCCGTCACAATACTTTTCTTATACTTTATGTATATAAGGAAAGTAAAAATGATGTGGACAGCATCACATGACTTTTTTATGTATATAATAAAATGAGGTGATTTCTTTCACAGTTAAATAATTAAGATCAATCATGCATAACGCATTTATTATGAAACACTTTCCAACTGCAACTCGAATTTGAATATTCGACCCTTTCACAGTACTTCCCTTATACATTATATTATATATATAAGGAAAGTAATAACAATTATCAATATTGATAGCCTCTTCAATAAGGAATACAGTCCATAATTCATAGTATAATGTATAAGGAGTTAATTGTGACGGGTTCGAAAATTCCAATTCGAGTTTTCGATGGAGGAGCACGTTTCAAGCATCCCTGAACACGAGTCAAACGTTTTTGAGGTGACGTGTGTGTGTGTGTCAGTGAGACTGTGGAGACGACATCTCACGAACGAATGGTGCGATTCGAACGAAATTTAGTACAAAAATTACAGGGTCTGTATAAAAAGAATCGGGAATTTTTTTTCCTGACGTGAGTGTACGTCGTAGCGCGCTCAAACGCGCATGCTCGGTAGTGAGGAATGTGACCTTCAAGACGCGCCAAGCGACCTTCGAGCGTTCGTTCAGCGTTCGTTCACAATCCATGGATACTGGAGGCATATCATAATTATACGCAATCGAATCTTCAGAACATCCAAAATTTTCGGGGGAACTTTTGAAAAAATCTCATCAAAAAGTCAAATCCTTTAATAAAGTTACTCAAATAGTCATTTCTTATGTAATGTTTGATTAGAAAACAAATTACTTAAATTTTAGAAAGCTAGCATGAACAGTTCTCAAGATATTGCACGTTAAAAAAATCTGATGTGGGCAGCACATGACTTTTCTTATAAAATGTAATGAATTTACAATTTTCGTCAATGAGTCGTCATTTTCATTGATTTAGCGTCATTTTTGTTCATTTGGTGAGATTTTCGTTAAGTCGACAACATTTAAAAAGTCGCCAAGTTCGCGACAATCCGCCAAATTCGTCACTAAAATTTTGTCAAGCTTTATGAACGGATAAATAAGTTACTCTTATAGCAGGTAAATGATTATTGGCGTTCAAATACAAAGTAATACTCAAAATATATTTTCTTATAAATGGAACCAGCTAGATCCACGAGAATGATGCCACCAAATTTATCGCACGATAGTACATATCAAAAATGAACATGTTTCTTAACAGTTAATATTTTTTTTAATTTATGGGAGTTTTTGATAAATTTATTTGTAGAATGTGCAATATCTTGAGAATGGTTCATGCTAGCGATCTAAAGTTTATGTCAATCGTTTTCTAAGGAAATATTACATAAGAAATGTCTATTTGCGTAACTTTATTAAAGGTTTTAATTTTTTGATGATTTTTTCAAAATTTCACTCTAAAATCTAGGGGGGGGATTTGAACATTTGATTGTGTTTAATACAATAGGATTCCAGTATTCTCGGATTGTAATTTTGTACCAAAATTCATTCAAATCGCTCCATTCGTTCCTGAGATATCGTCCCCACAGATTCACTGACAAACACACATACTTTCACACACACACACACACATACTTTCACACACATACACACACACAGACATCACCTCAAAAATGTCCGTGATCAGGGATGCTTGAAACATGATCTCCCGTCAAAAATTCGAATTGGAATACTTTCAATACTGTCACAATACTTTCCTTATACTATATAAAGAAAGTAATAAATTATCAAAAGATCGCATAAAATAATAAAATGTTAACTATTGTGAAATATGTTCTCTTACCATATGTAATATCATGCGATTATTTCTGTGACATCATTTTCATGGATCTATTTCGTTCCATTATTGAGGAGAGACACTTTGGGTAATACTTTTATATTTGGACTCCAATAATCATTTGATTGCTAGAAGAATAACTTATTTCTCCATCAATAACGCTTTGCGAGTGTTTGGCGACGAATTTGACAAAATATCTTCAACTTGCTGACTTTTTAAATGTTGCTAAATTCACAAAGATGTCAGCCAATTTATAAAAATTCGTCAAATTGATGAAACCGACCCAAAATCAATGAAATGACTACTAATTGATGAAAGTTCAATATCTTGGAGAGAACATAAGTGTAGACTATAAGAATAACCCATTTTTTCGTCGATCCGTCCGTATTGGCAAGAAATTTAGCTGGATGTCGCAAACTTGGTGTCGCAAACTCGCAACTATTTTAAATGTTGCCAAATTGACAAAAATATGGCCAAATTGATAAAAATGCCGCCAAATGGAAAGTAATGTTTCGCAAAATCTGGTTTCCATCATACGAGTATTACAAGCACACCTTCTACTGTGTAAGACATGCTTTTCTCTCCCTTTACCTGTGACACTTGGTAATCTATCTTGTCAAACTTGGCGAATAATCTGGTGAAGTTTCACCAACTTGGAGTTATTTCGCCCAGATTGAAGAAAATATCCTCAAAAATGATGTCAAAATTGCAAAAGTGACACTAAATAATTGAGTATGACGCCTAGTTAAAGAATTAATTATTAAAATATTTTAATATACAGACTATATCACTTATTACTTTCCTTATATACATAATGTATAAGGAAAGTATTGTGACGGGGTCGAAAATTCGAATTCAAGTTTTCGACGGGCGAGCACGTTTCAAGTATCCCTGATCAAGAATCAAACATTTTTGAAGTGATGTCTGTGTGTGTGTGTGTGTGAAAGTATGTGTGAGTGTGTGAAAGTATGTGTGTGTGTGTGTGTGTGTGTGTGCGTGTGCGTGTGTGTGTGTGCGTGTGTGTGTGTGTGTGTGTGTGTGTGTGTGTGTGTGTGTGTGTGTGCATCAGTGAGCCTGTGGAGACGATAACTGACGAACGAATGGACCGATTCGAACGAAATTTCGCACAAAAATCACAATCCTTATACACTGGAAGCCTATTGTTTTTATACACAATCGAATGTTCAGAACCCCCATAAATTTTCGAGTGAAATTTTGAAAAAATCATCAAAAAATCAAAACCGCTAATAAAGTTACGCAAATAGACATTTCTTATGTAATTTTTCATTAGAAAACGATTGACATAAATTTTAGAACGTTAATATGGACCGTTCTCGAGATATTTCACATTTTTCAAAAAAAATATCAAAAAGTCATATAAATAAAAAAAAAATATTTCCTATTGAGAAACATGTTCACTTTTCATATGTAATACCATGCCATAAATTTGGTGACATCATTCTCGGGGAACTAGCTCGTTCCATTCAAGAAAAAAGATACTTAGTAATACTTTTGTATTTGAACGCCAATAGTCATTTATCTGCTGTAAGAATAACTTATTTCTCCGTCTATAACGCTACTCGCCAAATGGATAAAAATGACTCTAAATCACTGAAAATGACGGCCAATTGAATAAAATTCAATATCTTGGAAAGAATATAAGTATCTCCTATAAGAATAACATTTTTTTAACTGTAAAAGTAGTAAATTCATTGCATTATATAAGGAAAGTCATGTGATGCCCACATCAGATTTTTGAGGATGCTATCAATATTGATAATTGTTTATTTACATTTGGGCGAAATGTAAGTTAATTGGGTACTTTAAAATAGTTTTACATATTGTCTTCCAGAAAATCCCAAAATGTGCAATTCAACGTTAAAAACACAGTACTGTGGATCTTATACATTTATTTTTTACAGTAAAAGGAGTAAATTCATTGCACTATACAAGAAAAGTCACGTGCTACCCGCATCAGATTTTTTCCAATAACAAGGCAGAATGTATATATTTCAAATTTTAGAATTGTTGTTGTTGTCGAGACCCAGACCGTCCATTTGTCCTACCAGAAAGGACAAATTTTAGGGTGACTTTCCTTATCATCATTTTTTACTTTTGAACTTTTAACATTTGCAACTCATTTACTTACACATTTGCATTTTGTTATAAAGACTTCTTACAGGCTATATCAACAATTGTTAGAACTTTTATATTAGAGCTTATTACTTTCCTTATATACATAGTATAATGTATAAGGAAACTGTTGTGAGGGTGTTGAATATTCGAATTCGAGTTTTCGACGTTAAAGCACGTTTCAAGCATCCCTGAGCACGAATCAAACATTTTTGAGGTGTAGGCTCTGTGTGTATATATATGTATATATATATATATATATATATATATATATATATATATATATATATATATATATATATATATATATATATATATATATATATATATATATATGTGTGTGTGTGTGTGTGTGTGTCAATGAGATTTTGGAGGCGATATCTCACGAACGAATGGAGCGATTCGCATGAAATTTGGTGCAAAAATTACAATCTATGAATACTGGAAGTCTCTTGTGTTAAATTCAATCGAATGTTCACAACCCTCCCAAATTTTTGAATGAAATTTTTGAAAAATCATCAAAAAATTAAAACTTCCAATAAAGTTATTAAAATAATCATTTGTTATGTAATTTTTCATTAGAAAACGTTTGTCATAAAATTTAGAACAGTACCAGGCACCGTTCTTGAGATATTGAATATTTTTCTAATAATTTTATCAAAAAAACATAAAATTATAAAAAAATAATAACTTTTGTGAAATATCTTCACTTTTCATGTGTAATATTATGCGATAAATTTGTTGACAACATTCGCGTGGTTCTAGATCATTCTATGAAAGGGAAAGATACTTTGGGCAATAGGTTTTTAATTGTACGTCAATAGTCATTTATCCACTATAAGAATATCTTATTTTTCCGTCCATAAAGCCTGGCGAGATTTTGGTGACGAATTTTTCGCCAACTTGGCAACTTTTTGAATGTCGTCAAATTAACGAAAATCTCACCAAATCATAGTATTGACGCCAAATTGATATATATGACGTTAAATCAATGAAAATGACAACTAATTGATGAAATTCAATATCTTGGAAAGAATGTAAGAATCTACTACGGGAATGACTAATTTTTCTGTCTATAACGCTTAGCGGAATTTTGGCAAAATATCGCCAAGGTGGAGACTTTTCAAATGTTTCCAAATTGATGAAAATGCAGGCAGATTGATAGAACAGTTACCAAATTGATAAAATTGTTGCCAAAGTGATAAAAATAATGATAAATTAAATCAATGAAAGTGGCGACTAATTGATGAAAATTGAATATATCGTAAAGAACATAAGATGCTATTATGACAAAAACGCATTTCTCTGTTCGTCCGTCCATAATGCTTGGCGATACATTTTTCTGCATTTAGACATCTTGGCAACTTTTTAAACGTTGCTATATTGACCAAAATTGCCGCCAAACTGATAAAAATGACTCTAAATAAGAGATAATATTTCGCAAAATTTTAATTCCGTCATATGACGGGCATACCTTCTAGTATATAAGAGATGTTCTTTTCTCCGTTTTTTTGTAACACTTAGCGATATATTTGGTGAACTTGGTGAATAATCTACCGAAATATCGCCAACTTGGAGATTTTTCATCCCAGATTGACAAAAATGTCGTCAAATTGTAAAAATTACGCCAAGTTAAGGAAACTGATGTCTAATTTATGAATTTATTATTAAAATATTCTAATATATGGACTATATTGCTTATTGAGGATGATATCAATATTGATAACTGTTAATTTAAAGTAGCGTGAAATATAAGTTAATTGGGTGTGAAATAGTTTTACATGTTGTCATCCAGAAAAGCGCCGAATGTACAATTTCACATTAAGAGCACTGTGCCATGGATCTTGTACATAATATTTTCACTGTGCAAGAAGTAAATCCATTGCATTATATAGTATTATATAGTCATGTGCTGCCCACATCAGACTTTTTCTCATACTTTTATCAGACCTAATACGCAGTATATACCTAAATCCAATTTATATGCCCATATATTTCGCAGTTTTCCATTATTCTATTACGATTCGAATAGAAAAGCACTTACATTTCTAGAATAATATCTATGGCATTTGCATAATGCCATAGATATTATTCTAGAAATGTAGCTGCTATGGCAAATGTATAATTCTGTGAAGAATCAATCTGCGCATTTTTAAAATGTCAATGCATGCATATTTAAAATAAAAATCCATTGCGAAGACGTCCAATTGATACTCGAAAATACATTTGCTAGTAAAATATATATGTAAGAATATATTCATTTCTATACAAATGTGTACAATTTTTGTTGTTTTGTTTGTTCTTTAAATATCCATATATATAATTCTGAGGAAGACTAAAAAAACTTTCACACCATTGATTAAAACAATAAAGTCTTATGATGATTGAGTTATAAATAAACCATTTTCTGCATGATTATGTCTTTTTCCTAGGCAGCTACGTTAAAAAACATAAAATTTAATATTAGTTACGCAGGTTTCACTCGAATTTTAAAAAAAATATATATCTAGTTCGCGATATTTTGATAACACAGCCTGGTATAAATTTTCGCGAAAATCGATTAATATTTTTTGTCGTTATCGTGTATACTTAAGACATCGACCACAGACATACAATAGACAGACAGACGGACACCATTCCAAAAATAGTCAAAATGTGTTCAGGAGGTCTTAAAATATATATTGACATCAAAATCTCAAAATCGAAAATTTTCATGAAAACAACTTTCTCAGTTGTACGTATTACAAAGTAAACATTGTTTCACAAACCGCAATTTCCATGGTAACAAAACTATAAGCTATGACCCATATTTATGTTTAAATTTGACCTCATAAATTCATAAATTTGACCTCATAATTTGGCCTCAAAATTTAGACTTTTAAAGTTCAAATACCCTCAAATATATATGCAGATTTTATTTAAAGTTCTTCGAAAATTTTACGTTGAAATAATTTTAATATAAATATTCAATAACTGCTTTAAATGAAATATAATAAAATTTTCTTTTGACATCTGTTTAATCGGAAAAATGTATAAAAGTGCGATTTAAAATAAAATAACTGTACAAACCAACTTTTTTACTTAATGTAAATTTACATATTTACTTTCCTTATATAATAATGTATAAGGAAAGTATTGTGACGGGGTCGAAAATTGGAATTCGAGTTTTCGACGGGAGAGCACGTTTCAAGCATCCCTGATCACGAATCAAACATTTTTGAAGTGATGCTTGTGTGTGTGTCAGTGGGCCTGTGGAGACGATAACTGACGAACGAATGGACCGATTTGAACCAAATTTGGTACAAAAATCACAATCCATAAACACTGGAAGCTTATTGTTTTTATACGCAATCGAATGTTCAGAACCGCCCTAAATTTTCGAATGAAATTTTGAAAAAATCGTCAAAAAATCAAAACCACTAATAAAGTTACGCAAATAGACATTTCCTATGTAATTTGTCATTAGAAAACGATTGACATAAATTTTAGAACGCTAACACGAGCCGTTCTCGAGATATTGTACATTTTTTAAAAAAAAATATCAAAAAGTTATATAAAATAAAAAAAAATATTTCCTATTGGTAAACATGTTCACTTTTCATATGTAATACCATGCGATAAATTGGGTGACATCATTCTCGTGGATCTAGCTCGTTCCATTCATGATAAAAGATACTGTGAGTAACACTTTTGTATTTGAACGCCAATAGTCATTTATCTGCTGTAAGAATAACTTATTTCTAAGTGTATAACGCTTGGCGAGATTTTGGCGACGAATTTGGCGGAATGTCGCCAACCTGGCGACTTTTTGAAATGTTGCCAAATTAACGAAAATCTCTCCAAATTGATAAAAATGACGCTAAATCAATGAAAATGACGACTAATTGTTGAAAATTTAATGTCTCGGAAAGAATATTAGTATCTACTATAAGAAAAACCTATTTTTTCACTGTAAAAGTAGTAAATTCATTACATTATATAAGAAAAGTCATGTGTTGCCCACATCAGATTTTTTTACCTTCGATAATAGTTTGTCAAAATTAATCTGATAGGTATTTGGCCACCTCATGAACAGTCATCACCATGCTCCTCTTCTTATGTTTTGTTATTAACTAATAAAATTATATAGACGAGGCATATGGCCTATTAGTAGAAAAGGAAGATAAGTTAAAGCACGTGAAAAGGCGTTAGTGAAAGAAATTATGTTGCTGATCAAGTGGATGATAGCGAAAACACATCAGATTTAAATCCTAATATTTAATTTTTTTCAGCCACCTCCTTTCACTATATCGTAAGGAGGAGGTAAATTTAGTTAAAACAAATGTCATTTTGGGGGTGAAGAGTAATAGAAAATAATGGAAAGAGAAGTCTATTTCTAGCTCGTCCGTAATAACCTATTTAGCATAAGAACAAGAGAACACCAATTCGGCAGTATTGGAGTTTAATGAGAGCAAGGTCTAGTTTTGCATTTTTGCAATATCCTTAAACAATATCCTACTTACAGTATCCTTACGTGCAAAACGTTTGACACATTTGTTTTTGCTTTTAGCTTCTAGGAAAATTGATAAATTCCTAAAATGTATGTTGCTGTTGTTTCTAATCCCCTTGGTGTAGGAAAGCCTACACCAATTTTAAAAGAACCTGCCGCAAAAGAGAAACACAGGCGAATTCCTGCTCAACCGACAACTGTCCCAAGGAGACGCCCATACAATCTAGGAGGTGAGCAGGAGAAGCAGGAAGGGGACAAGGACAAGCTGAAAAAGGTTTCTCCCCCTCCACTAATTTCATACTACGAAGGTGTCCGCTTCTAAGTCGAGCCATAGCCGTTTGGAGGGATCTGAAATGTATGTTCCTTACAAGACCCCAAAATGTTAAGTATAATCACGTAGCGCGTTACGTAGCAGGTTGAGGCTGGCCTTTTCACAGATTATGTTCAATAAGTCATAAACCCATGTTCATTGTAGTCCTAAACTCGAAAATCCATCAAAATTCGACAGTCGTTCTCCCCCCCCCCTCCCCCCCCCGTATCTTAATACTTTCTTTTTACACATACTATGTATTATAGGGTAAGTAAATATACAAATTCATTTATATACACAGAAAAAACATACAGTGTCTTCTTGGCATCATAAGCGTTACACGCCATGAGTGTGACATGCCATAAGTTACACGCCAGTGAAGATTTTTGACAGTGACCGATGGTGTTCTATAACCATTTGTAAATTTAAAAGACTTCCAGAAAGTTGAATTCATATTTTGACAAATAGCATATTACTGTCTTGTTTTGGCAAATAACTATTTTCAACTGTCGTTTACAACGGTCTGTTTCTTTAAAGAATCCATAAACAATTCTAAACATTGTGAATGGATTGTGTTTTATCAGATCGCATATGTCAGAAGTTAAAATAAACTGAGAATCATAAAAAGACAAATGGTTTGGAGAAGCACTCACCTAACTAGAAATATAATGAAACTGCATTTACATCTTATATTTGCATTATATTTGGCAATGTGCTTTAAAAAGATGTAGGGAAATATAAAGTGCAATTTAAATTGCAGAACAAAGTAATTGTAAAACAAATGTTAGAAATTTTGAAATAGCATGCACGAAAGTGACAAATAGGTGAAACAAGCGTAATCGTTTTCGCTAAGAAGTTTATAAAATGCAGTAAAATAATTTGCCTGCGATCATAGTCTATGAACTTTTGAAATTGTTCCATACATGAGTGAGGTAATTTTCTGAGAGATTTTAGTAATTTTTTTGTGAAAAGCAAGGTCAAACTCACTTTGGATTTTCATTGCTACACAGATAACAATAAATTGAGAATATCAATGATAATATCGTCAAAACTTGAAGAACCAAACTGTACAAACTGTTTGGTGTCAACACCAAACTGTACAAAATTAAACGATGCATTTAATTTTGTACAGTTTGGTGTATTATATATATATATATATATATATATATATATATATATATGGGAATTGTTTAGACCGATATCCCATTACCAACATTGTGCCATGGATAATTTTGAATATAATGATTACCCTACTAAAAATTATAATTTCAATAAATGTAAGAAAAAATTGCAAAACCTGTCCATTTGCTTCTAATACTCAAATTACGAACCATGATAGTCATCTACCTTTCTGCAAAATTTCCAATTGCATCTACCGTTTATCTTGCAACATATGCAATCTATCATATATAGGACAAGCAAGTAATCCTATTCATCTACGTATGAATGTACGCAGAGATCACGTCAAAAAATATATTCTCAATAATAATTTTCTTCCTACTTCCAATAAAATTGAATATAAACACTTTGCCAAACACGGTTTTGAAAATATTACTATACATATTTTAGATATAAAAACAAAATCAGCAGAGAGGATTTATTTTGAAAACTACTATATTAAATCAAAGTGTACTCTTTTTCCATATGGATTAAATCAAATGTATCTAAATGGTAATATTGTAAAAAACAATTTTGTAGGTAATAAATATTCTATTTTTTAATCACCTTTTTTTGAAACCTTATTTAAATGACAGTGAATCAGTCAAATTCAAAAGATTTAAACGTGGAAAGGGATTATCCTTACAAAATGATCATACATCTGAGATTATAACTCTACATAATCAATTTAATAGAACTTTTCAATGGAAGTTCATAAAATCCTGTGTTTTTGCGGTACAGAAAAAACATTTAAATAAAGTTTATGTCATTTTTTAAAAATTAAATCTTGCTAATGAACATTTTAATCATATTTTCTTTGATTCTCTTATTACAAGATCACAGTATTTAAATTTAAAACTAAATCAATTTCATAATAATAATACAGCTACTACTGATTATTGTGTAATCTCTTTCAAACATCTTATTTATAATTCTCTAAATTTTGGTCACCTGTAAAACAAGTTCACACATTTATTGCCTATTGGAGATTTATGTGTTTCAAAGACTGTTAAATACAACAAGCCTATTGGTAGATCTATATTTAATTATAATGAAGTTTCACAATCTCTCTCTAAAGATCATGATTCTCACTCAATTGTAGATAGTGAATGTATTTGTAAATTAAACAAATTTTCTAAATTTCTAATTCCAGACTTGGGGCATATAGTTACAGGAAATTTAGACGTAGTTAGTGACAATGTGTTAAGAACCATTATGTCATTTGGCACTAAATTTAGGATACCTTCTTGTAATAATTCTTTTAAAGTTTTAAAATCAATTAATCTAGATCTTGATAAATATATATATATATATATATAAATTAGCTTGTAAATACGCTCTGCCATTAGAGGCATTTAATATGTGGAAATTTACTATATTAGAATCTATTAAAAATGCTATTAGAGATATTAAATTGTCTAGATCTTTATTATTGATAATATTAAACATTCCATTAATGATTTACAAAGATACTTTGTTATCACCTATGCTGATAAAGCCTCTAATAATTATGCTATTATCTGTAAAAATTTTATATTCAATTTCTGTTAGATTATTTAAAAAATAATAGTCTTTTTAAACAAGATTTACATTCCATCAATAGTATTAAATTGAAAATTATCAATATGTATAGTGATTTAAATATTAAATATAAATATCTTAGATTTCCTTATATAGTGCTTATTCCAAAATTTCATAAAAATCTTATTAAATTTAGAACAGTAACTAGTGGCCATAATACTTACTCTACTACTGCGAGTAAATTATTACTAAATTCTTTAAATCTAATAAATAATAGTTTATGCCAGACTAGCAATAATTACCTTATTCTAAGTAATAGTAAAGAATTAAAGAATAAATTAACATCTCTTAGAAAAATAATAGGATTCCAAACTTTTGATTTTAAAGATTTTTTTAATAATATTAAGATATCTGATCTATATGCTGTAATTTTAGCTCTATATAATGCTTATATTACTAATCTTTCAAATCAAATTAATTTTATAAATTTTCCTAAACTTCTTCACTTTGTTATTTTCAATAATTATATTTTTCAAGGAAATAAATTATACTTACAAGTCTCAGGAGTTCCACAGGATGGCTGCAGTAGCAGTATGTTAGCTAAGTTATACCTTTATAATTATGAAAAGTCTTTTACTTCAATAGATTATACTTTTTACAGATATGTTGCTGATTTGATTTGCTTAGTACATACAGAAAATTATCTCATAGATATAGATTTCTATCCAGTCAATTTGGAATTAATTCCTAATGAAGCTACTATTAGTAATAATGTAAATTTTTTGGATTTAAATATTTTTATTGATCATTCTAATAGAATTCTTACAAATTTATATGATAAAAAAGACTATAATAATTTTAATATTAATAAAATCTTACCATTTAATTCCTGTAACTCAATTCAATTGTTTAAAAATATTATACGTAATCAGATTTTTAGAATTTATAGATTATCTGATAAAAAATTTCATGCTATGCATATAAATAATCCCAAAATTACCAGCAATTTATATAAATATCCCTCCTATTTAGTAAATGGTATTGTTAAAATTTTTAGAATAGCTGGATTTTTATAATTCTTTTCATAGTATCTTATAATTCTATACAAAGTGTCTTACATTAGCCAGACATCTCCATTCTCTTGTATTTTTAATACTTTTATTTTTACATCCTCTTCCACGTCAGCATTACTATTATTAGCCCCTCCTTTTAGTAGCTCTTTTTGTATTTTATTACTTTTTCTTACCATTTCGCTTTACTGATTTTCAATTCTTATGAATGGCAACAGTAGATCGTCTTTTATTTTTTCTTTGCGAATGGCAACACTGGTCTCTTGAATCAGAGTTCCCAGTTTTGACTCGTTTGTACATATGCAGTGCATTTTCCAGGTATTCATTTTTTCTTTTTTATTCCTTCTTTATGTATGTCGTCCAAGTAGAAATAGCTCATAGATATAATCTATCTATTTCTTCAGAAACATACATATTTTGTGTCTGCTTCGTCAAAATACTTGGACTTGAGAACGAATTTTACGAAGTGAACATTTCCATTTTTTTCGTCTTAGCCCTTTTTCCACGTGTATAGCGATATAGCTTGATTTTTTAAGTTTTTCTTTATTCGTTTCCATACCTTTGAATTTTGTTGATTTTCTGTAACTTGATAACTCGTGTTTTGTATTTTTTTCCATTTGATTGATGATTTGCTGTTTTATATTTTATTTTGTGGGTGTTTTAAAAAGTTAGGTTTATAGTGTTGCAGCTTCTTACTTTTCGTTCATGGGATTTTCAATCTACTATATATATATACAGGGTGTCCCAAAACCATTGACCGCCGCTTTTATTCCTTAAATATTGAACTTAAACATGTATGATAAATTACAAAGTTGCTTAAAAAAGATACAGAATTTTATGAAATGGATTACAATTTTCAAAGGAATTAAATTTTAAGAAATGCAAAATTTAAATTTTTATACGGCCTCCGTACAAAAATATTTCCAATGAGTAAAAAGTGCCACATACACTAATAAGGTGATGTACAAAATTTCAGTATTTTATCATAAAATGTCCAAGAGATATGAAAAGACAAAAATGCTGACTTAAACCACTTTTTGCTGCATCGACATGGGTCCTCAAAGGGGATAAATCATGTCGGCAGATCGCTTTTCAGGGGTCATACACAAATTATGAAAGAAAACAATGATTACATAAATAAATAATAATTTTGCTATTTATTAGTACAAAAGTATCTACACTGTGTATCAATAACAACTTTACATAAAGATTACAAAGCTTGTTCATAATATTTTCCATCCATGCCAAAGATCCATAAAAGATAAGCGGCAGATATTATTTGCCTATGATGCATTTCTGCGTTGCATCATTTGCACTCTTGCTGTAAACATTTACATTTTAATTTGTGAATAATCCCTAACCAAATTTGTTTAAACATATCTCTGGGACGTGTTATGATAAAATGCCGCAATTTTGTGCATCATCTTATTAATGTATGGGACACATTTTACTCATTGGAAATGTTTTTGTAAGAGAGCCGTATAAAAATTTAAATTTTGTATGTCTTCACATTTAATCTCCTGAAAATTTTTATCGATTTCATAAAATTCTGTACCTTTTTTATGCAACTTTGTAATTTATTATATATGGATAAGATAAGGACTAGAAGCCGAGGTCTAAGTTTTTGGGACACCCTGTATATATATATATATGTGTGTGTGTGTGTGTGTGTGTGTGTGTATCGTGTAAATTATAAGTTGAATCCGCAGGACCTGCCTCTGGGGGACGTTTTCATTACGCTCTCGTTAAAGATAACATCATCTATGAGATCCCGCTTGTAGAAAGTGTTCTCAAAGTTAAGATTATTACATTCTCATTGAATATCGTATTATCAATGAGAACGTATCTGAGAGGGACGTTCTCAAAGATATGATTACTCTCCCGTTGAAGATAATATCATCCATGAGAACCCGACTGTCTGGGTGCGATCTCAAAGATTGGATTATTACTCTCTCATTTGAAATAACCTCATCGATAAGAACCTGTCTGTTGAGTGTTCTCAAAATAAGAATTACGCTCCCGTTGAAGATAATGTTGTCCATGAAAAACCATCTCTAAGATGCGTTCTTAATGTTAGAATTACGTTCGTATTGAAAATGTATGATTGAAAATGTATTGAAATTGTATGCTGTCACATAAAACAAGTTTTCTTGCATCCATTGTAGATTTTTGGTAATTTCATACGAACTAGCCAGTAATACACGTAAAAACGTGCTATAGATAATGCTATCTTCAATAGATCTCATGGTCTGAAGACAAGTATAGGGAGCGCCTAGGTCAGCACAGAATTTGGTTGCCTTTAATCTCCATTTAAAGGGGGAAAGGCAATAACATCATACCTAGAATTTTTCATACCTGATTCTCATAGAAAAGAAATGGCTCCAGCAGGCGGGAGCACAGATTGGACATGTTTAGTAGAATTTTGGACAGAGTCCTACTTCCTTCATGCTAAATAATTTTGAATACAAGAAAAAAATCTTCAATGGATGCGTTAGCTCAACTTTGGGAACATCGTCCTCCTCAGATCACTTTTGTGACTAAGATTTTTTTTTTATTTAATCACCATTATATCCCTATAAGAAACAGAATTTAACAGAAGTTCAGAACAAAATTCAAATTAGAATTCTGTCAAAGATTCAATGAATTGTGAATAGTATTTTACTTCCATTTTGATTCACCCCTATAAAAACTTTAATTCCCTATTAAACGTACAAAATTAAATTTCGTTTCAGATGGCCGCTTTTTAATCTCAGTCTCATTTAAGAGGCACCAGCTTTAATTACACACTAAAAAGTAATTTGAATTTTCTGATTCATTTAATGTTTCCATGAGGTAAAAGAATGAAAAATAATCGACCACTAATAATACGCAGCGTCAGGGATTTACTTTTTGAATAATTTTAAAATATTTCTGGCACTTGCAGCGAGTGGGGGCTCTCTTCGAATATATTTCAAGCCAAATAAAGTTTAAACCGGAAAGCGGTTAATTTCACCGTTTTCCCGTACGATTTGTCTATAAATATACAAAATTTCATACATTCGCCTCTTAGTGGCTGGAGCACACTTAACACGCTGCTTCTTCCTGTATATATTTGATATGTGTTTCCTCTTGCATAAATTTGAACTTCTTGTATACAGTTGATGTGGGTTTCTTCTTGTATATATTTTATGTGCATTTCCGAAACATTTGGCAGATTTCATTGTTTTGACTCTTGAAAAAATAAATTACAAAAATCATCAAAAATTTTAGAGAAATAAAATATATAAAAGTCAAGGAATAATAATTGTATAATAATAATTATTTATATCCATTATATATATATATATATATACATATATAATAATAAAAGTTTGAAAGTCCAATGAAAGAAAAGTGAGAAGCTGTAACTCGAAAAACCTAACTTTCTAACAAGTTCACAAAATAAAAGTATAAATCAGCAAATCTTCAAGCAAATGGAAAAAAAATACAAATTTCGAATCATCAAGTCAAAGAAAATTATCAAAAATCAAAGGTATGGAATTGAAAAAAGAAAAACAGACGGATATATATATATATATATATATATATATATATATATATATATATATATATATATATATATATATATTAATATATATATATATATATATATATATATATATATATATATATTTATATATATATATATATATATATATATATATATATATATATATATATATCAAAATAATAAAAAATTAATAAACACAACAGCATAAAAAATAATTACATAATAGATAGATACTTTCTATTGTTTCAGAGAAAAATAATCGGTATAATAAAAAGATAAATTCTATTGTTTTATTCATGTTTCCTTTTTCTTGTTTCATAGTTATGATATGATCAGTAGCGCAGTGTAAAGGTAATCTTGGGAGATTACATATAAGCTGCGCTACTGACCTCTATGCTGCGCATTGTGTGTCTACCCACACAACGCGCTATCAAGTGACCCCCTTCACCATTCTTAAGAATGGCGTCATATTAAGATTTCTTATTAAGAATGACGTCCACCATCTATATAAATAAAATTGTAAATATGTCTATTTGTGTGTATATTTGCCTCATCATCACGAGAGAACGGCTACACCGAATTAGATGGAATTTATGGGGTAGCCATGAAATAGCTTCACTTAAATTTTAGTTTCTTAGACAAGTTTCTAACTTATATATTATACTAGCAGAATACCCGGTCTTCGTGAGGAGTTTATAATATACAAAACTTAATTCACAGTCATGTGCAAATTCCTATAGTATTCTAAATGACATTGTTAACAAAATATTCTGTTAAAGTATATAATTTAATGCTCCTAAAAAGAAGTTTAAGAATCTCTGATCTGCTATAAAAAATTATCTTCACAGGCAGATCTCAAAAGCAAAACAGACTGGCCCCGTTTGTAAACATATATACAAAAAAAATATGAAATTATATCAATATAGCAAAATAAAAGCTTGAAATTTTTATGCTTATATACGCGAATATTGGAAGATATATCTTTTATTAGTAGATTACATGTATAAATTGAAAATATCAATAAACCCGTAATCTTTAAACCTGAAGGTAGTAATTGATTCCAATATATGCCAAAGTGAAAGTGCTAAAATTATATGAGAAAATATACCCGTACTACTTATGATGTCATAGATTAGAAGATATGTCCGTGTGTTAGAAGGTTACCAGTATTATAATATTAGTCTCAAAAATCTCTGCTAATAATAAAACAAATGACGTAATAAATTGAAAATATCAATAATCCCCGAAATCTTTATACCATAAAGCAGTAATTGATTCCAATATATGACAATATAAGTCAAAATATATGCTATTATGTATGTACTACTTATATTCTCGTAGATTAGAAGATATGCCAGTTCATTTGTAGAAGATTACTCGTACAATATACGAGTTTGAACAACTTTTGCCGCAATAAAGCAATGGCATAATAACTGGAAAATATCGATAATCCATGCATCAAAAAATCCCGAAAATATCAGTAATAATAATGTTTATACCTGAAGACCGTATTTTATATTAATCCAGTCAAAAATGCAATGTAAATGAAATTTATTTTATATACATACATTTTATTGAAATCGTAAAAGATTTCATAAAAATTGTCTACTGCATAAACATATTGAATTGATTTTAATTCGTGGATAAGCGACATGATATCATTTTCTTCAAATAAATAGGTGGAAAAAATATCATCTGAATAAAGGTATATCTATGAAATGTTTGGCGACATTTTTATCAATTTATCAACATTTTAAAAAATCGCCAATCGGAACTGCAGACCTGGCAGTCCCACTTGGCGGCAAATTGACGACACATCATCACAATACTATCCCCTAACAAAAGACAATTAATTCCTTTATTAAGCGCAATTTTATAGATTTGGCGACATTTTAAAAATTCGCAAAATATGTTACTAATAAGTGCAGATGAACTGATAGACAAATGCTACCGAAACATTATTTCAGTACTCTCTTCTAGAAAAACAAAATTAATTTCATTGATTTAGTGTCGTTTTTATCAATTTGGTGATATTTCCGTCAATTTGGCAACGTTTAAGGAAAGTTGCCATGTTAGCGATATCACGTAATTCGTAGATCTTAATTTGCAGATTTGAAGAATGAAACATCCTGATCCCGTTTGTATATACTAAATTAAAACACTAAAATTGTATTATAAGATATACCGGTTCTACTCTCATTCTGTTTCAACAATCGGCTAAATGAATTTATTGGCTATACACAGTATATAAGTTTGAAAATTCTTTTCCGAAATAAATTAACGTGATGTACGCAGTCGTCCGTAATTAATATAATTAAAAGAAAAATCAAACCGTTCATTTATAAGATATATTTTTATATCCATTTATATATTACTCAAATCGAAAAAAGAATGATAAAAATTAACAAACACGTTTGACTTAATTGCATTATTGATCAAAATGATATAAGATAGAACCTTCATCATAAATTGCTGATAATTAAATAACCATTTTGATTTCTTAATACTTTTCACTGTTGAGTAAGAGCCTGAATATAGACTAAATTTTAAATGGAGCCTTTTTAAGGCTACCCACAAAATTTCATCAAATTCGGTTTAGCCGCTCTCCCGTGATGATGAAACAAACATACAGAGAGGCATATTTTCAATTTTATTTATATAGATTTAGCAGATTGTTGAAGCAAATTAAAAATAATACTGGTGAGTTCTCCAATACTATTGAGTGATCCATATTGATCTAATTTCATATTTTTAATAAATTTGTTTACAAACGAGACCGGGATGTTTTATTCTTCAGATTTGAGCGTGAAGATCGTTTAGTGTTGCCAGAACAAATATGCTTACTTATTGTAGAAAATTTAATATGATGTTTTGAATAATAATATCATTTAGAATACTATAATAATTTGTGAGACCAAAAATGGATCTCACATGTGATGAGACACTTTTATTCAGAAATTTATGGTGGCCAGAACGGCAGACAAAGCTTGTAGTCTGGCTGGCACCAAAGTTTATTACGACGTGAACCTAAAGGTCAAAAGACTATAAATTTAGGGGTGCCATACCAGAGGTGCTGAGCTGGGCCTTGCTAAATGTGCAATGATGCCATTGGGTAAAGGAGTAACCAATAAGCACCAAAAAGAAGTAAAGGCGGAGTTACCCCCCCCACCACCACCACCACCCCCGAGGGAACAACAGCCTGTGACCCGAGAACGAGAACAAGAAACATTAAAGATGTCGACTTAAGAGCATACCACAAGAGACAACCATGGAATTTTGACTTAGAAGCATGCCAGCAGGAATAATCACGATTTTGACTTAAGAGCATGACTAGAGAAGAATGAAAAACCTAACAGATTTGTAAAGTGCCCCATAGAGGTTCCAAAGTAATGGAGATAGATCAATGTGTGAGTGCATTCAGAGTACGAGGAGGAGCCACACACCAAAGAGTTACTTCCCGGCCGTCCAAATAGATGCTCTAAGTCCTCGGACGAGTCGGACGGTCTGGGTCTTCAACACCAAAGAGTTATGGCAGTACTAAGACTGATGCAAGCCTTTGAGATATGATAAAGCCCAAGACTAATTGGAAGGTATGTGCTCAGCAATTATCACAGGTCCTAGACACGATAGTAATTTTAATAATTCTGGTCGCATATGTCCCCTCCGCTTGCAATAAGTAATGAAAATAAATGTTATTAATAAATGTTTAATTGTTTAAGTTTAAATGGTGTGATCAATTTAGCATTTTATTAATTAATTATTCCTTTACAGGGCTCGCACGAAAGGTAAAATAATTGGAGGGTTGATAGCGGCACAACAAGCAAAGTACGATTTAATAATAATTCCACTATATGAGAATTAACGACCAGGTCATCTTAATGAATTTAATATTAAAATAATAATTACCTTAAATGAACTTAATATGTAAAAAGTGTAAATTTAATTCTTTTTTGGTTGCCACATTTACACATAATTGTGATCTTTAATTTGCTTTGTTTTATACACTCAGTACGACGTGCTGATATATTGCTAGTTCTTAATAAATGAATGCAGTATTTCGAACAAATTATGGTTAAACTGAGAGTTGTTTCGTATCAAGTTGTGTAAATTAAAACTATCTCCCCAAACTGTCTGATCACTGTCCTATCTGAATATGTTTTTATTTCAATGCAATAGCTTTGCTTTTACAGTTTACGATTAGTTTATTTTTACGTTTTTAACACTTTACAACATAGCTGAAAAGTGTTTATGACTTTGTTCATTCTCTTTGTCTGTCTGTCTGTCTGTCTGTCTGTCCGTTAGCACGATAACTGCCGTAAAAATGACTTAATCAAAATGAAATTTTAGTATGTTGTTCAAACGGTCTGCAGGACCAATGGGAGTATAAATGAATAATATCACCCAATTAGTTTTGGATTGAACCCGGGTTGAAAAAATGAAATACACTAAGCCCTATGGGACCGAATTTCTCAAACATTTTTCAAGCGGATTTAAAATTCACAAATTGCCTCGAAAATTTTAGGTAATATTCAAATTGTTCCATAAAATATATAAAAAAAAAATTCAGCGAAATATATTCAGTAGTTTTTTAAATAAAAATTAAAATAATAATTACATTTCTTATATGAAACGATCACGTGACCATGAAATGAAAAGATCACATGACCCACATCAAAATGATATATGGCATCCATTTTGTTTCAAAATCGTGATTTTTTAAGTTATTTTTAATTCATATTGAGTGTTGTATCCGTCCTAAAACTACTTTATTTTTGCTTAAATTCTGTGCATCTACATACTGAAACAACGCAAATACAATATATTTGAGTTTAAATGATTATCCAAATTTGATTATCTCTACAACGAAGCCTATTTTTCACTTATGTAAAATGTAAACAGCAAAATAAGTAGAATAAGTACTATTAGAATTGCTGTATTTCTTTAACACAAAATAATTTAGCCCATGGAGTCTGCATGGCTGATATGAATGAAATGTTAATTGATTTTATAAAGAGAAGGACGTTTTTTTTCGATGAAGATTTAAGCATAGAGTTTAATTACTTGCAGCTCCATGGTCTTAATTTTTAAATAAAATACATTATTATAGTATTGTGATGAATGAAAAGAATGGGAGAAAGTAATGAATGAAATGCTGTTTTTATAGAGAGATCCAGGCGTGTTATTTTTTCTATGACGTCATTTGAATTAATTTCAGTTGTTTTCGATGAAATTTTTAAATATAATAAATTATCGTTGTATTATGATAGTTTTAAAAATATTACCGTGGAATGTATCGCATTTTCGAAATATTTAAACCAGGCAATTTTTATTTCAATGCCGTCATTTGAATGAAGTTCATTTTTTTCGATGAAGGTTTAAGTTTTCAAATATAATAAATTAATGTAGTATTGTGATAAGTTTTAAAATATTACCGAAGAATGTATTGCATTTTAGTCTTTTTAAAATAAAATTGCATTGAAGTTGGAAAGTGTTTCATAATCAATGCTTTAAGCATGATTGATCTTTCTTGTTATTTCAATGCAATAGCTTTGCTTTTGCAGTTTACGATTAGTTTATTTTTACGTTTTTAACACTTTTCAACATAGTTGAAAAGAGTTTATGATTATGTGAAGTGTTCATTCTGTCTGTCTGTCTGTCTGTCTGTCTGTCTGTATGTATGTATGTATGTATGTCCGTTAGCACGATAACTGCCGTAAAAATGACTTAATCAAAATGAAATTTTTGTATGTTTTTCAGACGGTCTGTAGGACCTATGGGATTATAAATGAATAATATCACCCGATTAGTTTTGGATTGAAGCCGGGTTGAGAAAATGAAATATATTGGACCCTATGGGACCACATTTTTCAAACATTTTTTAAGCAAATTTAAAATTCACAAATAGCTTCGAAAATTTTAGAAAATATTCAAATTCTCCCATTAAATACATAAAAAAATTTCAGTAAAATGTTTTAAGCAGTCTTTTAAATACAAATTATTTAATATAGGGGGAAAAACAAATTCAATTTCATTCTGACTCTTACTATATCCTCCAGAAAGAAAAAAGATATATATTGTGTAATAAATATCTTTCCAAGAGTTGAATTATTCACATTTTAAGGTTTCACATTTTAAAATAAATATGGTAGATCGCAATTTTTCAAATTTTATTAAGTAATTTTTTTAAGTATTGTAATGAATGAAACGATTGGATGAATGAAACGATTGGATGAATGAAGCGATTGATTTAGGAATGAAATGCTGCTTTTATATAGAGGCGAATTATATTTCGATGACGTCATTTGAATAAAGTTCATTTGTTTTCGATGAAGTTTTCAAATATAATAAATTATTGCAGTATTATGATAATTTTTAAAATACTACCGAGGAATATATCGCATTTTAGAGATGTTTAATCCAGGCAATTTATGATTCATTGCCGTCATTTCAATAAAGTTCATTTTTTTCGATGAAGTTTTCAAATACAATAAATTAATGTAGTATTGTGATAATTTTAAAAATATTACCGAGGGATGTATCGCATTTCAGAGATATTAATATAAAATTGCATTGAAGTTGGAAAGTGTTTCATAATCAATGCTTTATGCATGATTGAAATTTCTTGTTAGTTTTTCGTTTGTCTTCACTCATTCTGGCTGAATATAACAATCCATAGTTCCCAATTTAACTTAAGAGAAACGAGATTTTCCATTTGATTAAAACATTGAATATTTTCATAGACAAAACTGTAGTGTATACTTAAGAAGAAAGATCAATCATGCATAAGGCATTGGTTATGAATCACTTTCCAACAGAAATGCAACTTTATCTAAACATCTCTAAAATGCAATTCATTCAGTGTTGATATATTTTAAATTATCTCAGTACTATAATTGGTAACTTAAAACTTCAGAAAAAAAATTAACTTTATTTAAATGATGTCATCGAAATATAAATCTTCTGGCTCTGTATGTAAAAGTAATAAATGTTTCATTCATATCACTAATATTTCAGAGTCCAGAGCTGAATAATTTTGCATCAAGAAACTTCAGCAATTCTTATACAACTCATCTTACATTCATTGGTTTATGTTGGTTAAAGTTAGGCTTCATTGTAGAAATAATCAAAGATGATCATTTAAACTCAAAAATATTGTAATTGCGTTGGCATAGAATGTAGTTGTAGAGAAAATACTCAAAAATAAAGCTGAGGATAAAAAATAAAGCTGAAAAATAAAGCTTAGGAGGAATACAACAGTAAATATAAATTTAAAAGTACTTAAAAATTACGATTTTTACACTTTGAAAAAAGAAGAATGTCATATTACTTTCCTTATATACATAATGTATAAGGAAAGTATTGTGACGGGGTCGAAAATTCGAATTTGAGTTTTCGACGGGAGAGCACGTTTCAAGCCTCCCTGATCACGAATCAAACATTTTTGAAGCGATGTCTGTGTGTGTGTATGTGTGTGTGTGTGTGTGTGTGTGTGTGTGTGTGTGTGTGTGTGTGTGTGTGTGTGTGTGTGAAAGTATGTGTGTGTGTGTGTGTGTGTGTCAGTAAGTCTGTGGAGACGATAACTGACGAACGAATGGACCGTTTCGAACCAAATTTGGTACAAAATTCACAATCCGTAAACACTGGAAGCCTATTGTTTTTATACGTATTCGAATGTTCAGAACCCCCCTAAATTTTCGAATGAAATTTTGAAAAAATCGTCAAAAAATCAAAACCGCTAATAAAGTTACGCAAATAGACATTTCTTATGTAATTTTTCATTAGAAAACGATTGGCATAAATTATAGAACGCTAACTTGAACCATTCTCGAGATATTGTACATTTTTCAAAAAAATTATGAAAAAGTCACATAAAAAAAAAAAATTCCTATTGAGAAACATGTTCACTTTTCATATGTAATACCATGCGATAAATTGAGTGACATCATTCTCGTGGATCTAGCTCGTTCCATTCATGAAAAAATATACTTTGAATAATACTTTTGTATTTGAACGCCAATAGTCATTTATCAGCTGTAAGAATAACTTTTTTCTTAGTGCATAACGCTTGGCGAGATTTTGGCGACGAATTTGGCGGAATGTCGCCAACTTGGCGACTTTTTTGAAATGTTTCCAAATTAATGAAAATCTCGCCAAATGGATGAAAATGATGCTAAATCAATGAGAATGACGACTAATTGTCGAAAATTCAATATCTTGGAAAGAATATTAGTATCTACTATAAGAAAAACCTAATTTTTTACTGTAAAAGTAGTACATTCATTACATTATATAAGGAAAGTCATGTGTTGCCCACATCAGATTTTTTTATTTTGAAGTGGACCACATGATCTCTTCATGAAATATGTGTAATTATTATTTCAATTTTTATTTAAAAACTACCGAACATATTTTGCTGCTTTTTTATATATATATTTTACGGAATAATTAGAATATGTCCCAAAATTTTTGAAGGAATTTGTGGATTTTAACTTTGCGTACAAAATCATTGAAAAATTAGTTCCCATAGGGTTCGATATATTTCACTTTTTCAACCCGAGTTCAATCTCAAACTAATTGGGTGTTATTATTCATTTACATTCCCATATGCTACACAGACCGTTTCAACAAGATAATAAAATTTTATTTTGAGAAAGTCATTTTTATATATACTTTCCTTATATACATAATGTATAAGGAAAGTATTGTGACGGGGTCGAAAATTCGAATTCGAGTTTTCGACGGGTGAGCACGTTTCAAGCATCCCTGATCACGAATCTAGCATTTTTGAAGTGATGTCTGTGTGTGTGTGTGTGTGAAAGTAAGTGTGTGTGTGTATGTGTGTGTGTGTGTATGTGTCAGTGAGTCTATGGAGACGATAACTGACGAACGAATGGACCGATTCGAACCAAATTTGCTACAAAAGTCACAATCCATAAACACTGGGAGCCTATTGTTTTTATACGTAATCGAATGCTCAGAACCCCCCTAAATTTTCGAATAAAATTTGGAAAAAATCTTAAAAAAATCAAAACCACTAATAAAGTTACGCAAATAGACATTTGTTATGTAATTTTTCATTAGAAAACGATTGGCATAAATTTTAGAACGCTAACATGAACCGTTCTCGAGATATTGCACATCTTTCAAAAAAATTAGCAAAAAGTCATATAAAATGAAAAAAAAATATTTGCTATTGAGAAACATGGTCACTTTTCTTATGTAATACCATGCGATAAATTGAGTGAAATAATTCTCGTGGATCTAGCTCGTTCCATTCATGAAAAAAGATACTTTGAGCAATACTTTTGTATTTGAACGCCAATAGTCATTTCTCTGCTGTATGAACAACTTATTTCTTCGTCCATAACGCTTGGCGAGATTTTGGAGACCAATTTGGCGGAAAGTCGCCAACTTGGTGAGTTTTTGAAATGTTGCCAAATTAACGAAAATCTCGCCAAATGGATAAAAATGACGCCAAATCAATGAAAATTACGAGAAATTGTCTAAAATGCAATATCTTGGAAAGAATGTTAGTATCTACTATAAGAAAAACCTATTTTTTTACTGTAAAAGTAGTAAATTCATTACATTATATAAGGAAAATCATGTGTTGCCCACATCAGATTTTTACGTTAATTATTGTGAGAACGGCGGACAGAAGGAACACAGTCATAAACAGTTTTCATCTATGTTGGAAAGTGTTAAAAACAGTTTAAATTAACTGAAATGCGGTTCAACTGCATTGTTTCATTCCAGAATCTATTTTTATGAAGCTTGATATTTCTTTTTTAAAATTTTGCAAGAAAAAATTTTAAAAACATGTTTCGGTATTATTCCCTTCATTTCAATGGGCTTGAAAAAAATCTTTCGTTTGGCATCAAAATCTCAAAATCGAAAATTTTCGTGGAAACAACACTTTTTCTATTCATAGTATGAGAAATTAAGAAAAATCTGATGTGTGAATTTCATAACTTTCCCTACAGACTCAAATTAATTTTCTCTTTATTTAATCAATAATTCCTTAAATGGAGTTTGATTGAACTAAATAATACGCATTTGAAATGACATCAATTTTACATCAATTTTACATTTGAAATGACATCAATTCAGTTTTCATTTCCATTTGGTAACAGGTCGTTTTTTTCCAAAACCAGCGAAGCAAAAATGGCAAAATCTTAAATGTCTCAAAAACGGCTAGTCCAAAGTAATGAGGTTAGTCTTATTCTTTTTATCATACAAAATTACATATAAAACAATCATTTAATTGATACATTTTAGCATAATCCTTTATTTTAGATTTTAACGACTTTTGATGGCCAATTGGTCTTTTAGTTTCTGAGTTAGAGTGGACACATATAATACATACACACACACACACACACAGACGTCACACTAAAAATGTAATCCGCCTAAAAACACGCTCAAAACACACACGATAAAGACACACACGCATTTTCACGCTAAGTAAAATGACGCTAAAAATAGTTCTAAACGTCCCAAACTGTGTAAATCCGTCGAAAATCGAGTTGCGATTTTCAACATAATTTTCCAATACCTTACCATGTATTGCAAAAAAGTAATAATTAGATCATTATTACAGGAAAGTATGTAATAATTAGTGGATAGTAATAATAGCTCAATGGATCATTAACTCAGTAGATTAGTCTCGTCGTTAGATATCCGTTAGTCTCGGATTAACTGTGGATAAACATGCATTTATAATGACACTAGAGCTTTTCTTTATCATACTGGTTATATTCGGTAGATGACAGTGGTGCGTATAATACCGAAATTGGAATATTTAGAATTTATGAGTTATAGTAAGTGTTTCAATTGATGACGAGTTGCGACGTACAGAATGTTATCATGTTAAACAGAAAGCGGTTTCAGGAAGTCGTGCAGATTTGAAGTTGTACTTGGATCTAAAACTTGAAGGAGAAAAATGTAATGTTCACTTCATTAGTGAAAATCTGATATGGGCAGCACATGACTTTCCTTATATAATACAATGAATTTACTACTTTTACAGTAAAAAAAATGGATTAGTCTTATACTATATATCAATATTCTTCCAAGATATTGAATTTTCGTCAATGAGTCGGCATTTTCATTGATTTAGAGTCATTTTTATCCATTTGGCGAGTTTTTCGTTAATTTAGAAACATTTAAAAGAGTCGCCAAGTTGGAGACATTCCGCCAAATTCGTCGTCAAAATCTCGCCAAGAGTTATGGACGGAGAAATAAGTTAATTTTACAGCAGATAAATGACTATTGGCGTTCAAATACGAAAGTATTACTCAAAGTATCTTTTTCCATAAATGGAACGAATTAGATCCACGAGAATGATGTCACCCAATTTATCGAATGGTATCACATGTGAAAAGTGAACATGTTTCTCAATAAAAAATATTTTATTTTTATTTTATATGTTTTTTTTTTTTTTTTATAATTTTTTTGAAAAATTTGCAATCTCCTGAGAAAGGTTCATTCTAGCATTCTAAAATTTATGTCAATCGTTTTTACTTTCCTTATATACATAATGTATAAGGAAAGTATTGTGACGGGGTCGAAAATTCGAAATCGAGTTTTCGAAGGGAGAGCACGTTTCAAGCATCCCTGATCACGAATCAAACATTTTTGAAGTGATGTCTGTGTGTGTGTATGTGTGTGTGTGTGTATGTGTGTGTGTGTGTGTGTGTGTGTGTGTGTGTGTGTGTGTGTGTGTTTGTGTGTGTGTGTGTGTGTGTGAAAGTATGTGTGTGTGTGTGTGTGTGTGTGTCAGTGAGCCTGTGGAGACGATAACTGACGAACGAATGGACCGATTCGAACCAAATTTGGTACAAAAATCACAATCTGTAAACACTGGAAGCCTATTGTTTTTATACGTAATCGAATGTTCAGAACCCCCCTAAATTTTCGAATAAAATTTTGAAAAAATCGTCAAAAAATCAAAACCACTAATAAATTTACGCAAATAGACATTTCTTATGTAATTTTTCATTAGAAAACGATTGACATAAATTTTAGAATGCTAACATAAACCGTTTTTGAGATATTGCACATTTTTCAAAAAAATTATTAAAAAGTCATATAAAATGAAAAAAAAATATTTCCTATTGAGAAACATGTTCACTTTTCATATGTAATACCATACGATAAATTGGATGACATCATTCTCGTGGATCTAGCTTGTTCCATTCATGAAAAAAGATACGTTGAGTAATACTTTTGTATTTGAACACCAATAATCATTTATATGTTATAAGAATAACTTATTTCTCCATCTATAACGTTTGACGAGATTTTGGCGACGAATTTGGCGGAATGTCGCCAACTTGGCGACTTTTTGAAATGTTGCCAAATTAACGAAAATCTCGTCAGATGCATAAAAATGACGCTAAATCAATGAAAATGACGACTCATTGTCGAAAATTCAATATCTTGGAAAGAATATTAGTATCTACTATAAGAAAAACATATTTTTTTACTGTAAAAGTAGTAAATTCATTACATTATATAAGGAAAGTCATGTGTTGCCCACATCAGATTTTTTAATAAAGAGTTACATAAGAAATGTCTATTTGCGTAACTTTATTAGAGATTTAGATTTTTTGATGATATTTTCAAAATTTCACTCGGAAATTTAGGGGGGGGGGGGGGTCTGAACATTCGATTATGTATAAAAACAATGGGCTCCCAGTATTCACAAATTGTCATTTTTGTATCTGTGAGGCCAGAATATGTCCTCACATGAGGCATTTTTATTGCAGTATTTATGGTGCATAGAACGGCTAACAAAGCTCGAGTCTGGCTGGCGCCGGTGTTTACAACAACGTGAACTTTTAGGTCAAATACTATAAATTTGAGTGTCCCATGCCAAAGGGGGCTGAAAGGGGCCTTGAAAAATGTCAAGTGATGCTATTGGGGTCAGAGGAACCAATGAACACCAAGGAGAAGAAGGGCGGAGCTACCTCCCCCCCCCCCGCCGAAAGAACCACAAGAAACTCGGATCCAGAATGTGGTTGCAGTGACTCTGATACAAAATGTGGTAGAAGGAACTTGGATACAAAATGTTGCAGCAGTGACTCGGATACAAAATGTGGTAGAAGTAACTTTGATACGAAATGTTGCAGAAGTAAGTCTGACACGAAATGTGTTGTTGAAAGAAGTTTCATGCGAGGTGTTGTTGCAGCAGGTTTTGCAGTTGACTATAAGTACGAGATGCAAGCCACACACGAAAGAGTTGTGGCCGTACGGTCAGCAATAAGACGGATGCAAGACTCAGCGTGATGAGCCGAAGATTAAACTGTAAAGTATGTGCTCATTTCCCCAGGTCATAGAAATTATCGAAATCTAATATTGCTGGTCGTATCTCCCCTACCTAAAATATTAAATGAAAATTGATAATAATTGAAAGTTGATATTGTTGAAAATTAGTGCTTTTGATAAATTGATGTTGTTAATAAATGATATTGTTTAAGTTTTAAATAGTCTAATCTTTTTAATATTAATTAATAATTCTTTTCAGGACTTACACATAGGTAAAAATAATTGGAGGGTTATTGCGGCACAACAACGAGCGATGTACGATTTAAATGTTAATTCCACTATATATGAATTTACGGCAATGTTAATGTGATTTAAATAATGAATTTAATAATTAAAAGTGTAACTTTTACTATCTTTGTGCCACAGTATCAAATTTCGTTCGAATCAGTCCATTCATTCGTCAGTTATCGTCTCCACAGGCTCACTGACACACACACACACACACACACACCTACTTTCACACACAGAAACATACTTTCACACACACACACACACACACACACAGACATCACTTCAAAAATGTTTGATTCGTGATCAGGGATGCTTGAAATGTGCTCTCTCGTCGAAAACTCGAATTCGAATTTTCTACCCCGTCACAATACTTTCCTTATACACTATTGTATATAAGGAAAGTAAAAATACACTCGCCTTAGAAGATTAATGGATATAGCGTTGTTTGATGAGCATCCACTATAAAAGCGAATATATCTTCTCAATATTAAATTTGGTCAGATATCCCAAATATCCTCACACTTAGGTTTAAATAGCCAAACTAAATATCCCTTTATATAAACAAGAAAAGGAATTCCTCTACATACTGTACACAAGTAAAAAGGCATATATATATATATATATATATATATATATATATATATATATATATATATATTACTGATAGCTAACACGAAGAAAGTTGTAAAAATATGTGTGGAATTCCGAAAACAACATCCCGAAATAACATCGAAATAAAATTTATCCTGAAATAAAAAAATAGAAGTAAAGATCCTAAACAACAGGCAGTACCAATATCAGCCAACTAAAGAGCTTGATCAAGAACACATCCGTCCCCATTCTCTCGGTAAAAAATAAGTCTCATTTTTCTTTCGTTTGTTTTCGAATTTTTTTCTATTGATTACCCTTGTCTCGACATAGCACCTCTTTCATTGATTACTCTTTAAATTAAGTGTGTTTTATTTTAGCTTCGAGCGATAAAATTTTATATTTTTAAGTTTAGAAGTAAATTAAATCTGCTTATGAAGATATCTAGTTAGAACATTTTAACAAAAATTTAGCTCTTACAAGTTTTCGAAATATATTTATATGTTCTCTGCAAATACTGGAAAATATTAAACATCAATTCACTTCAAAATCAAAATCAACTAGGACTGGATTTGATTCTGGGTCTCCTGGTTAGTTCTTAGGTTTCAGGCTCTACTGGAACCTGTAGACTTGAACCGTACAGATTCCCATCCATCGTCATGTCCAGCAATACATTATATTGCTTTGCTTCAAACCAAAGAGGGATCCCACTTTAACTTATTTCCAAAGACTTGCACACTATACTGCGCTCAGGCACAAATCGTAAAACTTTACTCTTTATTTCAATTAAAAAGAAAGATCCATCATGCATAAAGCATTGATAATGGCATTTATATCAACTGAAATGTCATTTTATTACTTTCCCTGCAATATATGGTAATGTATAGGGAAAGTATTGGAATCATGCCGAAAATCGCAACTCGAGTTTTCGACGGATCTATACGTTTCGAGAACTCTAGCATACGAAAAAACTATTTTTAGCGTGACGTCTGTGTGTGTGTGTGTGTCTGTGTGTCTGTCTGTCTGTGCAATGTATGTATCCACTCCAACTCAAAAACTAATGGACCAAATTTCATAAAATTTGGTAGGTAAGTCACTTGGGTGTGACCCTGGTGCTGAATAGTTTTTAGTGCGATTCGGGATAAAAAAAACTTTTCTTGCAAAATGACCTGCAAAAATTGCCTATATCCAATCTAGCTGAAAAACTAATGGACCGAATTTCACAAAACTCGGGAGATGAGTCACCTGTGGGTTACTCTCGTGCTGATTAGAATTTGGTACAATTCGAAAAAAAATAACCTGCCTTTTTTTGCAAAATGGCCCTCAAAAATCGTCAAAATCTAAAATAAAAAACTACGCATGCTCAAATATATCCATTGAATGTTTGTTTTATACGTAATGTTTAACGAAGAAAAGAATAAGATCAACCCCATTACACTAGAACTAGCCGTTCTTGAGATATATTAGTTCACCGTATTTTCTCTACGCCACCTTTGAAAATAAGTCCAGTTACCAAATGAGAACGAAAATTGAATTAAAAGTGAAATAAATTTAATTAAACTAAAAACAACACGGATATAAGTCTGCAGGGAAAGTCATGAGCTGCCCATATCATATTTTTTAGACTACCCTAAAATGTCAGCGCTGACATCTCTTAAATTATCACAGTAGTACAGTAATTTATTATATCTACATGAAAACTTGAAACTTCACCGAAAAAGGCAATGCTAGTTTCACAAAATGAACCTTATTCAAACGGCGACATCGAAAGTATAATTTCCGAAGCATTTACGATGATTTTGCAGTTAATATTAAGTCACAATTATAATATTTCATTATTATAGAAGCTACATCGTTTGCTTATCTCTTGTTAAATTAGTTCTTTAAAATTGTTGAAACTATGGCAAACCATCTAATTTCATAAATTAGCTGCGTTTTTTTTTTTGTAAAATCAATGCATATTTCATTCATATCAAATATATTCCAGGCTCCAGAGCAAAATAAATTTACGTGGAAAAAAAATCACCAATTCTTATACAACTCACGTTACAATTTTCAGACTCGTTTACATTCTGTATGCTATAGTTTAGCGATAGTGGACTAAAAAAATTCAGTGATCATTTAATTCAAAAAATGTTGTAATTGCGTTGGCACAGAATTTAAATACACAGATAATATTCTACAAAAATCTGATGTGGGCAACACATGACTTTCCTTATATAATGCAATGAATTTACTACTTTTACAGTAAAAAAATAGGTTTTTCTTATAGTAGATACTTATATTCTTTCCAAGATATTGAACTTTCGACAATTAGTCGTCATTTTCATTGATTTAGCGTCATTTTTATGCATCTGACGAGATTTTCGTTAATTTGGCAACATTTCAAAAAGTCGCCAAGTTGGCGACATTCCGCCAAATTCGTCGCCAAAATCTCGTCAAACGTTATAGATGGAGAAATAAGTTATTCTTATAACATATAAATGATTATTGGTTTTGAAATACAAATATATTACTCAAAGTAACTTTTCTCATGAACGAGCTAGATCTACGAGAATGATGTCACCCAATTTATCGCATGATATTACATATTAAAAGTGAACATGTGTCTCAAGAGTTAATATTTTTTTTAATTTATGGGATTTTTTGACAAATTTATTTGAAAAATGTGGAATATCTCGAGAACCGTCATGCTACCGTTCTAAAGTCCATTTCAATCGTTTTCTAAGAAAAAATTACATTGGAAATGTCTATTTGCCTAACTATATTTTAGGTTTTGATTTTTTGATGGATTTTTTTTAATTTCACTCTAAAATTTATGAGAGTTCTGAACTTTCGATTAAGTTTAAAAACAATAGGCTTCCAGTATTCATGGATTGTGATTTTTGTACCAAATTTCATTTGAATAGCTCCATTCGTTCGTGAGATATCGTCTCCACAGACTCAGTGACACACACACACACATACTTTCACACATACACACAGACATCACCTAAAAAATGTTTTATTCGTGATCAGGGATGCTTGAAACGTGCTTTCCCGTCGAGAACTCGAATTCGAATTTTCGATCCCGTGACAATGCTTTCCTTATACATTATGTATATAAGGAAAGTTATAAAGCGTTTTATGACGGATGCAGTATTAAATGTAAATTTTAACGATCTCTAACCATTTGCGGTTTACAGAGTGTAAAAACAATGGAAGCCATTTTTTATTTTTACAATGACTCCCGTGATCTCATTTTATATCGGTTCATACAATATGGATGTAATTATTTCAATTTTTGTTTAAAAATCTACACAGCATATTCTGCTGAATTTTTTACGTATTTTATGTGATAATTTTAATTTTTTTTTAAATTCTGGACGCAATTTGTGAATTTTAACTCCAATTAACAAATGTTTGAAACATTACGTCCCATGGGGCTCAATATATTTCAATTTTTTCAAAGCGGGTAAATTCCAATACTAATTGGGTGATATTATTCATTTCCATTCCCAAAACATCTCACTGACCGTCTTAACATCATACTAAAATGTTTTTTCGATAAACTCATTTTTACGGAAGTTATCCTGTGAACGATCATACAGACAGATAAGCAGAATGACCAAAGTCATAAGCATTTTTCATCGATGTTGGAACAATTGACAACAACTTATAATCATACCCAACGAACCCAATTATCGGTTACAGCAAGATATTCTGTTCACGATAATGTAAATTAATATTTAAAACTACAATAGTTTTTAAACTTTATAAATGAACTTATAATATGATTTATAAATATACTTATTTTACACATTTTAGATAGACCTATTAAGGATTTTTACCGTATTTTTCCCACTTATCTTGCAATTATGTAAATTTGCGGGAAAAAAGAGAATTGACATATCCAGACCCGGAAGTTGAAATCCCTAATGAATCCCGACACACTATGAGATCCGAAGCTGAATAAGCCATCAGCTATATCCATAGTCAATACTGAGACATAGCTGTTGCAAGGAAAATTAAAGATGTCTCAAGGAAATAGTTATGACCGAAAATAGAAAAGAACCGAAAGTTGAAATACTTAGAATTCCCCAACCTCCTCAGAAACTTGATGCTGAATCCATACCAGTCATAACTCATTAATCATCTCTATAGCCGATTATCCATATAAATAAAATTGAAAATCTGTCTGTGATTGGTCGCCTCATCATCACGGGAGAACAGCGTAACCAAATTTGATGAGATTTTGTGGGTAGCCTTGAAATAGCCCCCCTTAAAATTTAGTCCATGTTTTGAGTTTCTCAGACAAGGGGTTCTCGATATATTAATGAAGAACTAAACTTTCGTTTCTCTCATTATAACGGGAGAACGGCTGACAAGAATGTAATGAAATTTAGTAGGTGGCCTTGAAATAGCTCACATCTTAAATTTTTTCCCAGTTTCGAGTTTCTAAGACCAGGAGTTGTCGAGTTATTAATAAAAAACGAAACTATTCATATCAGTTCTACTCTCTAACTCCCTGGTTCCTCCAAACGAAAAAGATTGGAACTCGCTGGTTTAAAACGTGAAAGTGATTCTAAACTATATCTCTGAGTTTGGTGGGAGTTTATTGCACTATTCAATCACTTTTTGAAAACATGAATTGTTTGAAAACGTAAATGTTTGAAACATGAATTTAAATGGGAAATTTATCACCATGGTTTAATTTTCATAAGCTCTAAGTCAACAAGGAAAACTATTAAGAAATCAAAATGGTTATTGAATTATTAGCATTTTATGAGGAAGATTCTATCTTATATCATGTTGCTCAGCAACGCAATTAAATTCAATTTGTTTGTTAATTTTTATTATTATTTTTTCGATTCGAATAATAAAAAATTTGATGTGGGCAACATTAGACTTTCCTTATATAATGCAATGAATTTACTACTTTTACAGTAAAAAAATAGATTATTTTTATAGTAGTTATTTATATTCTTTCCAAGTTATTGAATTTTCGTCAATGAGTCAGCATTTTCCACGTCGTCATCATCAATGAGTCGTCAGTGATTTAGCGCCATTTTTATCCATTTGGCGAATTTTTTGTTTATTTAGCAACATTTAAAAGTCGCCAAGTTGGCGACATTCCACCAAATTCGTCGCCAAAATCTCGTCAAGCGTTATGGATGGAGAAATCAGTTATTCTTACAGCAGATAAATGACTATTGGCGTTCAAATACAAAGGTATTACTCAAAGTATCTTTTTTAATGAATGGAACGAGCTAGATCCACGAGAATGATGTCACCAAATTTATCGCATGGTATTACATATGAAAAATGAACATGTTTCTCAATAGGAAATATTTTTTTTTTATTTTATATGACTTTTTGATAATTTTTTTGAAAAATGTGCAATATCTCGAGAACGGTTCACTTTAGCGTTCTAAAATTTATGTCAATCGTTTTCTAATGAAATATTACATAAGAAATGTCTATTTGCGTAACTTTATTAGTAGTTTTGATTTTTTGACGATTTTTTCAAAATTTCATTTGGGGATTCTGAACATTCGATTTCGTATAAAAACAATGGGCTTCCAGTGTTTACGCATTGTGCTTTTTGTACCAAATTTCGTTTGAATCGGTCCATTCGTTCGTCAGTTATCGTCTCCACAGATTCACTGACACACACACACACACACACACACACACACACACAGACACACACACACACATACTTTCAGACAACACACACACACATACTTTGAACCACACACACACATATTTTCACACACACGCACACATACTTTCACACACACACACACATACTTTCACATACACACATACATGCTTTCATACACACACACACGCACACAGACATCACTTCAAAAATGTTTGATTTGTGATCAGGAATGTTTAACACTTGCTCTCCCGTCGAAAACTCGAATTCGAATTTTATACCCCGTCACAATACTTCCCTTATACATTATGTATATAAGGAAAGTAATAAATGGATAAAAAATATATCTTATAATTGAACGGTTTGAATTTTCTTTCAATTATATTAATTATATAACTTATTTTAATATATTTATATTATGTAATATTACAGACTGCGTACGTCACTGTCATTTATTCTGGCAAAGAGTTTTCAAATTTATATACTGTGTTTAGGCAATAAACTCATATATTGTGTTTAGCCAATAAACTCATATATTGTGTTTAGCCAATAAACTCATATATTGTGTTTTGCCAATAAACTTATATATTGTGTTTAGCCAATAAACTCATTTAGTCGATTGTTGAAAGAGAATAAGACTAGAGCGGATACATCTTCTGATACAATTTTAGTGTTTTCATTAAGTATATACAAACAGGATCATAAAGTTTTATTTTTCAGTTCTGCAAATTCAGATCTACGAATTTGGTAAGACATCGCTAACTTGACTGCTTTTCTTAAACTTCGCGATATTGACGGATATGTCGCCAAATTGACAAAACAACGCTAAATCAATGAAATTATTATTGTTTTCGTTAAAAGAGAGTACTGAAATGATGTTTCGGTAACATTTGTCTGTCAGTCTAACCATCATACTTTAGTAACACATTTAGCAAATTTTTAAAATGTCACCAAATTGATAAAAATGTTTGTAAATTCATAAAAATATCTTGAAATTGATAAAATTGCTCTTAATAAATGAAATGTATTGTGTTTCGTTGGGGATAGTATTGTGATGATGTTTCATCAATTTGTCGCCCAGTGGGATTGTCTGTTCTATAATCCCACTGGGCGATAATTTTTTTATTTTTAAAATGTCGCTAAAATGACGAAAATATCTCCAAACCTTCCATGGAGATAGCATTATTCAGACTATATTTTTCCACTAATTTATTTGAAGCAAATGCTACCATGTCGCTTAGCAACGGATTTAAATCCAATGTGTTTATGCGGCATACGATTTTTGTTAAATCTTTTCCGTTTTGAATAGAGATATGTATATAAAATAAATTTCATTGACATTGCATTTTTAACTGGATAATATCAATTACGGTCTTCGGGTTTAAACATTGTTATTATTGATATTTTGGGGGATTATTGGTTCAGGGAATTAATATTTTCAAGTTATTATGCCATTGTTTTATAATAGCAAAAATTGTTGAAACTTATATATTGTACGTTGCATTATATATTGTACGTATTATATATTGTACGATTACATATTGTACTATTATTGTATATTGTACGATTATTGTATATTATATATTGTACGATTATTGTATATTATATATTGTACGATTATTGAATATTATATATTGTACGATTATTGTACGTATTATATATTGTACGATTATTGTATATTATATTTTGTACGATTATTGTACGTATTACATATTGTACGCATTATATATTGTACGATTATATATTGTACGTATTGATAATTTTGCATAGTGAGAACAGATAATCATAAACTTCTTTTTAAGAGCAATAAATTAAATATTTTAGCAAAATATTTTGATTAACAATGTCATTTAGAATACTATATGATTTTGCAGTTGATTGTTAATTTTAAGTTTCTCTTTATGTTATGTACTCCGTACGAAGAACGGGTATGCTGCTAGTAAGAAATAAATCTTTCAAGGAAAATAAAAAAATTCTAACCGAAATTGGGAAATACCGGAAGTGGAACTCCTTAGTGAAAGTCAAATCCTCCTAAATTTAATACTGAATCCATATCAGTTGTCCTCCAAGCTCTTTCTATAGCCGATCTTAAAAATAATGTTTTACAAGAAATATGCAATTCTCTTAATCGAAAGTAACATTTCAAGAACCGAAAGAGGATATTTATAGTGGGTTATTTAAATATTTAGTAGGTTATGTGTAGGGTATTTAGATATTTCTAGAAGTCAGTAACAAAGTCGCCAAACTGTATCTTAACCGACTCAGCAAGTTAGACTGTCATATTGTATGATCTAATAAGTTGTAAATGTAACTAGTGATGATAAAGTTAAGCAATGCTAAAAGTTAGTATGAATAATAATATTAATAAAGTTTAGTTTGAGCAAGTTAATGTCCGTACTTTGTGTAAGTAATGATAATTTTATCTTATCTATTAATCAATTTGATTTTCAGGAACACCGAGCAACAGAGAAATATAAATTGGCGGGTTATCACTTTCGCAATGTACCATTTTAAATTCAAGGTCACTCATGGAGCTCTAAGCAAACCTTATTCTTTTATACGCCGCAGATATTTAGATTAAAATCAATAATTAATTTGGGTTATAGAGCGTAGTGCAAAATCATGAATTCAACAAATAACCCAACTGTTTGCAGCGTTCCGCATCAACCTGTGAATAAACATCATGCTTAAACGTTAAATAGTAAGATGGAACACTCTAAAATAATGACATATTTTTCCTCAACTATATGTATTAAAATTAACCATTTGTCTTATGACAAACCAATCTGAACCACAAAAATAGAATATTTCCATCAAAATTGCCTCTTGCTTTTATTTCTCCAGCCACATCGAGCTAAAATTATAAAAAAAATTCTGTTAAAAACTGTTTAAAACTTCTACCCATTTTTTACCCTTCAGTCGGTTTTCTCCTTTTTCAGATATTGCAAGAATATCCATTTTTCTACTACTCGCATAACTTGACAAGGAAAAGCTCTTCTATATTTCTTTTAAAATATTGTATCAGCCATCAAACTCTCTGGAACGCCTTCTCTCTCAAAATATATGTGTTTGATTCCCTTTAAATACCAGACTGCTCTGAGTAATTCGCCAAGGATGTTCAAGACGGCTTCCGTCCTGTAGCTGAAACTGCAAGATTAAGTGTTAAAAATAATTAATTGTGATACAATGGTAATAAAAAGCATTACAGGCTTTACAAGTAGCAAAAGCGACAGAGTGGCACCAGCCTCAGACATGAAAACGCCAGTTTTATGATGAGACGGACAGTCATTTACGGCCAAGAAATGTAATGATGACTTCGGGGACGCAATCAAGGCCGTATGGACCATGGGAGATTTTCCAATGAAGCTCGGGAATGAAGCAAATGGATCACGAAGAGCTAATGGGAACAAGGGGAATCCTACAGACTACCTCCATGCAAAAGTTTTGAAAAAGTTATTTCTATCACTTCGATTCTAGTCTTCGACCTTTGACTTTATCTTTGACTCTCGTTGCGGTGCCAATGTTAGGCAGTTACATTGGCTCGTGATGTTGACCTGAAAATGTGAAGAGAGCAAGTGCTCTTAAAAATTTGTTACATGCAGTTTTCCAGTAGAATATTCCAATACGTCTGCACAAAGAGTCCATGCTCAGAGAGGTGCACTGTAAATAAGGTAGCATTTTATGTATAATGCTTGAGGAAAACAATTGAAGACTATGAGCTAGTAACTAAGTTTACTAAGTCAGAAAATTCGCCCACTGTATCGCATATCCGTGTTTAAGCAAAACAATCTGTAGCAATAATATTGGTAACTGATTATTTTGTAAATATAATATGTAATGATGGATTTTATCTTGAGCAAGTTTAACATAAATAATATCTTGATAAATTTTGATTTGACCACTGATGTATCTTCATTGCGCTGAAAGTAAAATGGATGTCTGCTAATCAATTTGATTCCCATATAACACCAGGCAACACTGAAAATAAATTCTCGGATTATCACAATTTCCAATTTAAATTTCACGGCCACTCTTTAAGCATTAAGATCTGATGCTTAACCCAATATTTTTATACGCCACATAAGTGTTCAGAAGTAAAGGATTGTCTGTGCCTTAGATTTCACGTTTCATTCACTAAAACACCCATAAACAACGGCCCTCGCTATGTATAGCTCACGAACAGTCACTGTGGCTAGTACTATATAATCAGAAACATTAGAAATGTTACAGGTTTATAGGTAAATATAAGCTTTTTTATTTTCTAAACGAACCCGTTAACTTAAAGCATCAGTTTACTGGACAAAAGAATAAAAATTGAAACACGTTGAAACGCACCTGCGAAAATAAAACATTTGCTCAACTATTTTCATTAACATCAGAAGGAGCAGGGGTAGAAAGAAATAGGTTTCTCTCGTTTCCTTTAACTTTCGACCTTAATGGATTCTTGCAATTAAAGAAACTCAGTAAATACAAAAGTAAATACAAAAAATTAAAACTTTTTCGAAGTATTTAAAGTATTTTCAATTTACGGATGTCAGTAATTGATTTATATGGTAATTGCTAGCGGTTCGTTAGTTTCTTCGAAATATCTAACGACTATTTTATTTTAGTTGAGACTCTTCTAGTTTAAAGACACCAACGTTTCTTCTTTTTGGGTATAAAGAACACTTACTTTGTGTGCTGATTGAAAATTAAAGATATGAAGCTGGCTGTGATATTACAACACATATTATGAGCAATTTTCAACTTATATAGCAGCTTTACTAAAATATTTAATCAAGGAGGAGAAGCAATCGTGTGAGACCGTATAATACTTAAATTATTCAAATAGATCACAAACTCGGATCTGATATTTATAAGAACAGGAACATACCTCGGTATTATGGCGCTGGCTTGTAATCGCCGCATTTTCGAACTTTATATTGATCGACACTACCCTGACTGACACTGCACACTTTTAAACACACCACAAATTGCACTTCTCTGCATAACACACTGACATCTCTATGCTGTTCGCACTTCTGCCGCGAAAATGAGACACCAAAAAAGAGTGGACAGAAAGTAATGAAAATCAGCAAACAGAGAGAGACAGCAACAAAGAGTAAGTGATGTTTATTGCAACATGATACACCTATACACTGAGCGGGTAACACCGTCTGATCAGTAGGTTGTAGGACCATAGCGGCCGGCAATCCAGCCAGCAACACGTCTAGGTTCAGAGCCAATGAGCATACAGACGGTTTCCTGAGGGATGGCTGCTCAGTCCCTGTCAACCATTTGCCATAGTTCGTCTTCTAAACGCGGCGGTGGCATTGCACGCAAACGACGTCCAAACACGTCTAAAACGTGTTCGATTGGTGAGAGATCAGAGGAGACTGGTGGCCGGGGAAGCACATGGGCATTTTACAGGGCATGTTGGCTGATGCGTGTCGTGTGTGGTCGGGCGTTATCCTGCTGGTAAATGACATTAGGCACATCCTGAAGAAATGGTAGTGTCACCGACATCAGCACGTCATCCACGTATCGTTGGACCGTCATAGTGACCTCAATACGAACCAGAGGTGACCTGCTATTGTAAGCGATGGCGCCCCAAATCATGATGCCGCGTTGTCGCTGGATGTGACGTTCCACAGATGCGGCCGGATTGAACCTGTCACCACTTCGGCGCCAGACTTTACACGGCGATTGTCATTACTGAAACAGAAGCATGACTCTTCTGAGAACACGACCCTGTGTCAGTCGGCCGTCCATGTGGCCTATCCCGACACCATTGCAAACGGAGGCGTCTGTGCTGTTGGAACAGTGGCAGTCTTCTTAACGGGTGCCATCAGTGCAAGTCGCCAGCGACCAATCTGTCGATAATGGCCCTGGTCGATATGGGAGCATCAAGGGTGTCCTGCAGATGTTGCAAAAAAGCGACAGAAGTGGCCTACGGGGCGGCAACGCTTGCCGGCGGATGCGTCTGTCCACGCGTGCTAACTTCGCTCTGGCCGTACTAACACCTCTCAAACGTACCACATTCCCTTGTTTTAACCTACTTCGCCACAGCTGGTGCACCGTGTGGACGCGTGTAGGTGGCTGTCCGCTGAGATTTGGCGTATGGACCAACCTGCACTTCTGAGTCCGATCACCAAACTCCTCGTGAAATCGCCTGTCTGCTAGAACTGCCTCGGTTGGCGGCAGCCTGGCATTCTCTGCTGCTACACGCTTCCTATGAGACAAAAAATATTGCAAAATGATTTCCCTGACAGACAGAGCGGCGCGACTATTGCCGATTCTGCAGATTCCTGCCCTTATATCTCACTCAACGTGCGCGGGGCAGCTGAGCATTTCGCATCATTTACATACCTCGGTGAGCTGCGGCTACCTCACAATTTTCATATTTTTCTGCCCAGTCCTTCTTGGTATCTCATTCTCATTCTCACGTAGTGTAGTACATTGAAACGATCACAAAAAATGTTCAACTTATATTGCTCCAGAAATTGTTAGAGGATATTTCACAATAATCGTATAAGAGAAAATATTAAAAATTTAAGTTGTGGCCTAAAGTCAATCGTGTCAGAGTGCCACTGTTAAAGTAGCGCTAAATAGTTTTCCACGTATCCTGGACGAAAAAACATTTCAGGTCATCACATGGGAACTATTTGTCAACACTTTCCTTTTTCTTACGGGGTCCTCTTTTCATTTTAAGACTCAAGTTCTCTAGCCCTGTAATAAGGCATTATAAAAAATTGTTGCGAATTTACAGATATAAGAAGACGGGGAATTAAATATTATTGAAAGCCATATTCATGCATCGTATAGTGCAGTAAGCCACTCATTCGTCTTTATTACAGTCATCATTATCAAACCTTATATAAAGTTTTTGATTTGTATCTCTAAAACTAATAATATCAAGCAAAATATGCCCTGCATGTGTATTAACTCTTTTTCAAAGAATTAAAGTATTTATTGTATAAATATTGAAACATTTTTTATTCAAAGCATAAATAAAAGCATAATTATTACTTTATTATAATAATAGTCCTTTTTAAAAACTTTTTAAATATTCTTATACTTATTTGCAACCACGGTGTCATTATTCTTTACTTGTTTCTATTATTATCTCTACAATTTCTTGTAACTTTTTTAATATCTCTTCTGATAAAAAAACGTAATGAAGTTGAACATTTCATTATCATTCATATTAGATTAAACATTTTTTGCATAAAGTATCTGATTTAATTCATGCGAATACATACTAAATAATAATTGAGTAAAACTTTTTTCCCACCACAATATTTTTCTTTATGTTCAATAACCATTGTATATATGCTAATTTCCAAGTTATGGATGCCATGAAATTGTTGTATTTCAAAGAAAATTTCTATTCTATTCATATCCTTGTTCTTATAATGTAAATTATTATGTCTATGTTGAATAATTCAAATATTAATAGGCTTAGAAGTCTGTCCAGCATACAACATACTACTCATAGTAGATTTTAATATATACATCACATTTTAAGCCTTGCAAAGATTCAATTTGGCACTTCTGTATTTGTCTATTATCGGAGAAAATATATGTCTTACATATTTTGTCTCTACGTATCATGAATCTGTATTTTTACTTTCCTTATATACAATAATGTATAAGGAAAGTATTGTGATGGGGTCGAAAATTCGAATTCGAGTTTTCGACGGGAGAGCACGTTTTAAACATCCCTGATCAAATCGAACAATTTTAAAGAGATGTCTGTGTTTGCGTGTGTGTGTGTGTGTGTGTGTGTGTGTGTGTGTCAGTGAGTCTGTGGGGACGATGTCTCACGAACGAATAGAGCGATTCGAATGAAATTTGGTACAAAACTCACAATCCGTGAATACTGGAAGCCTATTGTTTTTAAACGTAATCGAAAGCTCAGAACCCCCCTAAATTTTCGAATGAAATTTTGAAAAAATCATCAAAAAATCAAAACCTTTAATAAAGTTACGCAAATAGACATATCTTACGTAATTTTGCCTTAGAAAACGATTGACATAAACTTTAGAACGCTAGAATGAACCGTTCTCGAGATATTGCACATTTTTAAAATAAATTTATCAAAAAATCCCACAAATTAAAAAAATATATATTAACTGTTGAGAAACATGTTCACTTTTCATATGTAATATCATGCGATAAATTTGGTGACATCATTCTCGTGGATCTAGCACGTTCCATTCATGAGAAAAGATACTTTGAGTAATACTTTTGTATTTGAATGCCAATAGTTATTTATCTGCTTTAAGAATAACTTATTTCTCCGTCCATAACGCTTGGTGAGATTTTGGCGACGAACTTGGCGGAATGTCGCCAACTTGGCAACTTTTTTAAATGTTGTCAAATTAACGAGAATCTCGCTTAATGGATAAAAATGACACTAAATCAATGAAAATGACTAATAATTGACGAAAATTCACTATCTTGGAAGGAATATAAATATCTACTATAAGAAAAACCTATGTTTTAATTGTGAAAGTAAATTCATTGCATTATATAAGGAAAGTCATGTGTTGCCCACATCAGATTTTTTATTATCAAATCTATTACTACTGTCATCACCGTTGCTATCAAACCTCAAACTATAACTCTGAGATCGTTCAAACATTTTGTTATAATATATTCTGATACTTTACCTTTTGCACGAAATATTCAAGGAATGATCACCAATCAACCTGAAAACGTATAAAACATAATAGTTTAAAAGAACCATGGAAAAGGGAAGCCAAATGTGTACAATCACGTCAGAAGGCGCATGCACATTTTCGATTACTTATTGTTATTTCCAGTAAATAAACTTCTAACCATACTCAAAAAAGAATTGCGCCTCTAACGTCTTTAAAATTGAAAAACAAGAATATAGAAAGAATAAAAGTTCTAACCATTAGTGGAAAATGACTGCGTACACTGAGCTATTTACTCACCTAGCGTGTAAATGTAAATTAAACAAGCTAACAGTGGCCGCTCACATACATATAAAGATATGTGCTGCTAAAATAGAATGAATGTGAGAAATATAATTAGAGCAATACATAATATGTGATAGGGCAATAAGAAATGGGTACTGAAAATAACTGATTTTAAATGTCAAGCGATATATATATAGAAAGTGATAAGTATTAGCTATTATCATTAAGTATTAAAGAATTACTATTTAGAATTTGTGTGTGTGTTTAAAAATAATTAGAATATTTAAAATTATTTACTGTACTAGGGGGCTCTGCCCCCTGATCGTTCCATCGGGCAACCCCCTTTGGGAGACTTCGCCTCCGACTCACTGCGCTCGCAGAGCTCGCTTCATATCTATATATTTCCTAAAAATTCCACTTACAAAAATCTATTTTCTATCCCTGCCTATTTCCGGCAGAAGGGAAAAGCAGGGATTTTTCTTAGCCCAGGGAATCCAAAAACTGAATTTCTTGAACATAAACTCGTTTCGCGAGCTCATGTTACATGCTAGTGTTCATTTATCATATTCTCGCTCGAGTTCATGTTACATGCTCGTGTTACATTTATAGAGAAATAATAGGGTAACACGATGAAATAACCCGTTTATCGATTTAAACTTTAGTTTGGCCTGCAATAGTTCGCAAACCAAGCTCATGATCAAGGAATTCAGTTTTTGGATTCCCTAGGCTAAGAAAAATCCCTGCTTTTCCCTCCTGTAAAAAATAGGCAGGGGTAGAAAAGAGATTTTTGAAAGTAGAATTTTTAGAGCGAGTAGGAGACGAAATATATATATATATATATATATATATATATATATATATATATATATATATATATAAATAATATATATATATATATATATATATATGGTGTATAATGGCATTCTCGATATCCAGTTTCCCTATGAATTACTTGTTTAGTAGGAATTTTCATCTTTGATTCATATTCATATTCAGGTTTGCATATTTGGGAAGTTGTATTCTGAATTGCTTGTCCAGTCTCCAGCTTAGATTCACTGGACGGGTTTGGGAGTATTTCCGTGAACGTTCGTACTGCCTCCCTGGTAGAATTTCGATTTGTTCATTCCGGTGCTTCTAGATTAAGATGTTGAGGTTAATCGTGTATACACGTGGTGGAAGAAGAAGGGTTCATGCCGCATGATAATACAATTTTCTTAATGTATCCTTTTTTCATTTTTTCATTTTTTGATGCCTGTAGTCTGAGTTTAAGCATTTATAGTAATGTACTATTGCTTAATCTGAAACAGGCATTTGTTTGGGTTACTTAGAATTAAATACTCAGACCTGAAGATGAATTTAATTCTGATTAATCATCGAATTTAGGACGGTGCTGTTCTTTTCTCTTATCGGCATTATGGCCGTGAATTTGCTTCTATGGTGATGTTAATATTACTTGAATTGTATTTTTATTTTTTTATTTTTACATAATTCTTATTATTACATATTTTAAATACATATATATATATATATATATATATATATATATATATATATATATATATATATATATATATATATATATATATATATATATATATATATATATATACATATATATATATATATATGTATATATATATATATATATATATATGTATGTATGTGTGTGTATCTGTAACAAATAATATAAATATCATCATCATCATTACTCATCGTGCCTAGTGGCACATAAGGCTTTCGGTTTAAGTCGCCAGCCTGGTCGATCATGTGCTGCAGTCCATGCTTCTGACCAGCTCGCCCATTCCACCTGATTTCGTTCTTGTTCCATTGGTCTCTTCCGAGTTAGCTTGAGTCGACCTTGATATCTTTTTTCTTCGGGCGCCCAAGTATGTGTCACAGCAGGGAGATCATTCTGTGGCCTTTTTAAGAAATATATATTTATATATATATATATATATATATATATATATGAGTATAAAATCTATACAAATTAATCTAAAAATTCTGGAATATAAATGTGTTAGAAAATCAAATGTAGCCTTATATTCCAGATATATTTCTAAATTAAATATGTTCTTCAATGTACGAAACGCTATTATGATAGCCATACAATGTCCAATATATAATAATCTCATTTCGCCATGATTTAACGCATTGTCTACTATTCTGCAATGATATAGATATAAAGACCTCGCATTGCACTATATAACTACTAACCTATAAGTTATGGTTGACACAGAATATGAGATGTCTTGAGTAATGGCAGACAATAAGCGCGAACGATAAGATATCCACGGTACAATAATTGAGTAGAATTAATACGGTACATTAAATATATGCGCCATGACACAGAAATCTCCGATAAGATAGTTCTAAGAAAATAAAAATATATGTCGACTCAATAGGCTTCGATTATATCGCACATCACAAAAAAATAATAATAATAATAAAGAATCGGCGATGGTCCCAATCCGATGGAACTGAATCTTTTTGCGGGATATAAGTCTTTAAAATAAAACTCCAATTAAATTCAATAAATTCATTGCTTTCACTATCATTTTTTAGACACATTGTATGGGCATATGGTAATTTAAATAAGATACGTAATTGGCTAAGTTTCTCAAATTACTTCACAGTATTGAACCATCAAAATTATGACCATGGTATTTCAAGAACTCAGAATCCAATCAGAAATCCGATGTATCCTTGTAAGACGTTTAGCGGTCTACAATTTACTTTCGTATTGCTTGTAAATAGCACTTTTAGTGTTCAAGATATAAGCTCTACAAACTTGATGGGACATTTCCAATTTTCATTAATTTGACAAGATGATTGCGGGAGAACTATAAGAGTTCTTTAAAAACAAGTTATTGAACTAAAAACTGAATTACTGTCCATGGATCAATCTTTTTGCTAGTTTTTTATACGTATTTGTATAGTTTAGAAGACATGTCGGCTGAAAGTAAGCAAAGTGAATCGAAAACTCACTTGGATAAAAACGTCTTATTTCATTTTCCAAAAATAATTTAAAATATTTAACTATTTAATCTCTATTTCTGACAAATCGAGCACAAAAGGTATGCATTTTTATTTATTACTAGCAGTATATCCGTTCTTTATAAGGAATATGCATTATAAACTACTAAGGATTATATAGGACATTATAAAGGACAAAGAAATATGTATGATAGAGAAGCTTACAAAGGACTAAGGAATATGCATTATAAAGAATTTTAAAATTTACAATCATGTGAACTAAATGACATTATTATTAAAAAAATTCTATTAAAGTATTTAAATTAATGCTCCTAAAAGACGTTTAATAATCTGTGTTCTCGCTATTCAAAATTATATCCACAGGCAGATCTAAAGAATAAAGTATTCTGATCCCGTTTTTCAACAAATTTACAGAAAATATGAAATTGCATCAACATATGCTAAACTGAAAGCACTAAAATTGTATTAGAAGATATACTCGTATTACTAACATTCTCGTGGATTATAAGATATACCCACATTACTTATATTTTCGTAGATTAGAAGATTATACCCGTGTATTAGGAGACATACCCATATTGCAATATATGGGTTTGAAAAATCTTTGTCAAAATAATAGATGACGTAAGAATTTGAAAATATCAGTAATCCCCTTAATCTTTAAAGCTCAAGGCCGTAATTTATATAAACCAATCATAAAAGCAATTCCGATAAAATTAATTTATAAACAGTTCTTCATTGTTTAAATCGAAAACGATGTACTACTGTATTAACTCATTGTGTTTAATTTTATTGTTTAGCAACATGATATCATTTATTTTTCTAATTCATTTTCCGGAAGAACAATTGTTTATATAATGCTACCTGAATAGAAGTTTTAATACTGCATTTTTTAGTAATACCTCGTTAACACCTGGCCATAAAAACACGTCACGTGGACAAAATTTTAAGTAGAACTATTCCAAGTCCACTCCGACAATTTCATCAAATTTGATGCAGCCATTCTTCCTTGATGATGAGACAAGCGCGCATACACACACACACTCATACATACATACATATAGGCAGATTTTCAATTTTATTAGTATAGACTTTTGAGATCCGTGGGCATTCTAACCATAAGTTATTTACATAAAATATTATAAGAGCGTTTTAAGTTACAAGGTTTTATTAAATTCACTAAAAAGTAAAAAATAATTTTTAGCTATTGCAATATTCTTAGTCATATACGACTAAACGTCGAAGTATTGACAGAAGAGAAAGATAAATAAATAAGCTCCCAGACACCTTCACGCTTCGAGAAGATTTTAGTTTTCACCGTAAGAAAAATACTATTAATGTAGTCACGCTGCACTAGAGGCACTTTATGCACACTTCGTTAATTAACGAGTCACGGCGCAAGGTATATGTAACATTTTCTCCTTTTTCGGCATTTTGTTTATTCTAGTTATAAGTGGAAAACGCTGATGGTACAGTCCTACCTGGATAGAATCATACTTGGCGCTAAAATATATGATTTCATTTCTTTATTGGCTAGCGTTTTTCATTACTTGGCGGATTTTTTTTTTACAATACAGTTCTTTTTGTTTAGAGATACAACAGGATATTATTGTGATGGTCGGTAAAATTCTTCTTTTGCTCTCTTTCTCGGTATATTACAAAATATGATGTGGGCAGCACATGTCTTTCCTTATATAAAGCAATGAATTTATTACATTTACAGTAAAAAAAAATAGGTTATTCTTGTAAAAGATATATTATTTCCAAGATATTGAATTTTCGTCAATAAGTCGTCATTTTCATTGATTTAGCGTCATTTTTATCCATTTGGCGAGATTTTCGTTAATTTGACAACATTTAAAAAAGTCGCCAAGTTGGCTACATTCCGCCAAATTCGTCGCCAAAATATCGCCAAGCGTTATGTATGGGGAAATAAGTTATTCTTATAGCAGATAAATGACTATTAGCGCTCAAATACAAAAGTATTACTCAAAATATATTTTTCCATGAATGGAACGAGCGAGGTCCACGAGAATGATGTCACCAAATTGATCGCATGATATTACATATGAAAAGTGAACATGTTTCTCAACAGTTAATTCTTTTTTTAATTTATGGGATTTTTTGATAAATTTATTTGGAAAATGTACAACGGTTCATGATAGGGTTCTAATGTTTATGTCAATCGTTTTCTAAGGGAAAATTACATGAGAAATATCTATTGCGTAACTTTATTAAAAGTTTTGATTTTTTGAAGATTTTTTCAAAATTCCACTTGAAAATTTAGGGGGAGTCTGTTTATTCGATTATATTTGAAAACAATAGGCTTCCAGTATTCATGGATTGTAATTTTTATACCAAATTTCATTCGAATCGCTCCATTCATTCGTGAGATATCGTCTCCAAAGTCTCACTGCCACACACACACACGCGCATACAGACATCACCTCAAAAATATGCGATTCATGATCAGGGATGCTTGAAACGTACTCTCACGTCCAAAACTCGAATTCGAATTTTCGACCCCATCACAATACTTTCCTTATATATTATGTATATAAGGAAAGCAAAAATGGCTACTTCCGCTGATAAAATCCTTTTAAAACATTCTGTCAATACTACCCCTACCCCTACATATGGCAACAAACGATTTGCAATCTAACACTGTGGTTTGGAATAGTGTGCCATGTGTCGCTTCTTATTGTGGTTACAATCTTAATTAAAATTTCTATTTTTCATACAAGTTTGAAATAAAAAAAATTTCTTTATTCATCTTCAAAATCTAACCTTTCATTGTTGAAAGCGATGGTGCCATTTCAAAAGAAGTAATATTTAAATGATTTACATTGCATTGTTGAAAACGCCGTTGCTATTTAAAAAAAATAATATATAAATGATTTAGGCAATTTAAAATAACGAAATCACAAAACATAAAACTGCTGCTTCCTTAATGCTTCATATGCAAATTACGTTACAACAATTATTTTAAGAGAGTTTTAATCCCTCTTCATCATGTCAAACCCCGAAATAACATATTTCCTTCATTTTGTTATTTACTGCATATTTCCGTAGAATTTGAATATGATTATCTCAAATTTTATGTCTTTGAGGGTTTCATCATATTTCATGCTTTTTAGTTACTATTTTCGCAATTTTATTATATATTATCTCTATATGAAATGGGCTATTTCTTCCCTTCTCTAATTTCTCACCATTCCCTTATTGTTGTTAATAATTCAAATCAATTTATTTCTTAGTTTTAATTTAAATATCATATCAATACGTGCTATTTTGTTCCATTTCTTTCGCTCACCGCTTATGTGGGCTAGAATGCCCACAGAAGCGACAGCGAGAGGGCGCTAGTGCGGGTTATATATCTCAAAGTTGATACTTTTAAGACTAGGGTATATTACCAATGTCTGTTACCTCATCTGCAAATCTGATACTTAAGTGTTCCAAATATATGTATCTTACTATGTTTTGTTCTGCCATCTTACAGTCATTTCTTGGCGTTTGTTAAGCAAGGACACTGTTTTGACCTGTTAAAGATAGATCAAAACTCACTTGAAAAAATTGCTGTCACGTAATTTGCATATGTTTGCTTTCTTTAAGAAAAGTACTAATTGTGTTAATTAAAAATACACTTCTTATTCAGAAGTATAATACTGAATCTATCATTGAGAGTTTCATTATTGTTGGTTGACAGCTGCAAGGTCCACTGTGACAATAAGAGCTTGCAATTTTGTCCCAGTAGCTCAAAGGTAGAGCATCAGGTAGCCGGTTCAAAGATCCAGGGTTCGATTCCCGGTTGGGGTAACAAGGTTTTGTACAATGGCACCCAAATAAATCAACCCTGTAAGTTAGGGCGAAGATATCGGAGGTCTGAAAGTGACCCTCGTACGACTAGCACGTATCTAATGGACCCTGGGGATATTGCGTGCCAATTTCATGAGCATTCATTTCATTTTTCAACAATAAGAGCTTGCAATTTCGTCCCAGTAGCTCAAAGGTAGAGCGTCGGCTGACCAATTCGATGATCCAGGGTTCGATTCTCGGTTGGAGCAGTAAGATTCTTTACACAACTGAAACATCATGTTGGCTACACCTCTTAGTAAATATATAGTGCTATATTTGTTCATTTATAAGTTCTTTTAGTGTTTGATTTAAATGTATTTCGTAGCTTAGTGACAATTTATTTCCTTATATGTTTTCATATTTGATTCCAAATCTCGTAATTTAATAACCGGATCTCGATTTTTGAAAACAAAATTAACCAATTTGTGATAAACGAATATAGTAACAATGCGTACCGAATTCAATCCACTCCTCTGATTCGTACACTACAGACGGTGTTTTTAGGGGACACATTGAGATCGCAGACTGACACATGAACCTGAACTAAAAAACGGGTGAGTACAAAGATAACAATAAAATAAAAGCATGTATATTGTCAGTACAAATACATATTTTGTAATCAAAATTATATAGTTATTTAGAAGCTACATATCATATGCAAAAATAGTAGTTATTTTGTATTGAACTCGAAATAGATTATTTATAAATAATTATCTGGCGTTGCGACTTTTGAATATATATTTAATTCAATGGAGAAAATCAGATGTGGGAAGCACGTGACTTTTCCTACAGACTCAAGTCCATTTTCCCTTTCTTTGTCTCTTTCATAATTCATTAAATAGTTTGGACCAAAATTACACAGATAATTTGAAATTACACTGTATGAGCAGTTTTAATCCAATTACCGTTTTCATTTGGCGACGGACATATTTTCAAGGGTAACGCGACAAAAATGGGGAAAACTAAAACATTTCGAAAACTGTTAGTCCTAGAATTATGAGATTGGCCTTATTATTTTTAGGCAAACATTGTGTGTAAAACGAGTATTTAATTGATACATCTGAGCACACATAGTTTTTACTTTCCTTATATACATAATGTATAAGGAAAGTATAGTGACGGGGTCGAAAATTCGAATTCGAATTTTCGACGGGAGAGCACGTTTCAAGCATCCCTGATCACGAATCAAACATTCTTGAGGTGATGTCTGTGTGTGTGTAGAGACAATATCTCACGACCAAATAGAGTAAATCGGATGAAATTTGGTACAAATATCACAATCCATGAATACTGGAAGCCTATTGTTTTTAAACGTAATCGAATGTTCAGAACCCCCCTAAATTTTCGAGTGAAATTTTGAAAAAATCATCAGAAAAACAAAACCTTTAATAAAGTTACGCAAATAGACATTTCTGATGTAATCTTTCCTTCGAAAACGATTGACATTAACTTTAGAACGCTAGCATGAACCGTTATCGATATATTGCACATTTTTCAAATAAATTTAACAAAAGATCCCATAAATTAAAAAAATATATATCAACTTTTGAGAAACATGTTCATTTTTCATATGTAATATCATGCGATAAATGTGGTGACATCATTCTTGTGAATCTAACTCTTTCCTTTCACGAGAAAACATACTTTGAGTAATACTTTTGTATTTGAACGTCAATAATCATTTATCTGCTGTAAGAATAACTTATTTCTCCGTCCAGAACACTTGGCGAGATTTTGGCGACGAATTCGTCGAAATGTCGCCAACTTGGCGACTTTTTTAAATGTTGCCAAATTAAGGAAAATCTCGCCAAATGGATAAAAATGACGCTATATCAATGAAAATGACGACTAATTGAAGACATTTCAATATCTGGGAAAGAATATAAGTATCTACTATAAGAATAACATTTTTTAACTGTAAAAATAGTAAATGCATTGCATTATATAAGGAAAGTCATGTGCTTCCCACATCAGATTTTTATTTTAGATTTTACCATTTCGCAAAAAGAGGCAGGTTTCGTTTTTTAAAAATCATACCAAAATCTAATCAACACTAAAATAACCCACAAGTGACTTATCTACTAAATTTTGTTGAAATAAATAATTTAGAAATAAAATGAAGTGAAATGACAACCTGGAATTGCGACTTTTGAATGCATCTTTAATTCAGTGGAAAGGAAGGTATAAAATTACTTTCATTAAAATAAATCAGATTGCTTTCAAACAATTGCTTTAGCAATTCTTAAAAATACAAACATAAAAACTGAAAATGGATCGTAATTAAATTTTCTCATCCACTTGGAACATTATTTTATTTTTTTAGAAGCAATTCTAGAACCAACCGTGGTAGGATTCAAACTGAAGCTAGTTTAAACACTCAATTACAAACTCTACACAAAATTAAAGCAATAATTAAATACGCCGTTCAAATGAACTGTGAAAATTAAGTGATTTAATACTTAAACAGTAAATTTGCACATTTGGATTTTCTCAGAATAGGACTTTTATTAAATAGTTTCTTTTCAAATTACTCAGAAGCGGAATGTGTATTGAAAAGATAAAGAATCCATTAAAAGTGAAATTTTTAAAATGTGCGGGGCCCACTTATTTTACACTGATTAGTAGCCATTTCGAATTTGACATGTAGAATATATTATTCCTAATTGTAAGTAAACCATTGGTTTAAAAATCACACCTAAAGAATTCGCATTATGTATAATTTTCAAAATTTAGTACATCAAAATTACAAAAAAATACAAAATGTTATGCCATTTTATGCTTTATAAATCCGTCAGGATATAAAATATGTACTGGATAAATATAGCATTTATCAATTTTGGTCTTTATATTTAAACTTTAAATTTTGGTCTTTACATTTATATTATAGGAGAGTTTTAGGAGCTGTTGGAAGACATGGTAGGTGGGGGATATTAAATATATCATTCCTTCTCTTGGATGGGATGATAAATTCAATCCTCCAAGCTATTTGTCTCTCAATTTATGCTATATAGTAAATGTGTGATAATATGAAGGATATATATTACAGTATATATAATTTATTGTTATTACTTTCCTTATATACATACTGTATAAGGAAAGTATTGTGACGGGATCGAAAATTCGAATTTAAGTTTTCGACGGGAGAGCACGTTTCCAGCATCCCTGATCACGAATCAAACATTTTTGAAGTGATGTCTGTGTGTGTGTGTGTGTGTGTCAGTGGGTCTGTGGAGACGATAACCGACGAACAAATGGACCGATTCGAACGAAATTTGGTACAAAAATCACAATCCATAAGCACTGGAAGCTTATTGTTTTTATACGCAATCGAATGTTCAGAACCCCCTTAAATTTTCAAATAAAATTTTGAAAAAATCGTCAAAAAATCAAAACTACTAATAAAGTTACGCAAATAGACATTTCCTATTTAATTTTTCATTAGAAAACGATTGACATAAGTTTTAGTACGCTAACATGAACCGTTCTCGAGATATTGCACAATTTTCAAGAAAATTATCAAAAAGTGATATAAAATAGAAAAAAAAAATTCCTATTGAGAAACATGTTCACTTTTCATATGTAATATCATGCGATAAATTGGGTGACATCATTCTCGTGGATCTAGCTCGTTCCATTCATGAAAAAAGATACTTTGAGTAATACTTTTGTATTTGACCGCCAATAGTCATTTATCTGCTGTAAGAATAACTTATTTCTTCGTCCATAAAGCTTGGCGAGATTTTGGCGACAAAATTGGCGAAATGTAGCCAACTTGGCGACTTTTTGAAATGTTGCCAAATTAACGAAAATCTCGCCAAATGGATAAAAATGACGCTAAATCAATGAAAATGACGACTAATTTTCGAAAATTCAATATCTTGAAAAAAATATTAGTATCTACTATAAGAAAAACCTATTTTTTTTACTGTAAAAGTACATTCATTACATTATATAAGGAAAGTCATGTGTTGCCCACATCAGATTTTTTTTCTATTATATTGCATTCTAAATACGTTTTCAAGTTATTGAAGCATTATCTCAGAAATGTGATATGTATCTCAGAAGTGTGATGTGGTAGAGGTATTTGGAAGGCATTTTTTGTCTTCAACATGTCAAATTCATACAAATTCATTTGTTTGTAAGCGATTATGAGATCAAGCGTGAACTTAGATGTTTCATAGAGGGTATACTGACAGGGAGGCACAAACTGCGGCGATAGCCAGTCCGAAAAAGTGACATTACAAAGTCTCTTAAACGAAGAACTTTTTAACTAAATTGATTTCCAACACAAGGGGCTAAACCATAGACTATTCGCCCGGGACGGATCTCGAGTAACTGAGATGGAGCCGACAGAAACCAATCATCAACCAGTGCATCGGGCAAACCAATAAGCATGCAAGTGAAGTGACCAACCAGAGGCTACAGTCCGAGGTGTAACATCATCCCACTACCAACATTGACAAAAAACTTTCTCAAATAATCCCTTTTTCACAGATTTTGGTGATGTGTGCCTGGATATGTGATCATTTGTCCAACAAAAGGTAGGGAATCTCAGATACAAAAATGCTAAATCGTCTATTCAATAGCATTCTCCGATGCAAGGCTGATCTTCACAGCGCATAGAACGTGCCAGAATTATTCCACTTGGTGAGTTTTTTACTCTTACCCCTTCCTATTAATTCTTCGCAAATTCCTCCCCCCTGACACACACACACACACTGTCTTACGCCTCTGAGAGATCTTAATGAAATTAACTAGTCCTAATTTGACTTAGCTGGTATTTTGGGGAAACTTAGAATTTGCAGACTGGATTGTCAATTATTTCGGATAATTTAATATGCCTAGATAGTGTATGTATATTCAATTGTAAATATCTTACCTGTAAATAAAATTATGCATTTTATGGATTTATGTAAGATTTATGTGACTATTCACGCCTCTAGCTGGCATTTTTAGCAATTTATTTATCATCTTAAGATGAGAGATAAACGTTGTACTACAGCGAATTACCCAGCGTTATTCGAGTTCTAAATAAGCACTACTTAAATAATTCAGATAGAGATAACACCACTCAATTTCTAAATGACCTGTTTATTACTCATAATTATAATATAATACCAAATTTAAAAGCTATATTACCAAATGAAAACGTATAATACCAAATTATAAGATTCGCGATGCTCAAGAGTTAAATCAGTGATTAATTTAATAATTTAAACCAAGAAGTGGAGAACAGGTTCACTTTCCAAATCTGTTTGAATCACCCTCAGTTTAAATTTAAATCAACAAAAAATGCAACATCAATTTAACCCCTCGAGAAGGAATTAAATAGAGGCAAAGTGACGTCACAAAGTTTCGTCAAAGATCAGAATATAGGAAATCGGGTGACCATTACCCATTTCGCTTTTTGCTGACAGTAAAACACGTGTTATAAATGGTAATTTCTAAATGTTTGCATAATTTCAAATCGTAATTTCTAATGTTTGCATTTACAAAATATTTTGCATAATTGTATTTTTTATGTATTTTACGTAGATTGTTTGTATATGAGTTCTTATACATTTAAAAACAGCAATAACTTGCTATGTAAATGTATTAACCTATACATAAAAATGAAATTGCATCACCTAGGAAAATGTTTAAATTATGATATTCATGGAATTAAAATTAGAAACAAAAATTCTAAATAAATTTAATTTTAGGACTGTAATTTTTTTATTTTATTTTACTTTTATTTATTTTTTATTTTTTTAAATAAATATATTTTGTTATATTTGTGTGTATTTCGATTTTACAGCTGAATAAGTAATGTTTGTGTGTAGTGAATTAAAACTAAATCTTTCTCCAATATTTTAAGATAGCTGAGATTTATAAGCTGAAATAGCTGAGTATTATATAGATTGTTAACATCTTGTGACATAAATCCCTTACCTCGAGACAAATTCCATGGCTTCATGACTAAAATGTTCTACTACAGACCAACAACAACTTATTAAATTAATATATAAGATTCAAAAATGTTAAAATAATTAACCAAGCAAACTTATTTAAAAGAGTTTTACACCAAATTCCCAATTAAAATAAAGAATCTGATTAGTACACCCTTTGAATAACGGAAACTAAATAAATTTTCATTCAATCAATAGTAAGCCACCCTTTACAGATAAATCAATCCCGTTCCGTTTCTTTTTCGATTTCCGTCGGAAATTAAGATCGTTAAATGAAAGTAGTTTAGAAAGCTGATTAATTGTATCCCCATTCACTTCGATCATTAATGAAAATCGATCACAATATTTACTTTTATAACTACCCAAAATTCGATAAGACTCGGACGCATTTTTCTTTTAATTTTCTTGTTGCCATTAAAGCTCAAAAAATTATCTTTCGTTAATGTTTCCTCATAATGTGCTCCTACGCATTCTTTGAAATGAATTTGAAATTCTTAAAATCAATATTAGTTAAAAGATTGATTTGCTTTATTATTTTTATTCCCGTTTAATTTTCTATACTTGATTTTATGTAAGGAAGTTATTATTTTTGCTTTTACTGCAGAAATCAGGATTTGCAAATGAGAGTTACAGTAGCGAAGTATGAAATTTCAATATAGGCATAAAATTTAGTCATAAATTTTAAATGTGTGAAGCATAAAATTTTAATGTGTTGATAGATTAGCGTAACGGATATCAAACTCTATTCATCCAAGAACCCTCTTATAGTCTTTTTATTTTAATTGTAGCTCCTGACTGTCCTTATCTTTCAATTGTTCCTCTTGATTTTTAACTTTTTTAAATTTGCTCCCTGACCATCTATATACACTCTGTTATAAAAAATAATATATGCAATATAAGAAATTGCTCTACAGCCGCAAAACTCGGAAGGTATGTGTCGTTTAAGAAGGTATTCAAACCGATATTCGGTGCTGCATAAAATCAATGAAGTTGATTATGTCCCTCTACGAAAAATTCTGCCGCAAATGTAGCAACTGGTCAGCTAATTCAGTGATACTCTGAAAAGACTACAATTACCGTCCCAGCATGTCCCAGCATGTCCCAGACATGTTCGATTGGGAATAGACCTGAAGACCTAGAAGGCCATGAAAGGATATTAAATACTCGAAGACATTGTTAAGAAATTCGTGCAGTATGTGCTCGGGCGTTGTCCTGTTGGAAAATGGAACCTGTGTGACTTGACAATATAGGCTGGGCAATCAGTTGCAGAATATCGTCAACGTACAAACCAGCTGTCAAATTGGCTTGCAGCAAAACAAAAAGAAATCGACTTCAACGAGATGTCTCCTCAGACTGATATACCCCGAATGTTGTCCGTGTGCCGCTCGACATCAAACTCGGTCATCAGCATTGAAAGACAAGCGGGAATCGCCGCTAAAGACAACATATCTCCAATTGAACACTATTCAGGCTGACCGAACTCGGCACAAATCCAGACGGCTCTGCCGCTTTTTAGGTGTCAGTAATAGTAGCCTTAATGGACATCATGGAAAACATTTTTCATGTTCGTAACAATATAATCAAATACATATTCAAAATATGCTATAGCTTTAATTCCATTATTTATTCGTTTTAGTAAATTCGATAAATCATTACATATATTCGTACATATTTATAGTCACATACCTTTAACGTTTAGATAAATTGATAAATGATCTTGAAAATCTCCTTCTACCACTATAGGCAACAGTTTGGACAACAATTCAGATTGCATAAATGAAAGTTGTTTGCTTTGAAAAGATTCATGGTTTCCTTAAAAATCTGACTCCAAATATTTGCAAAATGTTATTTTAGTAATTATCTTCAAGTGTATTCGCTTAAATATGATACATCCAAATCTTACTAATACTGTAATATGAGAAAAAAATAAATATAATCTGTCGCATTTTATGCCTTGTTCAAAGATACAGTTGTTAAAACAGGAAAACTGTTGATTTTATTTCGATATCGTTCCCATTGCCTGGGGGCAGCATCTGAAAAACACCTGATATGGGCAGCACATACCTTTCCTTGCAGACTTTAATATATTTTCTCTTTATTTCTTTAATAATTATTAATTTGAGTTTTGTCCACAAAAAAGCACGCATGCTTAATTGGAATTACACTGAATTTGAGCATTTGATTCAATTTTCGTTTCTATTTGGTAACTGCATGTATATTCAAAGTATGTATATTCATGTACATTATTACTGGAACCCTATCGAAAATCGCAACCCGAGTCTCCGACGTATCTCCCATTTTGTGACCTCTAGAACACGAAAAAAACTATTTTAGCGTGACGTCTGTATATGTGCCTGTGTTTTTGTTGTTGAGACCCAGACCGTCCGACAAACCAGAAAGGTGTAAGGTAACCGTTTGGACGGCCGGGAAGTGCCACCCAATTTAGACCGGAACCCAGTGGGGTAGGCATCCACAAGGACCGTACCCTCCTTCCCCTGCCACCAACCTCTCGGAAGGACTTACGGACCCACATGTTTAACGTGATCGTACTCCGCTTGAACACAGCGGCAGTTGTGGCAGCGTGCAAATCTAGCACGCAGACCACCGGGCTACCGCGCCCGAAATGTGTCAACAGCACGCAGTGTTCCCAGGTGGTCACCCACCAAGTACTAACCGCGCCCGATGCTGCTTGACTTCGGTGATCTAGCAAGAACCGGTGTTTTCAGGTGTGCCTGTGTGTATGTATCAATGTGTGTGTGTGTGTGTCGGTGCAATGTATATAGACAGTATACATAAAACATACAAAACAGTCGGTGCAATGTAGACAGTATACATGTAGACAATATATAAACTTTAATGAATGCAAAATTGATGCAAAGAAAAAAAATGATATAAAATGTAGGAACATAATTTTGAAACGTTTGAAACAGTCGAAAGAAATGAAAAAATTAAAAAGAAAAAAGAAGACCAAATATACATGCAGAAAGTTGATCAGTGCAAAAATATAATCCATGTTCTAATGATCAAAAGATAATTAAAAGCACAATCAACTGATAAATTAGGAAATCAGTTAATATCATCATATTTTTACTTTCATTATATATATTGTATAATGTATCAGGAAAATGTAGTGACGGGGTCGAAAATTCGAATTCCAGTTTTCGACGGGAGAGCACGTTCCAAGTATCCCTGAATACCAATGAAACGTTTTTGAGATTATGTCTGTGTGTGTATATGTGTGTGTCAGTGAGACTGTGGACACGATATCTCATCAACGAATGAAGCGATTCGAGCGAAAGTTGGTACAAACATTACAATCCGTGAATACTGGAAGCTTATTATTTTAAACGCAATCATAAAAAAATCAAAACCTTTAATAACTTTGCTTAAATATTCATTTGTTATGTAATCGCTAGCAAAAACCATTCTCCAGCTATTGCAGGTTTTTCAAATAAATTTATCAAAAAATGAAATCAAATAAAAAAATAATAACTATTGAAAAACATGTGTGTTCACTTTTCATATGTAATATCATGTGATATATTTTGTAGCATCATTCTCGTGGTTCTAGCTCGTTCCATTCATGAGAAAATATACTTTGGGTAATACTTTTGTATTTGGATGCCAGTAGTCATGTATCTGCTGTAGAATAACTTATTTCTCCGTCCATAACGCTTGGCAAGATTCTGGTGACGAATTTGACGGATGGTCTCCAACCTAGAGATTTTTTAAATGTTGCCAAATTAACAAAAATGCTTCCAAATTTATAAAACTGGCTCTAAATTAATGAAAATGACGACTAATTGATGACAGTTCAATATCTTGGAAAGAACATAAGAATAACCCATTTCTCCATCCGTCTGTCCGTAACGATTGGTGAGAAATTTAGCGGTACGTCGCCAACTTGGCGACTATTTTAAATGTTTTTAAGAGACAAAAATGTCGCAAAATAAATAAAAATGACACCAAATGAGAAGTAATGTTTCGTAAATTCTGATTTCTGTCATATGACGGGCATACCTTCTAGTTGTAGGATAAAAAAATTCGGAGACTGGCTTACTTGACGAATATGATTTATTGATATCATGTGTTACACACAACCACCTTCAAAGTACTCCCCCTCGAAGCTCTACACTTCTGCCAACGCGAGTACAATTGTTGAAAACATTCCTGGAAGCATTTGGATAAGATGGTCTTCAGTGCGGCCGTCGCAGCTTCCTCAACCTCAGATACACTCTTGAAATGGAGGCCTTGGAGTTCGTTTTCGAGACGGGGGAAAAGGTAAAAATCGCATGGGGCAAGATCGGGTGAGTAGGGAGGGTGTCGAATGCCCAGGCTGACCGATTCATCCGAAGATTAGGAGCAGCAATGTGGGCGTCCGGAGTAGGGAGGGTATGGAAGGGTTGCCGTTCCCTGTTTGGAAGTGCGGACTGCACCATGAAAGACCGATGAGCTGGGGCATTGTCATGTTGCAGCACCCAATCCTTGCTTTTCCAGTGTTCTGGACGTGTCCGACGGATTGCATCACGGAGACGAGCTAGTATCTGTATGTACCTCTCCGTTTTCTCTGTTGCCCTTCCGGTATGAACTCGTAATGCATCAAGCCCTCCTGGTCAAAAAACACCTCCAGTATTACCTTCCCCTTTGAATGGTCGAAACGAAACATTTTTGACTTCGGCGAAGATGGTGACTTTCACTGTGAGGACTGCCGTTCTGTCTGTGGGTCGTTCAAGATACACCACGTCTCATCACCGGTGATAATTTCTGAAAAGAATGTCGAATATTGGTCAGCAACGTCACTAAGTTATCCACAGATCCGCATTCACTCATCACACTGATCGTCGGTTAGCATTTTTGGTACAATGTGTTGATACACACGATACATGTTCAGTTTCACCGTCAGGATAGCATGGCAGCTCCCGTACGAAATTCCTGCTTTTTAAGCAATGGCGTTAATGGTTTGACGTCCGTCGGCACTCACAATTTCCGCCAACTTTCCAATGTTGTCCTCTATAATTGTTGTTGACGGTTGCCCAGTCAGCGGATTGTCTTCTATGTATTCACGGCCGTCTATGAATCCATGAAAACACCTTAGAAGGACACATTGCTCTCTCTCTGTACACCTGCTGCAACACGTGCAATGTTTCTGTCGGCGATTTCCCCAAACTCTGGCAAAATTTAATATTCGCACTTGTTCTTCAAACGCCATTTCCGTTTTCGACGAACGCGAACGACTACAGTTCACTGATACGCATTGTCTGGAAAACCCTACTCTGCGGACCTGCTTCTTCCTTTTCACATCTCGCGTCACGTGTGCCTCTACGCCACGATAAAATAGTTTCCCTCTCCTCCAATCAGGATAGGAGATATCAGCATAGTCTCCGAAATAAGAAATGCTCTTCTCTCCGTTTGTCTGTAGCAGTTGGTGTTTCATTTGGCGAATTTGCGAATAATTTACCAAAGTATCATCAACTTGGCGATATTTCGCCCCAGATTGACAAAAGTAACGTCAAAATTGCAAAAATGACTCTAAATAAATGAAAATTACGCCTAATTGATGAATTAATTATTATAATATTTTAATACATGGGCTATATTGCTTATTGAGGATGATATCAATATTGAGAATTGTTTATTTAGAGTTGCGCGAAATAGAAGTTAATTGTGTGCATTGAAATACTTTTACATATTGTTATCCGGAAAATTCCCAAATGCACAATTAAACGGTAAAACATAGTACCGTGGATCTTATACATTATTTTTAGACTGTAAAGGTAGTAAATTCAGGGCATTATATAAAAAAAGACAAGTGCTGCTCATATCATATGTTTCAAATAAGAATACAGTTTTTAATTCTGCCGAATTATTTTTTACTTTTACAAATACTTGAAAACCATAATGATTGATTAGCATAAGGATAAATGAAAATTTTTAGATAAATGAATTTTTTTTTTGTATGGAGACAAGGAAATTTATAATGATCGGCGTCCTCGAAGGAATTGCAAATGAAGTTAGAAATTTATTTAGTAAAGAAGTAATAAATGTAATCTAAATATGGTCCGTGACCATTTAAATATTATAAAGAATTTATTAAAAATTTGTAGTTTAAGATGAGCGATTGGAAGTACAGATTTAGAGGGATCATGAGTATGGGGGGAGATACATTCATTTAAATAATTTTATCGTAGATCAATTAAATTATTTTTACAAAAAATTTTAAACATGAGTACTGGAAAGGAATTTTAGCAAATACTTCTGTAGATGTAGCAATTTTGGCGTAATGATTAGCAGTTACATTTCACAAATAATTCGCATGAGATTTAACCCAAGAAATATTCATTATTGTTCAGAATTAATAATTTACTTTCAATATTTTTAATATAATTGCATTTTCTTGAGATAGATTAAAGAACAGAAATAGAATAGAGGCTGACAGAATAAATATCGACGTTTATGTTATTTTCAGCAGCCAATGAACAGCCTATGCAATGGCATGTAATTTCAGGCAGAAAAACTGAGCATCAAGTCTGTAGACAAAAGATCATGTATAAAAATGCAAATGACAAAACCAACGTTTCCATTAATTTTACAACCATCTGTATACATTTTATATATAGTATTAATATCATCATAATAATTTGGAAATTGTTCTATGCCCACAACAATTGCTATACCAAACCTTATATCTACAGCTATATGGAACGCAATGTAAAGAAGTAATAAAAGTTGAAATATCCGTTACGATTTTGATTATGATTTTAATTAAATCACAGATACGTAGACTTCCTACTAATCACTATATTTAGAACCTAATACTATAACTCTATATAACCTATTACTATAATTCTATATAACCTAATACTTTACTTCCTATTGCTAAATCTATATGGAACATGAAGTTATAATCATATATTCGTTTACACTTTTATCTTAATTTAAATTGACCCAGTTACTATTACCATAACAGACATTACAACATCACTACATTTATGAGAGGTAATGTCTCACTTCTAATTGTATTAAAATATTTGAAAACATATTAGTTAAATATTGAGATTCACTAATGTGAATTCCTTTCAATTTTTTTCACTTTTTCTCCGAGCTATTCTGAGCACCTTCCCTTTACGAATCTTAATTTTAAACTCCCTTTTCCACCACCCAAAATGTCTCTTAAACCCTTTTGCACAATCCATTGTAAAATGAGCATCTTGCAATGGCGCACTTTGTTTTTAATAAACTGCTATGAGATACAAAATCGTCTGCACAGATTTCACTAATTATAGACAAAAGTTTCTTGGCAATGAGACGAAGATGAGATGGGGAAGTTTTTACGCATTATGCTAAATTGGAATTCTTTTCGCTTATAACTTTAGAAAATCTAATTAAATTTACTGAAAGTGACTTTGCAAGTGACATTTATGGACACATTTCCTCGGGGAGTCACCTTTTAAAAGTTTGGAATGAAAACTTCTGAAAAACTATTCTCAAAGTGAATCTTACATAGTGAAAAATATACCAATGCCTGTATATCCACTGTAGTGGAAATTCGAAGCTTCGGACAACTGGAAAATGCAATATAGCCGAATTTCCTGGACGACAAATCTTTAAGGGTTTTTTAATTCTAACTTGTTTAAAAGTTATGAACTTCACGGTGAAAACACCGTTTGAGTCCAAACTCGTTCGATATAAAAATGGAGAAATTTGTAAATCTAGCTTATAGAGAATACAATTCTGCTCGAACGCTAACACTTTCTTTCGTAGGTAGTCTTTGAACGATATCTCATACTTTTAGTCTAGTACACACTTGAGTGCTGTAAATTTAACAATTTTCAAATTTCATAGATTTTAAAAATAAATTAAAAATTTTTTAAATGTGGTATTCTGTAAATATTATAAATCTGCTCTGAAAAGTTGCTATAAATTGAAAGCAAATTTTTGAAAATAGCATGTAAAACCTTATTTTTACTTTTCTGGGATTTTTCTTCTGAAGAATTTCTTTTTTCTGAAATTGTGATCGAGTAATGAGGTAAGTTTCAGCTTATTTATTCAGATTTCTCTTCTAGAATGATTTTAAACAGAATTTTCAATGCATATGCTAGCCTTTTTTTAACTGTCTTAATTAAAGCGTATGCATAGTTTTGTTGATTTGTTTGAAAAAGTGATTGTTAAAACGATGACAAGGCGGGACTACGCCTATTAAAAACTGAATGACTGTGTTTAATTATTCTCTGATTTTTTTTTTATTCTGGGAAATGTTGGGTACATTTTCTAATACTATATACGAATAGCCTTTTTCTCTATCTGTCTGTCATGCTTGACGACACATTTGACGACATTCGCAACAAATATAAAGCAAAACAATCAATTTGGCGACTTTTGTAAAATGTGTCCAAGTCGACTACTCTAAAAATTAATCTCTAAAAATTAAATTTTACGTTTTTTATAATTTCCATCTCTTTGTGGAATTACTTACTTAATGTCTTTGATTTATAATAAAACGCATTGCACTGTTCGTGGGATACATATAACCGTTCAAAAATATCCAAACACTGCTCATTAATCCAACTCCTAGTGTCGTACAGTCCAACCAATGTATCATTAAACTCGCAATAATGTCTACTATAAATAAATGTGAATTCATTTGAATAAGGGGGCGTCTTTATTTAGTAACTCATTATTTCCGAATATTTAAATGACAACACCCAATTTTAGTCATCATAAATTTTTTTATGTCAACAATATGATAAATACAAATTTGTGGAGATTTCGAACATATATAAAGGAGATATCGGAGACTATCATTCGGAGTCCGTCTCCATATTTTTAACGTAGTAAAATGAAGAGCACGCGTACTCTGCAGTTATGCCTTTTCTATTTCTTTGATATGGCACAATCTTATCAATAAGCTCGAGCTTGTGAGAGCTCAAATTTGTGAATTTTAGGAGTATGATAAACGACATTTTTAACCATCAATATGTTAATATTAAATGAGGTTTTTGAAGTCATAAAATTTAGTGCTCTTGGGGTCGCTAATCAATTTAAAATCCAAAGTTAGGTAAAAATCATTAGAATTTCATTCAAATTATCCAATATTTTTCTCAATTTCTACTTATATCGATTTAATTAGAAACTATATAATATTTCTTTAACTATTGACTTTCTTTTTAACATAGCTCACAAATGCGTATCGCATTTAAACATTAAATGATATTAAACAATTTTTTTTCTCTTTTTTTCTGGGCATAATTTGTTTTAATTTTTTAACTAAAATACAAGATTTATAATACTTTCTAATATACAAAGAAGCTTTATTTAATTTGTTACAACTTACTATAATCTCTAATATATACATGAAACATTACAACTAAATAAGACGTAATGTGGCAATTCCTGTCAAGAACGTCTTGGATATGTTTATCACATCCAAACATTTAGTGTTTTCAAATGAATCATACTAATCACTATCTTCCTATTAATCACTATATCTAGAACCTAACACTATAACTCTATATAACACATTACTAAATTCTATATAACCAAATACTGTACTTCCTATTGCTAAATCTATATGAAACATAAAGTTATAATTATATATTCGTTTACACTTTTATCTTAATTTAAATTGACGCAGGTACTATTACCAGAACCGACATTACAACATCACTACATTTATTTCAGGTAATTTCTCACTTTTAATTGTATTTAAATATTTCAAAACATATTAGTTGAATTTTGAGATTCACTAATCTGAATTCCACTCAATTTTTTTCCCTTTTTCTCCGAAGTTATTCTGAGCACCACCCCGTTACGAATCTTAATTTTAAACTCCCCTTCCCACCATCCAAAAGGTCTCTTAAACCAGTTTGCACAATACCTTGTAAAATGAGCATCTTGCAATGGCGCGCTTCGTTTTTAATAAACTGCTGTGAGATACAAAATCGTCTGCACAGATTTCACTAATTATAGACAAAAGTTTCTTGGCAATGAGACGAAGATGAGATGGGGAAGTTTTTACGCATTATGTTAAATTGGAATTCTTTTCGCTTATAACTTTAGAAAATCTAATTAAATTTACTGAAAGTGACGTTGCAAGTGACATTTATGGACACATTTCCTCAGGTGAGTCACCTTTTAAAAGTTTGGAATGAAAACTTCTGAAAAACTATTCTCAAAGTGAATCTTACATAGTGAAAAATATACCAATGTCTGTATATCCTCAGTAGTGGAAAATCGAAGCTTCGGACAACTGGAAAATGCAATATAGCTGAATTTTCAGGACGACAAATTTTTTCAAGATTTTTTATTCTAATTTGTTTAAAAGTTATGAACTTAAGGGTGAAAACTCGTTTGAATCAAAACTCGTTCATTTTAAAAATGGCGAACTTTGTTAAAGATCGCCATTTCTAAATCTAGCTTATAGAGAAGACAATTCTGCTCGAATGCTAGCACTTTTTTTCGTAGGTAGTCTGCGAACGGTATCTCAGACTTTTAGTCTAGTACACACTTGAGTGCTATAAATTTAACAATTTTCAAATTTCGTAGATTTTGAAAATAAATTAAAATTTTTTGGAATGTAGTATTCTGTCAATATTATAAATCTGCTCTGAAAATTTGCTATAAATTGAAAGCGAATTTTTAAAAATAGCATATAAAACTTTATTTTTACTTTTCTGGGAATATTTTTTTTCTGAGGAATTTCTGTTTTCTGGAATTGTGATCGAATAATGAGATAATTTTCAGCTTATTTATTAAGATTTTTGTTCTAGAATGATTTTAAACAGAATTTTCAATGCATGATGTGCTAGCTTTTCTTTAACTGTCTTAATTAAAATTTAAGCATAGTTTTGTTTATTTGTTTGAAAAAGTGATTGTTAAAAAGATGACAAGGCGGGACTACGCCTATTAAAAACTGAATGACTGTGTTTAATTATTCTCTGATTTGTTTTTATTCCGGGAAATGTTGGGTACATTTTCTAATACTATATAAGAATAGCATTTTCCTCTATCTGTCTGTCATGCCTGATACCACATTTGACGACATTCGCAACAAATGTAAGGCAAAACAATCAACTTGGCGACTTTTGTGAAATGTGCCCCAGCTGACTACTCTAAAAATTAATCTCTGAAAATTAAATATTACTTTTTTTATAATCTCTATCTCTTTGTGGAATTATTTACTTAATGTATTTGATTTATAAATAAAACGCATTGCACTGTTCGTCGGAAACATACAAACGTTCAAAAAATATCCAAACACTGTTCATTATTCCAACTCCTAGTGCCGTACAGTCAAACGAAAGTATCATTAGATTCGCAATAATGTCTATTATAAATAAATGTGAATTCATTTGAATAAAGGGGCGTCTTTATTTAGTTACTCATTATTTCCGAATATTCAAATGACAACACCCAACTTTAGTCATCATAAGATTTTTTATGCCAACAATATGATAAATACAAATTTGTAGAGATTTCGACCATAAATAAAGGAGATATACGGAGACTATCTTTCCGAGTCCTTCTCCATATTTTTAACGTAGTAAAATGAAGGTCACGAGTACTCTACAGTCATGTCTTTTCTATTTTTTTGATATGGCAAACTCTTATCAATAAGCTCGAGCTTGTGAGAGCTCAAATTTGTGAATTTTAGGAGTATGATAAACGACATTTTTAACCATCAATATGTTAATATTAAATGAGGTTTTTGAAGTCATAAAATTTAGTGCTCTTGGGATCGCTAATCAATTTAAAATCCAACGTTAGGTAGAAATCATTGGAATTTTATTCAAATCATCCAATATATTTTTCAAATTCTACTTAGATCGATTTAATTAGAAACTGTATAATAAATATTTCTTTGACTATTGACTTTTATTTTCATAGCACACGCAAGGCGTATCGCATTTAAACATTAAACGACATTAAACATTTTTTTCTTCATTTTTTTTCTGGGCATAATTTGTTTTAATTTTTTAGCTGAAATACAAGATTTATAATGCTTTCTTATATACAAAGAAGCTTTATTTAATTTGTTACAACTTACTATAATGTCTAATATATACATGAAACATTACAACTAAATAAGACGTAATGTTGCTATTCCTATCAAGAACTTCTTGGATATGTTTATCACATCGAAATATTTAGTAATTTTTAAATGAATATTTAATGCCGTGTAATAAACCAGAATGTTTCATTCTATTTTTTGTACAATGACACTTATGTAAAAATTTCAAGTGTCATCGCCTCCGGCCATTATTATGGAACAGAAGCTATTACTCCATGTCATCATGAAAATTTAACAAAATATTTTTAATTATACGAAACTCTTTATTAATTATATAAACACCTTGATTTATCTGTCCATTTATCTATCTATCTTTGGGTAACGCTTGGCGAAAATTTCGAAGACAAATTTGGCTAGATAAGGCCAACTTGACGACGTTTTTAACTGTTTTGAAATTGACGAAAATGTCGCCAAATTGATTAAAGTGATGCCGAATTAATAAAAATGTTGGCAAATCAATAAAATTAATTGCGTTTTGAAAGGGAATAGCATTATAATGATGTTTCGATAACATTTGTCAAGTCCAACCATCCCACTTGGCGACGAATTTGGCGACTTTTTAAAATGTTGCCAAATTTATCAAATGTCGCCAAATCGACAAAAATGTTGGAAGTCAATAAAAATGTCACCAAATGAATAAAAATGTTACCAAATTGATAAATATGGTGCCAAATCGATGAAACTAATTCTGAATTGAAAGGGGGTAGTATTGCAATGAGATTTCGAAATCGTTTGTCTGTCAGTCCAACTGCCCCACTTGGTAACAATTTTGGCGAGTTTTTTAAATATCTCAAAATTGAACAAATTATCACAAAAATTAAAGAAAATGTCATCAAATCGATGAAAATTCAATATCTTGGACAAAATATAAGAATCTACTATAAGAAAAAGACATTTCTCTATTCGTCCGTCCATGACGTTTGGCAAAAATTTTGGCGGGATGTCGCAAATGTCGCCAAATTGATAAAAGTGACGCCAAATGGAAGGTAATATTTTATTAATCAGGTTTACAAAAAAAAAAAAAAAGGAATTGAATCAATATATGCAACCCCGTACTACTTATATTGTCGCAGATTAGAAAATATGCCAGTATGTTAGTAGAAGATTACGCGTATTACAACATAAGTCTGAAAAATATTTGCCAAAATAAAAGAGATGACGTAACAAATTGAAAATATCAATATTCCCCGTACTCTTTATACCAGAAGGTCGTAATTGATTCCAATATATGCCAATATATATCAAAACATATGGCAATATACCTGTACTACTTATAATTTCGTAGAAGATATACCCGTGTATTTGTAGAAGATTACTTATACAACGTACAATATATAACTTTAAACAATTTTTGTCATAATAAAACAATGGCATAATAACTTGAAAATATCAATAATCCCTGAATCAATAATTCCCGAAAATATCAATAATAATAACGTTTAAACCTGAAGACCGTAACTGATATTATCCAATCAAAAATGGTATAAGAAACATCAAATCGTTCTTTTCTAAAATATATTTTTATATCCATTTATTTATTATTCAAATCGAAAAAATAATAATCAAAATTAACAGACAAATTTAATTTTATTGCGTTTCTGAGCAACATGATATAAGATAGAATCTTCCTCATAAACTGCGAAATTAAATAACCATTTTGATTTCTTTATACTTTTCATTGTTCAGTAAAAGCTTGTGAAGATTAAACCATGGAGATAGATTTCCCATTTAAATCAGGTTTCAAGCAATGCATGTTTTCAGAAATTGACTAATTAGCGCAAAAAATCTCCCATCAAACTCAGGGATAAGGTTTTAATTCATTATCAAACGATTTTCAAGCTCTTCGTTTCGAAAAACCACGGAGTTAGAGAGTAGGTTCCTAGGAAAAAGTTTCGTTTTCATTAATATCGTGACGACCCCTGGTCTTAGATACTCGAAACCTGGACTACATTTATGGGGGGCTATTTCAAGGCTATCCACAAAATTTCATCAAATTCATTTTAGCCGTTCTCCCGCAATGATGAGACAAACGAAAATTTCGTATTTTAAATCGGGATGACCTACTTCTCAGTATTAACTTTCCTATTCAATTATCCGTGTATCATCTGTACCATGGAGTTCTGTACTATACGCAGTGGCGAAGCGTCAGGGAAAGCAATTGAAAAGAGCCTTGCTGCCCCAACCGGGAATCGAACCCTGGATCTCAGAACGCCCACCCGACACTACCGTTGAGCTACTGAGACGAAATTGCAAGCTCTTATCGTTGAAGTGGACTCTGCATTCTCCACCCTCTAATGTTAAATTGGCGGGCAACTGACAATCTGAATGACCACCTCCTGCTATTTTTATACCTCAGGTTAGCCTCCTGCTACTACTATTTTTACCCAGGTTAGTATCCTGTGTGGTCGTTGTCCTCTCAATTTGAAATCGGCTCTCAATCTTGCAGAGTCTACTGAATCCGTACTACTCGTACTAAGGTCACTTTCAGACCTCCAACATCAACAACTGTATTTGCAATAAATTCGGTGACGTTGACCATTACATTTTCGATTGTCCTTTTTCTAAAAAATTTCATCTCTGCAAACCTCCCCCCTCTAATAAACCAATTTGGTTCTCCAAAGTTCGTTCAAATCCCTCTTCAGTAGATAAAATTAAAAACTGTATTCTTGTTTCCATGGAAATTTCTAATAAAGTGACCTAAGCTTATGAGTAGATTCTGCTCTCATTTAATTTTGATCATAGAATCCCTTTATTTCATTCTTATTAACTTATATGAACTTATTGTGTTCCCTCTATTTTTTTCTTAAAAAAAAAAAGCTATGTTAACTGTTCTTATTTTTTTTTATTTTTCTTTTGACACTTTTTATTTGTATTTTTTCTTATTTTTCTTTTCTAAATTTTATTCTAAATTCCTGTTTTTTGTTTTCATACGCCAAATTTTTTTTTTCCTTTTCATATATTTTCTTTTTATATATTTTCTAAATTTTACTTTTAAAATTTTATTATTTTCTTTCATTTTAATCTATATTTTATTATGTTATTATACCTCACTCTAAATATTAGTTTTCAATGATCTTTTTATCTATATTCGCAATAACCATTTTCCCATTTTTGTAAAATGGACGTACTTGTCAAGTTCAAATATAATGTAAAACTGTCTGTTTAATCACAATATTTATTATAAATTGTAATATTTTTAGACCCAAATAAAAGTTCGTTTGGTGGGATGGTAGACCTTGGGTGCCTCCTGAATGCAGGAGGTATCCTTTCCCGGCCGTGCAGATAGCTACTCTAAACCCAATATGTAAGTCGCACGTCCTGGGGTCTTCAGACCTCCGACTTCCCTAAGTTTATGAGTAGATTCTGCTCTCAATTAATTTTGATCAATGAATCCCTTTATTTCATTCTTATTAACTTATATGAAATTACTGTGTTCCCTCCATATTTTCTGTTTAAAAAAATAAAATAAAATAAAAAAATTAAAAAAGCTATGTTAACTGTTTCTATTTTCTCAGTTCTATTTTTTCTTTTTATTTGTATTTTTTCTAAATTTTCTTTTCTAAATTGTGTCCCAAATTTCTTAAATTTCTGTTTTTGTTTTCCATATGCCTAAATTCCTTTCCTTTTCCACTTATTTTCTTTTTTATATATATTCGAAATTTCACTTTTAAAATTCTATTATTTTCTTTAATTTTAATCTATTTTTCATTATGTTAATATACCTCACTCTAGATTTTATTTTTCAATGATCTTTTTATCTATATTCGCAAAAACCCTTTTCCCATTTCTGAAAAATGGAAGTACTTGTCAAGTTCAAATATAATGTAAAAATGTCTGTTTAACCACAATATTTTTCGTTAATTGCGATCTTTTTAGACCTAAATAAATGTTTGTTTGGCGGGATGGTAGATCTTGGGTGCCTCCTGAGTGCAGGAGGTATCCTTTCCCTGCCTTGCAACTAGCTACTCTAAACCCACTATGTGAGTCGTACGGTCTGAGATCTTCAGATCTCCAACATCTTTGCACTGACCTACAAAATTGATTTTTTCGGGCTCCATTGTAAAGAGCCTTCCTGCCTCAACCGGGAATCGAACCCTAGATCTCCAAACTGGCCACCCGATGCTCTACCGTTGAGCTGCTAGGACGAAATTGCAAGCTCTTATTATTAAATTGGAGTCTGCAACCTTTACACTAGGTCATATAACCGTCTTAATGTCTAATATTTACATATATTCAGAAAGCGTTCATGTTCACAAATTCTCTCGACGATTCCAAAGATCTTGGCAAACTTCATAAAGAAACACATATTTCCTAACATGAAATCAAAGATGATAAATCACAAGAATTTCTACTTTTTACCTCCATAAATGGTTTACAATTTATGATTTGAATAGAATAAAAACTATAAATTCACATTTATCATTTTCTAACTGTTTTTCGAGATTAAAATGCGGCCTCTTTTATTCAGTGCACTGAAAGCAGAAACCACTCAAGAGTTCTTCCGGCTTTTCTAGCTTCGGATTTTAGATGAGTTGAATATTCATGAAGATTAAACTTAATCGGTTTACGCTCTTTTTGAAATACTTTTTTTAAAATTCGTTTACGAATAATTTGAGGTAATATCAATTTTATTCAAATACTAGCAGCATACCCGTTCTTCGTACGGAGTATATAATATAAAGAAACTTGAAATTCATAATCATGCCCAAATTCTTATAGTATACTAAATGACATGTTTAATCAAAATATTCTGTTAAAATATTTAATATAATGCTCCTAAAAAGAAGTTTAAGAATCTCTGTTCTCGCTATATAAAATTGTCTTCATGGACATATCTGAAGAATAAAACATCTTGGACCCCTTATGTAAGCAAATATAAAAAAAAATATGGAATTGAATCAATATATGCAAAATAAAAGCGTTAAAATTGTATGGGACCCGTACTAATTATATACGCGAATATTAGAAAATATAACCTGTATTAGTAGATTACATGTATAAATTGAAAATACCAATAAACCCGTAATCTTTAAATCTGAAGATAGTAATTTATTCCAATATATGTCAAAATTAAAGTGCTAAAATTATATGGGAAGATATACACGTACTACTTATAATGTCCAATTATTAGTAGAAGATTACCCGTTTTGCAATATGAGTCACAAATGTTTTTTGGTAAAATGCAACAGACGACGTAATAAATTGAATATATAATTAATCCCCTTAATCTTCATACCAGAAGACTGTACTTGATTCCAATATATATGCCAATATATGTCAAAATATATGCCAATATACCTGTACTACTTATATTCTCGTAGGTTAGAAGATATACCCGTGCATTCCTAGAAGATTACTCGTACAACGTACAATATGCGTGTGTCAGCAATTTTTGCCGCAATAAAACAATGGCGTAATAACTTAAAAATATCAATAATCCCTGAATCAATAATTCCGGAAAATATCAATAATAATAATGTTTAATCCTGAAGAGTATAATTGATATTATGCAGTCCAAAATGAAATGGCAATGAAATTTATTTTATATACATATCTTCATTATTCAAATCGGAAAGGATTTAATAAAAATCGTCTGCCGCATAAACACATTGGATTTAAATCCGTTGCTAAGCGACATGATATCATTTGCTTCAAATAAATTGGTAGAAAAAATATCGTCTAAATAGTTATATTTCTATGGAACATTTGGCGACAGTTTCGTCAAATTAGCGACATTTTAAAAAATCGCCAACTTTATCGCCAAGTGGGACTGTAGAACTGACAGTTCCACTTTGCGACAAATTGACGAAATATCATCACAATACTATCCCCTAACAAAAAACAATTAATATCATTTATGTAGCGCAATTTTATCAATTTCAAGATATTTTTATAGATTTGAAAACATTTTTATCAATTTGGTGACATTTTAAAAATTCGCTAAATGTATTACTAAGTAGGATGGTTGATCTGACAGATAAATGCTAACCAAACATCATTTCAGTACTCTCTTCTAACAAAACAAAAAAAAATTTCATTGATATGTAGAAGACCCAAGCCACACGACCAACCCGAAGGTTTATGGCAGCTGTTTGTGTGTCGTTTATATCAATTTGGCGACATTTCCGCCAATTTGGCAAAGTTTAAGAAAAGTTGTCAAATTAGCGATATCCCTCCAAATTCGTAGCTTTGAATTTGCAGATCTGAATGAAACATTCTTATCCCGTTTCAATATACTATATGAAAACACTACAATTGTATTAGAAGATATACCCGCTCTACTCTTTTTCTGTTTCAACAATCGGCTATATGAATTTATTGGCTAAACACAATATATGAGTTTAGTAGCTAAATACGATATAAGCTTGAAAACTCTTTGCCAAAATAAATGAAATTGATCGCAGTCAGCAATTAATATAATTAAAAGAAAAATCAAACCGTCCATCCATAAGATATACTTTTATATCCATTTATCCATTTATTTATTATTTAAATCGAAAAAAAATAATAAAAACATTAACAAACACATTTAATTTAATTGCGATGCCGAGCAACATGATATATCCTCCTAAAATGTTAAAATTTATTAACCACTAACAGCACACCCGTTATTCGTACGGAGTGTATAATTTAAAGAAACTTAAAGTTCGAAATCATGTGCAAATTCTGTTAAAATATTAAATTTATTGCTCCTAAAGAGAAGTTTAAGAATATATGTTCTCACTATGCAAAATTATCTTCACGATCCGATCTGAAGAATAAAACATCCTGCTCCCTTTTGTAAGCAAATTTACAGAAGAAAAAATAGGAATTGAATGAATATATGCAACCCCGTACTAATTATATTGTCGCAGATCAGAAAATATGCCAATGTGTTAGTAGAAGATTACCCGTATTACAATATGCGTCTCAAAAATATTTGCCAAAATAAAAGAGATGACGTAATAAATTGAAAACATCAATAATATCCGTACTCTTTATACCAGAAGGTCGTAATTGATTCCAATATATGCCAATATATATCAAAACATATGTCAATATACCTGTACTACTTATATTCTCGTAGATTAAAAGATATACACGTGTATTTGTAGAAGATTCGTACAACATACAATATATGAGTTTAAACAATTTTTGTCATAATAAAATAATTGCATAATAACTTGAAAATATCAATAATCCTTGAATCAATAATCCCCGAAAATATAAATAATAATAATTTTTAAACCTGAAGACCGTAATTGATATTATCCAGTCAAAAATGCTATAAGAAAAATCAAATCGTTCTTTTCTAAAATATATTTTTATATCCATTTATTTATTATTCAAATCGAAAAAATAATTATTAAAATTAACAGACAGATTTAATTTAATTGCGTTTCTGAGTAACATGATATAAGATAGAATCTTATAACATGTTAAATATGTCATGTCTTATAACATAAACTGCGAAATTAAATAACGATTTTGATTTCTCTATACTTCTCATTGTTCCGCAAAAGCCTGTTTTAAATAAACCTTGAACCATGGAGATAGATTTCCCCTTTAAATCATGTTTCAAACAATTCATTTTTTCAGAAAGTGACTAATTAACGCAAAAAATCTCCCATCAAACTCAGAGATTAAATTTTAATTCACTTTCAAACGATTTTCAAGCTTTTCGTTTGGATAAACCACGGAGTTAGGGAGTAGAACTCCTAGGAAAAAGTTCCGTTTTTCATTAATATCTCGACAACCCCAGGTCTTAGAAACTCGAAACTTGGACAAAATTTATGGGGGGATATTTCAAGGCTATTCACCAAATTTCATTAAATTCGGTTCAGCCGTTTTTCCGTGATGATGAGACAAACGAAAATTTCGTTTTTTACTAATATCTCGAGAACCACTGGTCGTAGAAACTCAAAACACGGATATAATTTTAAGTGGGGCTATTTCTGGGCTACCCACAAAATTTCATCAAATTCGGTTCAGCCGTTCTCCCGTGATGGTGTGACAAACAGACAGACAGACAGACAGACAGACAGACAGACAGACAGATTTTCATTTTTATTTATATAGATATAGAGAGATCTCACAGGAAAAATATTCCCAGTGCCTTAGATGCCGGATTGTACAGACATTAAAAGTTCAGTTTAGGTATAGTGAAAGTTAAAAAAAACCCGATCACTTGAAAGTTATGGCAGCTATTAAAAAATGTAAGACATTACAAAATCCAAATTTGCAATAGAGAAAATGAAAAAAAATGTGAATTACAAAATTAAAGAGAATTATCTACCTTCTTATTCACGTCAGTATAACCAAATTATTTTCTATTTTATAATCATGTACTGTTACTCTTATACTATGCAAATCTTTCTGTTGATCGAATTTTAAAATTATGTACTGCCACTCTAACTCCATGTAAGTCCTTCTATAGATCAAACAGTAGAATCGTATACTATTACGTCAAAACCATCAAAAGTCCCCTGAAGATCAAACAACACCATATAATTCTTTCTGTAGATCCAATGAAAGAATCATGTACTGTTAATAAACATCCTCTAGAGCCATATGTATATTAAACTATAAAATTATGTATTGCTGCTCCAACACCACTTAAGTCCTTCTGTAGACCAAACTGTAGAACCATGTACTATTAAGTCAACAAAATCGAAATCCTGTAGATCCAACTATAAAATTATGTACTGCTGCTTAATCTCCATCTAAGCCCTTCTGTAGATCAAACTATACAATTATGTACTATCGCGTCAACACCGTCTAAATACTTCTGCAGATCAAAATATAAAATTACGTACTGCTGCTCTAACACCATCTAAGTCCTTCTATAGACCATACTGTAGAATCAGGTACTATTACGTCAAAATCATCTAAAACCCTCTGTAGATCAAACTATAAAATTATGTATCACTTCTCCAATACATGCAAAGTCCTTCTGTAAGGCAAAAAGGTAAAATCCTGGACTATTACGCAAACATTATCAAAATCTTTCTATAAATTCAATTATAAAATTTTGTACTGCTTGAAATTATAACCAAAGATAACTCCATAATAGGTATCTGGACAAAATATAAATTTAAAAACAAACGCATCACTACGCAGTACTTCATAATAATCTTACAATCCCATCTTATGTCATTAATTGTGGCAATTTATCTGAAGCAGATATAAGGAACTTCATTATCGGGAAATATGAACTTTAAACTGTCCATGTTTCTGGGTTTTATGAAATTCACTTGCAGATTTTTGCCATCTATAATTTTTTTCACATTGATTTTGTCCTTTTTCTTCGGTGATAGAACAATATATAACTTTAACATTCGCAAATTTAAAAGAATATGGAATATACTATTTTCAACTTCCTTTCCTGAACAGAAGATCGCAGCAACAAAGTGGTATTCCCTTTAAACCCAAACACGAATCGTTAAAAAGGTTTACACGAGTAGAAATCGAATGGATTTAGTTCTTACCGGCAGGTTTTATTTTCTTCCATGTAATCTCAAACCAAACACTTTCAAAATATTTATTTTAGAGATAGTCTTCACATGTTTATGGATGTAAAATGTTACTACTAGATAATATAAGTATTAAGTAATCCTTATACATAGCCTAAGATGTATTTGCTTCTACAATGACTTCACTGGCGATAAAGTTATTATTCAATAAGAGAAGTAAAGTAATGCATTTTTTTAATTTCCTTACAATACATAGAATATCTAAGGAAAAAAGATTGTGATAAAAATTGTGATGGGATTGGACAAAAATTCAACTCTCGGATATTGATGAATTGACGTGTTCTGTGAGTACAAATCAAACATTCTTTGAATTATGTGTACCTATCTATAAATGGACAGATATTTCCTAAACGAATTATTTGATTCAAATGAAATTTTGTAAGGATACAAACTTTCGTTCAAACTGCTGTCTAATATAGTCTATAGTAATACACATCTGTGTTAATAGGATAACCAGTCGATTAAAAATATCAACTACCTTCGGAAGCATAAAGCTCCCTCCTTCTTCAAAATTAGAGACAGAGAAACCACACTACCATATAGGCTAGTACTGTACCATATTTTTATCTACGACAGATGTCTTCTTGCCTGTAGTACTGCTGCTTCTCAGTCTTTTCATACTGGAGATGGCATTTTCCCCCCTAAAATGATTGGTGTTTTTAATCAATTGCTTACGTTTTCTCGAAGTTACAAAGCTTACGAAGTTTGTTTTTACTCTCTTTCGAAGATTTTCTTTCATATTTATACAGTTGGTGAAATCGTTAAACAGAAAAGACCTCATATTACTAAAAAAATTTGAACTATGAATAGCACATCAATTTTTGATCAAGGATTTCTAAAATATTGAAAATCTACGTGGGCAGCGCATGCAAATCTCTACATAATACAATAAATTTACTTATTTACAATAAAGTTACGTATCCACACATGTTTCACGGTGAAAACATTATCTATAAAGTAAAGACACAATGTTTTTAATGTTAAATTGTACAATCGGCCACAAAAAGAAATTAGAATACCGCCTTTTATTCCGCATTCTCGGGTCGTACAGTAAAACAAAATGTACCATTAGACTCGTAATAATGTTTTCTATGAATAAATGAGCAATTAATTTGCAGAATATGTTGTCTTAATATTGAATTTTACTCCAGATCGATTTTTGCAAATCTTGAATAAGAGAGAATGACATGAGACAAAATTCAGCAAATGCTTAATGTTAAATTGTTCAAATCTTTATTTAACATGCATTGATTAAATATCAAATTAAAATCATTAACATTAACTTGGATATATGCATATATGTAACAAAACAATTAGTATTGCACATTTTCCCGGGTGTGCATTAAGATGTCTTTTGCCTAGTTGGTAGGCCACACAGTCTGAGCCGAAGAAGAAGAAGAAGAAGAATGAAAATTACACAAATACATTTATATGTTTTAATTTCAGAAAAGCTACTGATCTTTACTCAGATTTGAGTTCTTACTCTGTTAATGATATCACTACATGAAATTCTTAGTTCCCATAGTGCCCAATGTTAATATAGAATAAATAATACACTTGTTCATTCACCCTATAATGTCACACCACCTTTTCTGATTTGCTCATGGTGTTGTGGGGGGACAGCTGTTTATTTATGTTACGTACACGTTGGTTAGCGTGAATGTACTTCTTGGTTATGTACTGCATTTAAAGTGCTTCATTATCTTGATTGACACTTGTAGTCAAAATGTCAACATGTCGTCACCCACTTTTAATAACACAATCTGACTATTTAGGACAGAGCACCTCGAATTCATGTAATAATATATTTTTGTTAAGCCGTTAGCGAGTGATTACTGCTTGAAATTCAGATGACCTAATGTGAGACCAGATTTGAAACAAGATTTTGCGAAGACAGTTTTATGTTGAATATTTACGGTTGTCTGTAACATTAAACAGTGCATCAGACTTAAGGATGCCAGTTTTATAGCACCCTGATCCGAAAGGTCAGATAGGCCATAAACATAGGGGGATAAAGTGAAGATACGAGATTGGATAAAGATGTTAAACAATTATTCAAGATGTCTGGTCGCATTACCCTAAAGTCGGCCAATCAGAACCAAAGAGGCGTCGAAAGCCATCCGACTCATCCAAAGACGTAGAGCAAAAACCAAAGAGGCATGTAAGACCTCAGGCGAAAAGAGGTTGCAACATATGGAAAGTTCTAGAGATATGTTGACAACAGAAAGAGAGAACAGTAAGAGAGTTCGAGTTCGACAAGAGCAGTCGGAGCAGACAAGAGTCGCAGTGTAGACAGAGTACCAGACTTCGAGATGTACGACTGGCGATGCAGTTATGATGAGGTCAATTTGATTCGTATACAGTGATTGACTTCCGTATGAGATAGCGTACCACACTGGGAGTGGGTACAGTACGATGTACACTGATGAAACAGAACCAAAGGTGGCTATGTCAATGCACAAATACAAAATTGGAGGTATGTGTTCTTATCAATGGTTATAGAAGGTCATAAATGCAGTTTAGGCATTTTAACTTAACTGGTCTCAGATTTGCAATAGTAATATGATAATTGTTGTAATGAATTTAATAATTAATCAAATGTTTTTAATTAATGATTTTATTTTAAAGTCAAATCGATGCAATTAATTCTGGCAATATGTTAATGCATTCAATTCCAGGAATTCGCGCTGAAGATAAATAAGGAGGGTTTAAGCGGCATACAACGCAATGCGTTTTATGGATTTCACGATTTACGATAATTACGGCCATGTTTAATATAATTTAATTGAATATATGCTTTGCATATATTTTTCTGTTTTGTGCACCACACCTAATATTAAATTTGGGTTGCAAGTTATCTTTTATATTTCCCGAAATAATTAGGCAATTAAAGAAATGCTTATTTTATATTGTGATACTAAATGACCCAAGCAAAATGTAAATCAATTTCATCTTTAAAGAAACCTTTGGTAATAATTATCATTTATGAAATTCATATTTGAATATATATATATATATATATATATATATATATATATATATATATATATATATATATGATTAAAAACGTTTGTGAATTTAACGACAATTAATTCAACACTGTGAAAAACCTTGGTAGGAAAATTTTTAGTTAATTCCTTTCAATAATTATTATAATCATTATCAACATTATCAACCATCATATTTTGCACGACAGCCCAGGGTGAGGCATGGCCTTCCGCTGAAGATTCCTCCAGGACTGTCTATTTCTAGATCTGGTCTGCCAGTCTCTTGCTCCTATCACTCTGAAATCCGAATCAACTGAGTCAAGCCATCTCAGCTTTGGTCTTCCTCTTTTTCTACTAGTAAAGGGCCTTGTAACAAACATCTTCTTTACCGGGTCCCTTTCATCCATTCTAAATTATTAAATAACAGACTTATATTCAACATTGCATCATTTTGAAGCTTTTGGGGGGTCTATATATCAATTACCGATGGAAATTACTCAAAACAAAATTGCAGTGCAATGCTAAATTTGAACTCTTGGTGTTTGTGCAACGTGTGATCAGAGATTAGTATTACATTGTGTTAGAGAAAATCCATAATTTAAAGAACAGTGACAAATTTGAAAATGGATTCAGCTTACAGTAGTGGCCAAAATTGTGGAAACCTTTCTAAAAAATTTTATTTTTGAGATTTGATGACTCATAACACCACTTTATTGTACCCCAATACCATGAAATTATATATCAATAGAAAGATAATTTAAACAAGATTGTAATGCAATAGCATTTATGAATTATTTTATAATAGAACGTCATTTATAAAGAAGTAGAGTGAAATACATAGAAAGTATGAGATACACAAAAATCCTCACCATGTCAGTTAACACTGTCAGTTGGGTAGCCATTAGCCTTAATTACGTCCTTACAACGCTTTCCCTTGGAGTGAACCAGGTTTTTTAGTTCTGTAGCTGTTATAAGGTGAAACCAAGATTGAATTATTGCTTCTGTTAATTGGGTTTTATTGCTGGGTTGCTTCTGGCTAACAAGTTTCTTTAGTCGGCCCCATATATTTTCGATGAGGTTAAGGTCTGGGCTATTCCCATGCCATTTCAGCAGTTGAATATGATTATCTTGAAGCCAGTTTTTGCACACATGAGCAACATGATATGGATCTAAATCCTATTGATACGTAAATGCTTCATTATCTTGGAGAAAATCACGTGCAGAAGGCTACAGTTTGATCTCAAGTATTTCATTTATGTATCTTTGGGTATTTATATTCCCATTGATCACGCGAATTCTGCCCACACCTCTTGTTGTCTAACAACCCCAGATCATAACACTAACTGGGTGCTTCACGGTAGGTGTAATGCAATCTGGATACAAATCTTCTCCGATTCTTCACCTTACGTATTTTGCTCCATCACTACCAAGCAGGGACATTTTGGGCTCATCACTCCAAATTACACTGTCCCATTGTCCAGTTAACATGGGTTTTAGCCCAGTTTAATCTTTTCAACCTTTGTTTGAAAGATAAAAAAGGCTTTTTTTTTCGTAGAATTCTAGCATTTAGACTAAATTCATGCAGTCTGGGCCGAACAGTCCTCGCACTCAACTTCACATTACATTGCGCTGTTTCGCTTTGTATACACCGAGGCGGTTTTCTTCTGTCACCTAAGCATAGTCTCTTAATTCTTCTTTCATCACTTGCTGTTGTGCACCATTCCCTGCCTTTACTAATCTGGTTTTGTAGTGACTGAATCTCCTTATACCTCATCAAAAATTTTAAAATGCCACTTTTGGTTAAGTTTCCCCCAATATTTCTTCTAATTTCTTCATAACTGCAGCCTTGCTTACTTAATCGTACTATTTTACATCGCTTTCTGGGTTACTAGTCAACTCTTTGCGCCATTTCTTTAACTTTATTACGTTTTATAAGCTCACTAAATCAAAGAACACAAAACCCCCAACTTGATAGCAATCACATAACTAACTGATAAATTTCCTGTGACCTGTTGGCTCATCGCCAAAACAAGATGACACCTGATTGGCTTTGTCAGCACTCATGCTCATTGGCTACTTCAAATGAAGAAAAACTACTTTATATAAACCTAGGCAAGTTGTGCTTCTTTTTTCTGGTTGTTTGGCTATAACTTTTGATAGAATACAGATAATTGAAAAAATGTTATTGCATTACAATTTTATTTAAATTATTTTTCTATTGATATATAATTTTCTGGTATTGGTACAAAAAAGGGGTGTTATGAGCCATCAAACCTCAAAAATACAATTTTTCCAAAAGGTTTCCACAATGTAGGCCACTACTGATCCGTTAATGCCATATTCAGAGAAATACTATGTTGCTTTCTCTTTATATAACTTTGTGTTTAACATTATACAAGATTTTCATATAAAATAAACTTTAATTTTGAATTTCATTCAAAAATCGAAATCAAAAAGAGTAAATGGTAAAATTTAAAACTAAACTATATGCATATGTTTCTTCAATGATAGAAGTGCCCTTGAAAATGTCTAGGCAAGAACAAAATTTGCATCCCAGGGATTTGTGTTGTTATTTGTACAACATATTTAAGGTATCTCATAGAAAATAGAATTAACACAATATTTTACTTAAGCCGTTGAGGACTGGTTGAAATTTCGATCTCCTAGTATTAATTTGGTGTTGTAGTTTTAATTTATATAGTTCGAAATAATTAATCTAATAGACTAACCCCGATTTTATAATGTTATACAATTTTTCATCACGAATTTTTATTATTAATCAATTACGAAAGTCATAATTGAAACAAATATAAATAAAAAGTGTGTAGATTTTGACGACAATCGATTCTTCACCATACAGATATATATTCAAAACTGCATTATTTCGAATATTTTTGGGGTCCATCCATCAATTTCCGATGAAAGTACTCAAAAGAAAAATGTCAAATGCACAGTGCAATGCAAAGTCTGAACTCGTGGTATTTGTAAAAAGAGTGAAAAAATATTGTTACTAGATATATGTTAGCAAAATATCCATAATCTAAAGTTCAATGGCAAATTTGAATGTCAATTTAGCTTAAATACATACTTGCTATACCAATTTCTCGTTATATAACGTTGCATTTAATATAATACACGTTTTTTTTTTTACATATGCAAGGTGAGACCGAAAATCTTGTAAAATCATTTTAATTCAAATTTTCAATCAAAAATCAAAATCAAAAGTGTAAAATTGCAAATTAAAGTAATACGTATATTTTCTTCAATGTCAAGAAGGATCTGTAGGCAAAGAGTAAGTTTATATACTTGGGACTTTGTGTGGTGCACAAAAGATTTGCACTATCTCTTCGAAAAAGCAATTAATATTAATTATTTTCCAAATACTTTCGACTCGTTAATTGTATGCAGACCTGACAATGATTGCAAAGAACATTTTATATGACAAATTTATGTTCTTTAGCTGTGTTTCAAAGAAAGCTATCCCACAAAATGTTACTGAAAGTTAGCTTTAAAGATCCTCATATGTAGCGTGATAATTATTTCGGAAGGATATTAACATGGTCCACAGCATGATACATTCTATGCCGCAGAGCATCCAATAAGTTATTGACAGAAAAGGTCTATTTGAATTGTAATGTTTTTTAATATATATACAGGGTGTATATAAACTGATGGTCAGAAATGTAAGGGGGTTTTAGAACTCACCAAAACAAACAACTTTCACAATACAATGTGGGATCGGAAAGCAACCGGCGAACGGCGAGAGGGCGCTTTCTCTGATAGTGAATGAAACGTCGCGTCAAAATGAAGTGAAATGAAGACGAATGCAGTGGAGACGAATAATAGAAATTTATTGACAAAATGTTTAAACCAAATGCTCAAATGAACGACCACCAACTGCGAGACAGGCGTCACAGCGGCGTCGGAGTGAATCGCGTACACTTTGGAAGATTCTTAGCATTTCAAGAACATCTGCAGCTGCGACGCTAATTCGGGCGACAAGGTCCTCTGGTGACTCGACGGACGTCTTATAAACGGCGCTTTTTAGCTGTCCCAGAGGAAAAAATCCAGGCAGGGTAGTTCGGGAGACCTGGGAGGCCACGCGACGGGCTCACAGCGGCCAATCCATCTGTTCAGAATGGCAATTTACAGGTAGTTCCGCATAATCCTGGTGTAATGTGCTGGAGCTCCGTTGTGCTGGAACCACATAATCGCTCTATGAACTCGCTAGTACAACACGTAGTAAATCTGGCAGTACCTGATGTAGGAAGGTGAAGTACTTCTGTCCGTCTAGGCGGTCTGGTGACAGATATGGGCCAGTTAATTGGTCGTGGATAATCCCCGCCCACACATTCACAGAGAACATTTGCTGGGGGCATCTGGAACATGTAGCATGCGGATTTAATGTGTTCTCCATTTTTACGCGAAGTTACATCCACTCCAGAGAAAGCGCCCTCTCGCGGCTCGCCTGTTGCTTTCCGACCCCACATTGTATTGTGAAAGTTGTTTGTTTTGGTGAGTTTTATAATCTCTTACATTTCTGACCATCAGTTTATATACACCCTGTATATATAAGTTGTATAAAACTTATAATAAGACGATTATTATTAAGGTATAGTAAGTTAGATAAAACTAAGTATTATTGAGTTTTTCCATAAACATTAGTAAATATTTTAAGTTTTGTATTTTAGTTAATAAGTTTCAAACAAATTGTGCTCAGCAGAAAACAAAATATAATTAACTGTAAAGTGACTAACTCGAATTGTACAAAAATAAAATTGAAAAATCGGTATCGTAGATCCATATAATTGCAGCTATAGGGTGTTATCTTTCACTTTAAAGGTCTTGAAAATGTCTTTCGAATAGTACAATACTTGACAATGTACCATAGGGAGGAGAATCTTGCTCCCCAAGGGGACTAATGGCGTCACAAACAAAAAGAATTTTATCGCGGCTATTTTTCATAACACTGATTGGAAATATTATTAACAATGACTGAAAATATTTCTAGAATTTTTTACAACAAAACCGGATATAATGTTTCGTTAAAGTCCATTAATATTTGTTTCTGCAATCGTGTGCGCAAGACATCACTCACAGGCATAAAGACAGACAGACGGACATCACTCCCAAAACATACAGACAGACATACAAACAGATGGACATCCCTCCCAAAACATACAGACAGACGGACATCACTCCCAAAACATACATACAGACAGACAGACATACAGGCAGACAGACATGTGTGCAAGAGGTCTTAATACATATATTGACATCAAAATCTCGAAATCTGCAATGTCCGTGAAAATAATACTTTCTCAACACTACGTATAAGGAAGTAAAAATGTGTCTTCGTGGGGAAAATTAATTTGTGACAGCACTAAATTTTGTGGTTCCAATTAATGTCATTTGATAATGACATATTGGTGCTTAAAAATGTCATTTACGCTGCTCCTAAAATGAATGAGCTCTGTACCCCACAGAGCTTTTGCTAAGATGTTTCTCTAAAGAACGTGCTATATCAATGAAATAGAAAAATATATAAGTGCAAATGTATGAGTTACCTTCATTTTACTATTTTAAACGGACTTAAATGGACCCCGAATTCATTTTCTGTGTATTTTCAGTATTTATGGTAGGAAGCACACACAAATTTATATTTAAATGTTTCGACCTGGCAATATACACAATGAGGGGGGCGGGGGATACTTGACCCCCAAGGAGGAAGTCACGAACACAAAGATTGTAACTTGGCTATTTTTCACAGCAATAATTGAAACTATTTAGTTCCATGATCATATAGCCATAAATAACCTTTTTATAAATGATTATATCAAATTTTGTCTTATGCCAACATGTTAAGAATATAAAATGTCCAATAAACTTCGAACTATGCACTCGAATTTTAAAAATAGCTGCGATACAATGTTTTTGTTCATGACATCATTACCTCCTCGGAGAGCAAGTTATCTGTCCCCCGGGGGCGCGGGGTACACTGTCAAGTATGGTATCAATCGAAAGATTTTTAAAGCCCTTTAAAGTGAAGGGCAACATGCTATAATTATAATCATTTAGATCCATAATACCGATTTTTCAAATATTTTAAATTAGAAAAAAAGCTACTAAAAATGGATTCTGGTATAGGAAAGTCGAGTTCAGCCACACGCCAGTTTATTTTTCTATCCGCAGCTGTACAAATATATGTTTTATTTATTTATACAAAATGTAGCATATCTATATTATATATTACAGTAATATTCTATGCATTGCAGGGAAAATAAAAGAAATACTTTTACTTAACATAGAATATTCTATTAGTCAATGCCATTTTGCATTTCATGTGTTTGTTAAATAATTAATAACGTAAAATAAACGCTAAATTTATTGATCGTTCTAATGAACATTTTTTATTGAGTGATAAGTATAATCTTACCCAAATTGTTTTATTTAAAAACAGCCATATTAAACTACACAAAATACACAATTTATTTTCTGGGTTATTTTTCTAATTCGAAAATTAAAGCTTGAGTAGTCAAAAACCTAACAATTTTAATGCGATAAGGTATTACAACTTTAATTAATTACGTTTTTACTTCAAAACTAATTAAACATTTTCTGACTAGTTATTTTTATGTCTGAAATATCTGAAATTGATTGCAGACCAAATAAGCTCCAGTTTTGCTATTTTTATGACGAGATTTATTTCCTTAGCAGTTTCTAAGAAAGGACTTTTTACATAAAAAGAGGAAATAGAGCTTTCTTATTAAACATAGATTAATAATCACAGTTTCTCTGAATAATTCCATCTATAAAAAAAACACTATACACTAAATATAACGCTATATACTAAATATAACACTATACGCTAAATATGACACTATGCACTAAATATAAAACTGTACACTAAATATATAAAAAGTTAAATAAACGCTCTAAAATCTGCTGCAATAATAACACGATGAAATAGGAACTTCGTAAATATAGCATACACACAAATAAGACAACACTAAAAAACACTATACAGTAAATACACTGTTGCAAAAAAATATCTGCACCCATAAGAAATTGAGCTATAGCCGCAAAATTCGGCATGTATATATCGTATGAAAAGATGTGCAAATTTAGTAGCAAAAGAAGTTTAAGAAATGGTGGCAACAAGAAAATGACATTTGAGTAGTAAATTTCCCCATGGCAGCTATGGAAGCTGATATACGGTGCAGCATAGAGTTAATTAAGTTGCATATGTCCCTTTGAGGAAGATTAGGTTGCAGATCTTGTAACTGGTTAGCAAATTCAGTGATATTCGGAGAAGGCTGCAATTTCCATCCCAGCATGTCCCAGATTTGTTCTATTGGTGATAGATCTGGGAACCTGGATGGCCATGGGATTGTATTGAATTCTAGAAAACATTGATGAAAAAATCATACAGTATGTGGTCAAACGTTGTCTTGTTGGTAAGCAGAACCGGGTCGACTTGACAGCATATGCAGAACAATAGGCTTCAGAATATCGTCGACGTATAACCGAATTGTCAGATTAGCTTGCTGCACAAATAGAGGAGATCGAATCCATACCATTCCCCAAACTGCCATATCACGTGTGACGGTCATGTGTCGCTCGACAACAAATGTAGAATAGGAACGCTGGCCAGTCTTCCTCCACACACGCATGCGGCGGTCATCAGCACTGAGAGAGAGACGGAATTCGGCGTTAAAGGCAACATACCTCCAAACGGACACTGTCCAGGCTGACCGAACTAGGGTCTAATCCAGTGCAAATTAAGCTTTGGAACTTAACCATTGCAATCTCATGTAACCGTAGCACAATTTTGAAGAATATTGTCATCGGCTATGGCTGCAAATGTCAATTACCATAGGGAGGTTTGCAAAATGCTGGCACATAGCAAGTATTTTTGCACATAATAAGCATGAAATGGGTAGATGAATAATATTTTCTAGCATACGAGCGTGATCCTAATTTTGGGATTTCATATGCAGGTTTATATATGTAAGACCAGAAAACAATTATACAGATTTGATATTTACGATTATTTACGACAAAACAAAAGGCAAATTTTAGGCGCCGTTTTATGACAGTAATGGCCTGGAAAGTCATGACCCCAATAAATTCACGTCACATTACAGGTGTGCTTGGGGAAAAGATTTCCTAGGGCCAAGGATTAAACTACGCATCATTGGAAGCTAAAGTAGTCAATGATGTTTTGATGCTACATCGCACTGAGGAGCAACCAATGAGAGCACGGAGGTCGCATCTGGGCCTCAGGCAAAATGTTGTGGCAACGAGGAGACTATTCAATGACTATTCAAGCATAATGACAATCCAAACGCGCTGAGAAGTCCTGATTATATAAATATGATTATCTAGAAATGTTGAGATTCAACAAGAATGATTGTACAGAAGAGAGAGAGAGAGCTGACTTCAAATGTATGGAAAAAAAGCGGCAAATATTCCAAACATGCTGAGCAACAGACCCAAAAACAGAGGTATGTGCCAGTCGTCATATATATTAAGTCAATTTTTGGTCTCTGTAAAGGCCTGGTCTCACACGGTGCATTTTCTCCTCCTTAAGCGTTTATTAAAATTAGTGTAATTTTAATCACAACAGTAATATGTGTGAATAAATAATCTTTATTTTAAAAGTTTGAAATGTGGAATTTAATATGCAGTAGTTTAATTAATGATTATAGTTTAGGAACTCGTTCAAAAAGTAATGATGGGTCATTGAGACCACGATAAAATTGCGGCCATATTTGAACTATATAATTCACGATCACTATTAATCAGGATTAGTTATTTAATCCACAAAATAGAAATATATTTATAAAAGAAAAAATTGTAAATATATACCTGTAGATAAGAAATATAATAAATTCATGGCGGAAAATAAATAAGTACCTTCACCTCGAACAAAATGCTCATTCCAATCAATGAAACTGTATAAATAAAAAATATCCTTTTCAAAATATAATCTTCGAAATATATGAAAAAAAAACAAGAAAGTAAAATCATTATGATTTCAGTGCAGGGAAAAACATCTAATCAATTCCTAAATAACAAAATCAGACAGAATACCGCTTACACAACATTGCGTGTTCAATTCTTCTTGTGTTATTAATATTTATGAACAATAAGTAATCAGGATATTAAAACTATCATGGAGAAAATTAATGTGTTTCACGAATATGTTGAGTATCTAAAAAATCGTCATATTGTTTTTATACTACATTTAGAGTTTTCCCGCTCTTCTTTAACGAAAGATAGCTTGTTTTCTTTAAATACATTAGAATAATGAGATCAAAGAACATTATAATTGAATATTATGTATAGTAATATTTTGTTAGTGAACATTCACTAGTCATTTTGCAACTAGTATTTAAGCCTGTCAAAGACATGAAAGGAAGTACTCTTAAGACATAGTTGTACACCATTTTTATGTTATGCTTTGTTTAATCAGTGGCGTACGGTGCGATGAAGTGAGAGAAGCAAGCTTCTCTTAAACGCTAACCTAAGTACTTGGTATACTGCCAATAACAACAGCAACCTTGCGCATACTCTAATCCAAGCAAGAATTTGAACTATTCACTTGATCGTCTTAGAAAAAGTAAGTTTAAGTAAAATCTGTCTGACACCAACGTATAAATGCACCGATTGCATAAGTTGCAATTGAAATGTGTATTCTTTAGTGAAACATCATTTCGTAAGACCTACCCAAAGATGGAAGGTATCTATTTGGACAACCGAAACAGTGCCACACAATTTAGACAGGGCGCGGTAGCCCATTGGTTAGCGCGCTGGAGTTGCACTCGGTAGCCCCGGGTTCGATTCCAGCCACTGCCAAAACTGCCGCCGTGTTCACGCGGAGTACGATCACGTTAAACATGTGGGTCCGTAAGTCCCTCCGAGAGGTTGGTGGTAGGGGAAGGAGGGTACGGTCCCTGTGGATGCCTCCCCCACTGGGTTCCGGTCCAAATTGGGTGGCACTTCCCGGCCGTCCAAACTGTTACCTTACACCTTCTGGTAGGTCGGACGGTCTGGGTCTCAACAACAACACAATTTAGACAGGATCCCAGTGGAGGAGACATCCATATGGTCCATACCCTCCTTCGCTTGCCACCAACCTCCCGAAAGGGCTTTTAAACACACATATTTAACGTAACCATACTCTGTGTCGCGAGGACAGTTTGAGCAGAGACGAAAATTTAACTCAGGGCCTCTGACTGCAATCCCTGTGCCTTAACCACTGAGCTTTCCAACCCCATTTTACAAAATAAATCCGGTTATTTTTTTCCGAATCGTACCAAACTCGAATAAGCTCCAGAGTAACCCACAAGTGACTTACCTGTCAAATTGTGTGACATTGGATCCATTAGTTTTTCAGTTAAAGTGGATTGCATAGACATGTTTACAGTGGATTGCACAGACAGGTTTACAGTGGATTGCACAGATCGGCAAACACAGGGACAAACTCACACACAGACGTCACGCTAAAAGTAGTATTTCCGGATTCTAGAGTACTAGAAACGTGTAGGTTCGTCGAAAACTCAAGTTGCGATTTTCGACACTGTTACAATACTTTCCCTATATACTACCATATATTGCAGGGAAGTAATACGAAACCCCAATCAATAAAGCTATGTAATGAAATTTCCTGTATGATAGAGAATCTTCAAATGACGCTCGCAATTCTCATTAATGTAAATTCATTATCATTTTCAACGAAAAAAACAATATTCTATTAAATTCTTGAATATCTAAATCAGACAAAAGGACACGTACACACCCTTCCATGTTCCTTTCAAACCCGTTATTAATATTTATGAATAATAAGTAATCAGGACATCCGAATTATCAGAGTGGAAATGAATTTATTACAATAATTTTCTGTGTAACACTAAAAAAATGGCAACATAATTTTTATAACATAGTCACAGTTTTCTGCTGTGTTTAACGAAATGAATCATTGATAGTGTGATTCTTTATTTAAACTATTAGATTAATGAAATTAAAACAAAACAAAAGATTTTATGTGGACAGCACATGACTTTCCCTACAGACTCAAATTCATTTTCTCTTTTTTCTTTCATAATTCATTATATTTAGTTTAATTTCACATAATAACCCTTATAATTATTTGAAATTTCTCTAAATTTGCAATTTTAATTCACATTTTGTTTTCAGTTGGAGAATGAAGTGTTTTCAAAGGCTAAAAAATGTCGACAAAGCTTAGTCCTTGATATAAGGGGTTGGTCTTATTTTTTTCATCGTCAAACATTGAGTATAAAACAAGCAAGCATATTTACTTAAAACATTCGAGCATATGTAAAACTTTTCTTAGGTTATGACGATTTTTGCGTGTGATTTCGCAAAAGAAATATGCTTTTTTGCTCCACATCGTACCTAATCAGCACCAGAGTTACCCACAAGTGACTTATCTACCAATTTTTATGAAATTTGATGAATTAGTTTTCAAGTAGATGTGATATATACTAATTTTACAGGCCATTTCGTAAAAACAATAGTTTTTTTTCTCTATTGGTTCTCAATCTAATTCCATTGTTAACTGTGAGAAATAGATCTCACATGTGTTTCGGGGAGACAAGTTTATGCCAGTTATTTATTGTGTCCGAAACATCGAACAATACTTGTATTCTGGATGGCGCCGAGGTTTACAGCAAACCATATATTTAGGAGCGTCAAGACAGAGGGGGCCGAGCGGGCCCTTAAGAGGATGCCAAGTAGCGACATTGGTTCAATGATTAACCAATGAAGAAAGTGCTGTGCTTGTTGCGTCACACTGAATACTGCAAATGAAAGCAAAGTAGGAGTGACACCCCCGAGGGAAAAAGAGAGCCCCAGCCTATGACTTGTGAAGGACACTTAGAGCAGACTTTGACAGATAACTTCGAGACGATGACTTAATACGACACTTGTAGAATAACAGTTCGAGTTCGACATTACAATAAGTACGATGACTTAGAAAATATGGCACGACAACTAGATATGTGGAAAGAACAAACAGCCTAAGAGAATGAAATAAGTGCGAGTGTTGAGTCAGCAGTACAGTATGACCGCCGATTTTACGTGTCGATACATCACACCACGAGTTAATGCTAGTAATAAGTACGACATCAAGTACGTGCTACTAACAAAGTCCAAGACAGACTTGAAGGTATGTGTTCCTCAAATAACTTTAGGTCTAGAAACGTTTAGGCAATTTAAGTGGTCACACATGTTCCCCCGCCAAAACTAATAATTAATTGTGTAATGAATTAATAAATGTTTATGTTGTTAATAAATGTTATATTGTTAAAGTTTAAATGGAGTAATCAATTTAATATTATTCTCATAATATTCCTTTACAGAACTCACACAAAGATAAATAATTGGAGAGTTTTATATAGCGGCACAACAATGCAATGTGCAATATTAAGTCCATTAATACGAGCAATTTACGACAATATATATTAAGTTTAATTTAACAATATTATTATAATTAATACGAGCAATTTACGACAATATATATTAAGTTTAATTTAACAATATTATTATAATTAATAATAATAGTTCTTTATATTTCATTGGTTTACCACATTAACAATAACAAATAATAATAATTTCTTCATTGTTTCATACATACCTTTAAATCTTAAGGTGTACTATACTTCACTTTAGAATATTATACCCGAGTGATGTACCATAAGAACGAAACCGAAAAAAGAAGTGCATACAGGTTTGCCAAAAAAGTCCTTAAGGACCTGAAAAACTATTCAAAGAAATACCCATAAGTACACATGTTAGATTAGATCAATCTATATAAAAGTAACCATGCTTGATCGAATAAAACTGATTGTAATACCCCCTAGCGGAATCTTTAAGATATTAGGAAAAGAACTCGGCAATAGAGCTAGATAGATGAAGAAAGGCAATTTCAAAGTTGTAGATCATTGTCTAATGAGTAGAAATCGACTATAAAACTGTTTCAGGGGGGATTCATTTGACGCATTATGGTTATTGGAAAATTACTGTACTTTTCAGGAATAATACAATAAACAGCACTCACATGAGAAATTTGATGTAGAGCCTGTTAACAATGCCCTCCGTCATAGATAATGCACACTTGAATTCCAAAAAGAATATAACGAAGTACTTTAAAAAACATTGCATATTTCACCATACAAAATGCCCTAATAATACAATTTTTACATTCTCATACGTACACTGTTGTTGTTGTTGAGACCCAGACCGTCCGACCTACCAGAAAGGTGTAAGGTAACTCATACGTACACTGTGAAACATTTGCAAGTATGTTACTGAAGGTTTCAGGGGAATCATCTGTTCGTAATGGGGAGTAAGGTTCCTAATAGTTATGATAACATATATATATAAAAATACAAAAATAACGCTTCGACTGGCGATAATTAGCTGAATATTTCAGAAATGTAGGTGAAATTTTCATGAACCCCTGCAATTGCGTCTTTCCTGATATTTCGGCGAAAGCATCAACAAAATAGCTCATGAAATTGAGAAAATTGTTTTAGAGTGCTTTACAGTGTAGTAGTATTAAAGTATTGTTTTCACGAAAATTTTCGATTTCGAGATTTTGACGTCAATATATGTTTTAAGACATACTGAACACGTTTTGACTATTTTTGGAGTGATGTCCGTCTGTTTGTGGTCGAATTCTTGTTTACACGCTAGCGTTCACAAATAACAATGGATTTTCACACATCTTTATATCCGACTGTATTATCCAAAAATCTAGACCGAGATGGAATTTATTTTTAATTCCAACGAACTTGATTTGAAATTTTATATGATTTTAACATGGAAGCATACGACAATAGTTGATATAATCATGCATAAAGTGTTTATTTATGTCTCAATGATCACGAGACTTTTATAGTTTCAATCATTGTTGTGAAAAATAGCCGCGATATAATTTTTTTTGTTTATAACGTCATTAGCCTCCTTGGGAGCAATTTATCTGCCTCCTGAGAACACATTGTCAAGTATGGTATCAATTATAAGATTGTCTCAAGTATTTTAACCTGAAGGTTAACACGCTATAATTGGACCCGATTTTTTAAAATTGTTCTTGTAAAATTTGAAAATGAAAACTACTAAATACGGATTCTGGTATGATACATCTAGTTGAGCTCCACTTTAGTTAATTTCACAAGTATTTATTGATCTCTGTATGCGCATTTCGATCGTTCCGGTATCAAAATCTACTTATTAGAAAATACTCTACAGCTTTAATTAGCATATTTCTATATCTCGCTGTGGAGTTTGCTATCCTAATATTTAAAATTCGCCTACTGCAATACCTTTTATCGATCGGGAATCGTCACTTGATGTTCTGAAAAAGACATTTCCGTGTAAAGTTATTGGGACGCTAAAAGGCTTTATCAGTGACTCTTAATAATTAAATAATACAGGGTTAGCAAGCAATAAGTTTCCCTCTTCAGAGGGCTCTAGAATGTTTTCTATTGGTCCAAATGAGATCAAATTTGAAATACATATAATCCAAATGATGCGCTTGACATTTATTAAATCAAAAAATTTAGTACAAAAATCCGCCGATAGGTGGCGCTGCAATACACATAACATTATTTAGTAAGCTTTATAAATGTTAAATAATATTAAAAAAGTAGCATTAAAACTGCTCAATATATCCCCCTTCATGTTCAACAATGTGCTCTAATCGCAGAACCATATTTTCCATAGCTGACCGGAGTGAATCTGCCGGAATATCAAGAACATGGCGCCGAATGCTGTCCTTCAGATCTGGCACAGATGCTGGCCTTTTACGGTAGATATTGTCCTTGAGGAAACCAAACAACCAAAAGTCGCAAGGGGTGATATCCGGCGAACGAGGAGGCCATGCTGTTGGAAAATGCCGGCTGATCACCCGTTCAGCTGTGAAATGTTGTGTTAGCAATTGCTTTACACTACGCTCAAAGTGAGGAGGTGCGCCATTATGCATGAAAAGAATGTCCTGAAGTCATCCAAGCTGTTGAAGTTGTGGGATTACAAAATCCCTCAGAATACCATGGTGCCGTAGTCCTGTGACGGAGCAGGTATTGATTCCAGTTGCAGTTACCTCTTCAAAAAATACGGTCCAATGATAAAGGTAGCCGTAAAACCACACCGTTCTGTCAATTTTTCAGGATGCAAGGGTTGTTTCTGGAGAGCGTGGGGGTTTTCCGCTGCCCAAATTCGACAATTGTGGGTGTTAATTTGCCCATTGAGGCAAAAGTGGGCTTCGTCTGTCCACAGGATGTTCCATGGCCAACTGACGTCAACCACTATTCGAGCAAGGAACTGAAGTGCAAAAGTTTTACGATCCTCTGAGTTTCCGTCCTGCAATAGGTGCACAGGCTTGGATAAAAATTCAAAATCCGCCGTAAGATATTTCGTACAGTGGAATACGGCATATCCAATACACGAGAAACAACTGCAGACTCACACTACCATGCGGCGAATGACTGTTGACAAAAAGACTGGATTGGCTTTCGTCCTCTACCTGGAAGAATGCCAAGATGCCCAGTTGTTTCAAATTTCTTTATCATCTTGCATAGGGCACATGGAGACATTGGACCTCTTTGTAGTATCTGCTTCATACGACGGAATTATTTTACAGCTGCAACAGAGTTCTGCTGGTTCTGGTAGAGCAATTTCACCAGTAGCGCTTTTTCTTGCAACGTTGGCATGATGAGCTGAGAAATAACTAATGCTCGTGCAGAATCCGACTTCTTTTTATCCGAAGAATAATACTACTAGGCATGCGCTGTAACGCAAATAATGTTTCACATGTTTAATACATTCAAATAAATACCATTTGTGTTATAGCGCCATCTATAGGTGAATGTTGATACTAAAATTTTTGATTTAATAAATGTCAAGCGCAGTATTTGAATTATCTGTATTTCAAATTTTATCTCATTTGGACAAATAAAACGCATTCTAGAGCCCTCTGAAGTGGGAAACTTATTTCTTGCTAACCCTGTACATAAAAACACCCAATAATTATTACTGAACTAATGCAAGTCTTCCATCATGGAAGCTATATAAATAAAATTTCCTTTCAGAAAGGCAATCTATATAAAAGATTTGATAAAAGCAAAACCATTATTTTTTCAGCAAAAGAAAAAATATTCAATCAATTCCAGTATAACTAAATCAGGCTAAGAATGCTTAAACACCATTGCATATTCATTCTATTGGAGTTATTAATATTTATGAAATAAGGCTACTTCGAATATCAAATATCAGGTAGTAAACAAATATATACCAAACATATTTTATTCAATTTCTGAAGCATGGAAGCTGCATAATTATTTTTTTATATTACCGAATGTGCAAGAAAAATTTATCACAAAAACAAAAATAAACAACTAGAGTAAAGTAATACGGATACAATAATTTTATTTTATACTAGCCGCCTTTGGCGACCAGCCTGTTCGCTACCCTTGAAAATTCTGACCTTGGCAAATTCTAACCGTGGCACACTCGCTGGCGCGACCTACCAGTAAAGTGTGAAAGCCCCAGGCCGTCCGGCTCGTCCAGAGGACTTAGAGCAGCGAGATGGACGACCGGCTACCAGTAAAGTGTAAGGTAACTGTTTGGAGGGCCAGGAAGTGCCACCCAATTTAGACAGGAACTCAGTGGGGGAGGCATCCACAGGGACCGTACCCTCCTTCCCCTACCACCAACCTCTCGGAAGGACTTACGGTCCCGCATGTTTAACGTGATCGTACTCCGCCTGAACACGGCGGCAGTTTTGGCAATGGCGGGAATCGAACCCGGACCTACCTAGTGCAAATCCCGCGCGCTAACCACTGGGCTACCGCGCCCTCCGCGACAATCTCCATAACCTTCTTTTTATTCACCCAATTTAGACCGGAACCCAGTAGGGGAGGCATCCACAGGGTCCGTACCCTCCTTCCTCTACCAACAACCTCTCGGAAGGACTTACGGATCCACATGTTTAACGTGATCGTACTCCGCGTGAAAATGGCAGCAGTTTTGGCAGTGGCGGCAATCGAACCCGAGCCTACCGAGTGCAATTCCCGCGCGCCAACCACTGGGCTACCGCGCCCTCCGCGACAATCTCCATAACCTTCTTTTTATTCACCCAATTTAGACCGGAACCCAGTGGGAAAGTCATCCACAGGGTGCGTACCCTCCTTCCTCTACCACCAACCTCTCGGAAGGACTTACGGACCCACATGTTTAACGTGATCGTACTCCGCGTGAACACGGCAGCAGTTTTGTCAGTGGAGGGAATCGAACCCGGGCCTACCGAGTGAAATTCCCGCACGCTAACCACTGGGCTACCGCGCCCTCCGCGACAATCTCCATAACTTTCTTTTTATTCACCCAATTTGGACCAGGACCCAGTGGGGGAGGCATCCACAGAGACCGTACCCTCCTTTCCCTGCCACCAACCTCTCGGAAGGAATTATCGACCCATATGTTTAAGGTGATCGTACTCCGCATCAGTGGCGGGAATCGAACCCAGGCCTACCGAGTGCAATTCTCGCGCGCTAACTTCCCGCGCGCTAATTTAAATTTATAACGACCATATGCTAGGCTCTTAATTCCACCATCCTCGTTCCATCGTTCCATCATTTAAAATAGCCATAAAATTAAAATATCCATTTAAAATATCTATAAATTAAAATATCCATAAATTAAAATATCCATTTAAAATAAAAAAAAATCAACCATATCGTTCCACCAATCCATAAATATAATAATTTCAAATACATCACCACAATTCAAACCACCATAATTCAATCATTTAAATTATTTAAAATATCCATTTAAAAATATCCATTTAAAATATCATATAAATATAATAATTTCGCCCGATGTATACAACACTTACGCTCGTAATTCAGTTAAAACCGAAAGCGCGGTCTCCATGGAGACGGGGAAGAAACTAATGCGGATGGGGGGAAAATGCCTTGAGGAACTGAGCCGGTAGCCGACAAATTTAAAATCATGGCGTCTTTAAAATTGCCATCCTGAAGGCAATTTTCATTATTTCTGGACCAGATTGAACTTGTAAGAATGCCAGATGTTTGACCTTTCTGAAAATGTAAATTATTAGTCGAAATTATGAGTACTTTTCACGATGCGAGAATTTAAAAACCAAAAATCGTTTTCTTGAGCAAAAAGTGACTTTTGTTTTAAAATCTTTAATAAAAAAAAAAAAAAAAAAAAAAAAAAAAAAAAAAATATTAGAAATCGAAATTCAGATTTGAAATTGATATATTTTTACTCGTAATTGTCTGCTCTTTCCGATGGTGTGAGTTGTTTTTTTCTACGACGTCTGGATCGTGGAGAAAAAAGGGCAAAAAGGGCAAAAAAAGGTCGAAATCGCATAAAACATTAAATAAATAAAAAAATAATTAGAATTTTGAAAATCGGTTTTCACGTGTCCCCTTCCCTCCCCCCCGGGTCTCCGATTGCCAAATTTCGTAGCTCTCCGACGCGCGGTCGCGAAACGTATAGTGTATAAGACAGACAGACAGACAGACACACACACACACACACAGACATTGCCTTTTATTATTTAAGATTCTATACACATAACATATGAGAGTTTTTCGAAACTCGAGATATTTCTATGTGTGACATTAAATTCTAAAATGGAACTTTGATATTTCATAAAAGGCAGGAGGCATAAATTTGGGCGACATCGGGATTAAAAAAGAAGATAATTCATAACCTCTTACACAAAAAACTTTTACGATCAGATTCAGTACTGGCACAGGGGCTGAAAACACGGACTTCTCGCCCTGGTTGTTTTTGCAAAGATGGAGATGGAGTATAATGCAACGAATCAAAAAAATTAGACCTGTGACAACAGAGACCTAGCCAATCTGTGATCAGGGGCTACAGTGAGAAATAAATCTGCCTCCCGAGCAATGGCTAGAGAGAATTTATTTAATTTCACTTGCTTACTGATTTAGGTTATGCATGCTGGAATATGTGATCGATTGTTCAAAAGAAGGACAAAGTCACCTAAGCTAAAATGTAAAATCGCGTACTCAGTGGTGTTCACCATTGCAAGGATGGTCTTCACAGTGCATAAAGTGTACCCAAAGTATTTCACTTAGTGAACCTCCTTCTCCCCCCTCCCTTTTTTCCACAAATGTCCCCTGTCTTACTCCTGTGGATAAAATGCATTTAAATTAAATAATGCTAATTTGACTTACAAGGGAACCTCAACTTTTGTTTCGGCTAGTTTCAGCTGGAATTGGGTGGAAACTGTAGGTACTAGCGAGAAACTAATGTCTCTGAAATATCTCTTAAATTGAGCGTGGCGATCTCTAGAAAAAAAATCGCTTTGACATTTTGCTTCCGTCACACCCTTATAGAAAATCCACAATGTGCACTGTTGTTGTTGTTGAGACCCAGACCGTCCGACCTACCAGAAAGGTGTAAGGTAACTGTTTGGACGGCCGGGAAGTGCCACCCAATTTAGACCGGAACCCAGTGGGGGAGACATCCACACGGGCACTGTGTACTAGCATTCTATTTTTGAGATATTCTTAGTGCAAAACTCCCCTATGTTTCACAGATTTCTACGAAAAGTATCATTATTGCGAAGAATATGTTGAGTAATTGTAATTTCATTATACAGTAATTTGTATTCATAATAAAATATTTGGTTTCCATTACACAAATAATGTACAATCATGAATGTAATTGTGAGACCAGAAATAAATCTCACATTTCATGAGACACTTTTATGTATGAAATTTACGGTGGCCGAAACGGCAGACAAACCTTGTAGTCTGGCTGGCACCAGTTTATTACTACGTGAACCTAAAGATCAGACGACCATAAATTTAGGGGTGCCATACCAGAGGGGCTGAGCTGGGCCTTACGAAATGTAGAATGGTGCCATTGGGTAAAGGAGTAATCAATACGCGCCAAGTGGAAGAAAGGGGGAGTTACCCCCCATCACCACCACCACCGAGGGAACCACAGCCTGTGACCCGAGAACGAGAGAGAGAGATATGGAATTTTGACTTAAGAGCATACCAGTAGAGACGATCAAGGTGTTGACTTAAGAGCACGACTAGAGAAGAACGAAAAACCTAACAGAGTTGTAGAGTGTCCCGTAGAGGTTCCAAAATAATGGAGATATATCAATGTGTGAGTGCAATCAGAGTACGAGGAGGAGCCACACACCAAAGAGTTATGGCCAGTACTGAACTGATGCAAGCATTTGAGATATGATCAAAACCCAAGACGAATTGGAAGATATGTGCTCAATAGCAATCAAAGGTCATAGACACGATAGTAATTTTAATAATTCTGGTCGCATATGTCACCTCCGCTGCAATAATTAATGAAAATAAATGTTGTTAATAAATGTTTTATTGTTTAAGTTTAAATGGTGTGATCAATTTAGCATTTTATTAATTAATTATTCCTTTACAGGACTCACACGAAAGGTAAAATAATTGGAGGGTTTATAGCAGCACAAACAGTAATGTACGATTTAATAATAAATTCCACTAAATGTGTATTACGGCAATGTGAAGATATAATAATAATAAATTAATGTTAATTATAAAGTTAAACTTTAAGCTCTATAATTCATTCAGCGTGCCACAGTAATATTGCGTCACTTTTACATAAACATACCACATGTACGTTTGTTTCTGCTTAATCACACACACTATGTAAATATACATATTATACTTCAAATAAGAGCTACCAAATATGCTAATCCATGTAAACTTAGGAATTTTTTTTCTACGGATCTCTAGGCTCAATTCAAGAGACATTTCAGGAACATTAGTTTCTCGCTAGTACCTACCGTTTCCACCCAATTCCAGCTGAAACTACCCAAAACAAAAGTTGAGGTTCCCTTGTTAGATAGAAATTATGGCAAACGCAGAATTTACGAAAGCAAGAGTACCTATTTTTTCGAATGATTTGTAATAAAGTCTGGAAACATCTTTGTAAATATAACCTGTAAAGAAAGTTCTGTATTTGTCCAAGAAACAATTGAATTATGAGTGTGTTAATCTCCACGCCTTTACTATCTTATTAATGTATATATTACCTTACAGAGGCCATAAGAAAGTAGAAATCATGCCACAGTGAACGTACTTATTTATCCGAATGGCACCAAACTATAGTTCCAGGGATTAACCCTTTTCATCCTCAACTTCTGTTATTTCAAAGTAGTGTCTTGTCTGGGGAAAAAAGAATCAAAATCGGCACAATAGTCTTACAAATTTCAAACAGTATTGGGCGAATCTCTCAACCATTTCCGGGAGCTCTTTGAGGCTAGCTGTACAAAGGAAGAGACAAGACGTTGAGTCGTTTAGAGATCGACACGAGGATGAAGTTACGGGTTTTGTAACGGGTTAGCTGCACACCTATCGAGATGTTCACCTTTTTTTTTAGAGGAAACCAACCAACCAGTCAATGTGTGGAAAAGCTGTGGAGCACCTACGCATCATTGGAATGTATCTCCGGTAATGAAGTAACAATTTAGAAATTCTTCCAATGATATTTCCACAGGTGAATAAAAATGAATGATCAAATAAGCATATGTAGTCAAGTAAATGCCACGATTACAAATGCATCGAGTAACTCCCACTCAAAATAGGGAGGGGTCAATTAAGCTGTGCGACGATTTCGGTGGTACAGAGCGGAATAAAATGAAGAAAATAGTACATTAAAAGAGAATTTGAAGCTAAGAAGAGTTCAGACCAGCCAGGTACGGATTTCAACAGCAAACCTTTACTTGCCTACTCGGCGGCGGTCCCCAGTGCAAGGCTGGTCTTCACAGTGTACAGAGTATTTTGAGTATTATATAGAGAAAGTTGAGTATTATATAGATCTGAAGCATGTGAAAAATGTATCTAGGTAGATTTAGAAAATTCAATAAATTTATCAAAACTGATATCAGAAAAAACAATTTTAAGCTCGTTAAGCATATACATGAATTCTGCAAAAATTGAGGAGTTTCTTGGTGCAGGTGTCAAGGGAAGAAGTAGCATTTGGTGGAGGTTTTTTGGTAAATCTGCTTTTAAACACGTTGGAATAAGTGAGTACAGAAAATTTATCATTCTTTAGAGATTTCAATACTGAAAGTTTCCATTTCTGAAGATTTTTGAGAAGGGGTGAGAAGCAACGTTTTGCTCCGGTTAAGTGATCTTTAGTTTCCAGGAACGATTTTAATTATTGACTGAACTGAGCCTGTATTTGCGGACCCAGGCAATTGCAGATAGCCATGGACCCCTGATCCTTGTTTGCCAAAAATCCATAGTAGAATGCATCATGGTACACTTCAAGCATCTGCTCGGGAATAAACAACACCCAAAGGAGTACTCAAAGAGCTAACAGTTAAAACAGATTTTAACTGCGAAAGATTTAAAATGAGAGCTTTTAATTTTCAAACTGAAATGATATTTTTCAAAACATCAGTGTAGTTTCCATTCAGGAGAGGTACACAATAAATAAGGGTAATGAGGCTTTGGTAATCCTATGACAAAGTTACAAAAGTAGCATAATTGTGTGTCCTTAAGCGCAAAGTTCTTCACGGAGATCTTCGATTTCGGTTTCAGTGGGTAAGCCACGAATGAGCACTTTTGTCGGTTCTCGGCGGCTTTAAGATTGACAGAGGAAAAACAGCTTGTCTAACTAATAAGAAAAGGGTGAGGTTGTCGATGGTCAGCGAGTACCAAATCATGCCCCTACTCTACTGTCAGGATATGAGGGTGTATAAATTCGAACTAACTTCTTTGGCAAGTTTTTCCTAGTCAAAGCAAGCATTCACGAATAAGGGTTGTGGTCTGGGTTCTTTTGGAATTTCAACAATGTCAGTCGTATCGATTTCCATCTCATCGCCCGAGAGGTTACTGGAAGAAATTGCTAGTTGGGAAGGGGTAGATGTCAGTGAATTTTGTGTTCTAGAGATTTCTGACGGCAGACCCGATTGCGATTTGTGAAAATAAATTCCTATTCCGGAAAAGCAAGTTTATTCGTTTTTAAAGCAGGGGTATTAGGATCAAGATTTAAAACAGGGGGGGGAACAGAATTTTAATCAAGAACAGGATTAGTAATAGGCATCAAGATATTGCAATTGTTCACAGAATTGGTCAATAATATCACTCTCCGAGACTTATGCTTCAACATTTTCCTCCTTGGGGAGGAGTCAATAGTAAATAGATAAATAAAATCAATACTTTCTTCTTAAAATTCATAGCAAACTCATCACTAAAGAAATCATAAAATTCTAATGTCTCGAGACTACTGCCTTTGAGTTGCTCAAAACATTTACAAATTATGAAATACGTACTTCTATACCTTCGCATGTAGCTGGGGGTTAAAGGTCAGTCGCTCTTCTCCTTGACAAAAGTAAATAGACAGTTAGTCTCCATTATCCAACAGTAAAATAGTAATATATTCCAAACAAGGATCATAGTTGAAGTTGTTGACATGAAAACATCTAATAATATCAGCAAACTATTTATGCATTCGAGGCAAAATTAGCCTAGGCTTCTCCTTATCATCTGATGAAGAAAATCGGATATTACGTGCTTTGAAATAAATATCTTTAAAAAGTTACATTTATTTAAGGAAGTATCTATCGAGTATCACTAAAATGCTTAGTTTTCCAGGAGCATATGTAAAATATATTTCTCTTGGATTCCACACTCTCAATTAACATGAAGGCGAAAATTTATGTTCCAACTTTGAAACCCTGCGATTGCTATTTAATTGTTGCAATTTCATTTTATTTGATGTTTGTGCTTTCCCATTGTTGTGGTGCTTGTGCTAACACAGATTGGTTTTAAAATATATTCATTAGTTCTTACTATTACCAATGAAATTTGCTCGACTACACTGGGCTCTTAATTGCTACGTCCTACGTGCTAGGACATATCCATCCCGGCCGTCCAGTAAGCTTCTCGAAACCTCTTGGTGATCAAGACGGCCAGGTTTTAAATAAAAACCTGCGTCCACGCAGCCAGGGATAGGCTAGTGGTTATGGAGGGAGGGTCGCATGCGGTAGTCCTGTTCTTAAGCCTTAACATCGCCTAAAAGTATCCCCATGTCTACGCGGATAATGAGTACAACAAATCTGTATGGCTGAAAGTCCTTACTAGAGATGAGGGGTCAGGAGAATGTGAGCACGATCTCTGTGGTTACCTCTTCCACTGTGTCCCGGTCTAAATTATGTGGTACTAAACAAAGAGTTAGTCTTTTACCATGAGGTACATGGACTCTCAGAACTTAGAGAAAATGCAGAATCTCTCTCTTTATATGAATATAGGTCTTATGGGCTTGTCATCGCATTTGTCTATCAAGTGGAATTAGTAACAACAATAGACCCTTATGTGTCATCTTCATATAGTGTTTAAGACCCAGGTTACTCGACTCACTCTAAGGTATGAGCAGCAGATTGAGTGGAGGGATCTGCATATAGTGTTGTTGTTGAGACCCAGACCGTCCGACCAACCAGAAAGGTGTAAGGCAACTGTTTGGACGGCCGGGAAGTGCCACCCAATTTAGACCGGAACCCAGTAGGGGAGGCATCCACAGGGACTGTACCCTCCTTCCCCTACCACCAACCTCTCGGAAGGACTTACGGACCCACATGTTTAACGTGATCGTACTCCGCGTGAACACGACGGCAGTTTTTTGGCAGTGGCTGGAATCGAACCCGGGCCTACCGAGTGCAACTCCAGCGCGCTAACCAATGGGCTACCGCGCCCCGGATCTGCATATAGTGTAAAAAACCTCGCTGCCCAACCGGGAATCGAACCCTGGAAGTTAGACTTGGCCGACTGACACTCTATCGTTCAGCTTACAAGTTCTTCTTGTCGAAGTGAACTCTGCGTTCTCCACACTCTAATATCAGATTGACTTGCAAATGACAATCTGACTGAACCCTCCTGCAATTTTAACCTTAGGTTAGCCTCCTGATACAACTATTTTACTTAGGTTAGTATCCTGTGCGGTCGTAGATCTCCCAATTTAAAATCGACGCTCCATATACCAGAGTCCACTGAGTCAGTGCTAGTTATACTAGATTCTCTTTCGGACCTCCAACATCAACATAGATAATTAGACAATAAAAAATAAATCTAATTATCTTAATTCCATTAAATCCAAAACTCTCCTTGCCAAAAACCTTGTCAATATTTCTTGGGAAAAGCTCACAATAATGTATCTGGAAATGAAATTGCCGATTACCATGCCAAAATTGCTACTTTCTCTGGTTCCACTCTTACTATTCTCTTTCCTTACTCACTTCCTCTCAAAATTTTGTACATCTCATATCCTTGATATTTGACAAAAACATCTTAATGAGTATATTTCCACCAGGACTGGTGATCCGGCTAGAATCCTGTCTTACCTCCCTATCGTGAATTTTAATTAACAAATTTTTAATAAATACCTCAATTACTTTCTTACTGGTCATAGTCCCTTTCTTGATTACTTATACTTTTTCAAAATTAAATCCACCTCTAATTGTATTTGCAATAAATCCGGTGACGTCGACCATTAAATTTTCGAATGTCCGGTTTTTAAAATATTCTTCTTTGCAAACCCTTCCCTTTTAATAAACCAATTTGGTTCTCCAAAGTTCATCCACATCCCTCTTCAGAAGATAAAATTGAAAACTACATTCTTGTTGCCACGGAAATTTCTAATAAAGTGACCTAAGTTTATGAGTGGATTCCGCTCTCAATTAATTTTGATCAATGAATCCCTTTATTTCATTCTTATTATCTTATATGGACTCATTGTGTTCCCTCCATATTTTCTGTTTAAAAAAAAAGAAAAAGCTACGTTAACTGTTTCTATTTTCGCGGTTCCTTTTTTTCTTTCTATTTGTATTTTTTCTAAATTTTCTTTTCTAAATTGTATCCTAAATTTCTTACATTTCTGTTTTTGTTTTCCATGTGCCTAAATTCCTTTCCTTTTCCATATATTTTCTTTTTTTTATATATTTTCTAAATTTCACTGTTAAAATTTTATTTTCTTTAATTTTAATCTTTTTTCATTATGTTTATATATCTCACTCTAAATTTTGTTTTTCAATGATATTTTTATCTATATTCGCAATAATCCTTTTCCCATTTATGAAAAATGGACGTACTTGTCAAGTTCAAATATAATGCAATGTCTGTTTAACCGCAATATATTTCATCGTTATCTTTATAGATCTAAATAAATGTTCTTTTGTCGGGATGGTACACCTTGGGTACCTCCTGAGTGCAGGAAGTATCCTTTCCCGGCCATGCAACTAGCTACTCCAAACCCACTATGTGAGTCGCACGGTCTGGGGTATTCAGACCTCCAACATCTTCACACTAACATACAGGATTAATTCATTCGGGCGTCATTGTAAAGAACCTTGCCGCCCCAACTAGGAATCGAACTATGGATCTTCGAATTAGCCAACTGATACTCCACCATTGAGCTACTGAGACGGAATTGCAATATCTTATTTTCGAAGTGAACGCTGAAACAGAACACAATTAAATCTTGTTTGGGTATTACTTTACAATTCATTCATTTTTACTTTCCCTGCAATACATGGTAATGTATGGAGAAAATATTGGAATCATGTCGAAAATCGCAACTCGAGTTTTCGACGGATCTATACGTTTCGAGACCTCTAGAATGCGAAAAAACTATTTTTAGCGTGACGTCTGTATGTGTGTGTGTCTGTCTGTCTGTCTGTCTGTGTGTCTGTGCAATGTCTATATCCTCTCTAACTCAAAAACTAATGGACCGAATTTCATAAAATATGGTAGGTAAGACCCTTGGGTGTGATCCTGGTGCTGATTCGTTTTTGGGACAATTCGGAAAAAAGAACCCTTCTTTTTTGCGAAATGGTCCTTTAAAATCTCATGTATTCACTTTATCTGAAATACAGATTGACCAAATTTCAGAAAATTTGGTAGATAAATCACCTGTGGGATACTCTGGTGCTGATTAGATTTCGGAAAAGAACAATCTGCCTTTTTTTTAGGAAATGGCCCGCAAAAATCGCCAATATAAGAAAAAGACTACGTATGTTCAAATGTATCAATTAAATGCTTGTTTTATACGTAATTTTTGACGAGGAAAAGAATAAGAACAACTTTATTACTCTAGGACTTACTCTAGGACAACTTTATTCTCGAGATATTGAGATTTTTCGCATTTTTTTATGCCGCCTTTGGAAAATAACCAATTACCAAATAAAAGCAGAAATCGAATTATAAATGCAAATTTAGTGTCATTTTGTGCAATTAAACCCAATTTAATGAGTTCTTAAAGAAATAAAGAAAAAAATTAATTTGAGTCTGCAGGGAAAGTCATGTGCTGCCCACATCAGATTTTTACTTTTGTGGCATTATTTTACATACACTCTGTATATTCACGCATTACACCTTATTTTTAATGAAAAAAAATAAAAGTATTTTATTAAAAACCTAATATTTCATCTTTCTAATAAAACATAAAATCAGTTCTTCTATTACGGTTAATACCGAGACTTATGATTTGTGTATAGAAAGGAATTAAACATTATGAAATTGAGAAACAATTTATACTGAATCGTGAAGATCATTTAATTATTTTTTTAATATACAAAGTCTCCATTTAATCAAACTACTTGTGCATAATTTAGTTCAGTGTTAAATACTTAGAAAATGCTAGGAGGTTTTTCATTCCCTATCAACTAGATTGAAAAATCACCCAGCGTGAAAAATTAATCTTCCCATTCCTTTATGCATTTCATTATTCACTCGATAATTGACAAATATATGGATAGCGCAGTGGGGAAACGTGTGCGATCTAATTCTGTTTGAATATTAAATTGAATATTAAATTCCAGTGCTAAACGGTGCATTTTTATGAGATTTCTGATTCAGAAGCATACAGAATTGGTAGAACTAAAAAAATCTTAAATTTCTTACAAATGGATTTTCTTCTCGAATACACGCATTTTTGATATTCTGGGCAACAAAAATCTGACAAGAGTCGTACATGACTATCCCTACACAATACAATGACTTTTACTTTACCTATAATTTGAAGGCATAGGGAAGGTATTGGAATCGTGTCGAAAATCGTAACTCAAGTTTTCGACGGATTTACACGGTTGGGAAACTCTAAAACACGAAAAAACAGCGTGACGTCTGTGTGTTTATTTGTCTGTTCAATGTATGTATCTACTTGAACTCAAACACTAATTAACCAAATTTTACAAAATGTTACCTGTAAGTCTCTTGTGGATGATTCCCTTGTGCTGGTCAGATTTTGGTACAATTCTGAATAAAAGAATCTGCTTTTTTTATGCGAAATGGCCCGCAAAAATCGTACGTATCAACTCAAAGTAAAGGGTAATGGTTCAAATTTCACAAAATTTAGTAGATAAGTTGGTATACACTTGTGGGTTACCCTGGTGCAGATTAGATTTTGGTACGATTCTAGAAAATTAAATCTACCTTTTGTTGCGACATAATTCACAATAATCGTCAAAATCAAAAATGAAAGATTATGTATGCTCAAATGTATCAATTACATGCTTGTTTTATACATAATTCTTGACCATGATAAGAATAAAATCAGCCCCATTACTATAGAACTAGCCGTTCTCGCTATATTTTACTTTTATTGCATTTTTGCTATACTGCTCTTAAAAATACGTCCAGTTAGCAAATGAAACCGAAAATTGAATTAAAGTTGCAAATTCAGTGTCATTTCAAATAATTATGCGTGTTATTTTGTACAATTAAACTCAATGCAATGAATTGTTAAAGAAATATCTGATGTTAGCAGCACATGACTTTCCCTGCAGATTTAAATTCATATTTCCTTTATTTCTTTAGTAATTCATTAGATTGAATTTAATTGCACCAAATAACGCTAAATTTGTATTTTTAATTCAATTTTTGTTTTTACTTGGTAATTGGACATTTTTCCGATAGCGGCGGTACACAAATGCAAAAAATCTCAAATATCTTGAGAACAGTTAGTTCTAAAGTATAATGGAGTGTGTTATATTCTTTTTCTCGTCAAAAATTGCGTATAAAGCAAGAATTTAATTAATACATTTCAGCATACGTAGTCTTTTTTTTTTCTTTTTTTTTTTAGATTTTTGCTACTTTTGCGGGCCATTTCGCAAAAAAAGGCATATTGCTATTTTCCGAATTGTACCAAAATCGAATCAGCATCAGAGTGTCCCACAAGTAACTTATCTACCAAATATTGTGAAATTTGTTCAATTAGTATTTTAGCTAGGGTGGATACATGAAATCTTTGCAGGCCATTTCGTAAAAAAAGGCGGGTTCTTCTTTTCCGAATCATACCAAATTCTAATCAACACCAGAGTATCCAACAAGTAACTTATCTACAAAATTTCGTGAAATTTGGTAAATTAGTATTTTTGTTAGAGCGGATAAATGAAATAGTTACGGGGGCCATTTCGCAAAAAAAGGCGGGTTCTGTTTTTACGAATCGTACTAAAAATTAATCAGCACCAGGGTCACATCCAAGTGAATTATCTACCAAATTTTATGAAATTCGGTCTATTAGTTTTTGAGTTAGAGTGGATACATACATTGCACAGACACACAGACAGACACACACACAGACGTCACGCGAAAAACAGTTTTTTCGTATTCTAGAGGTCTCGAAGCGTGTAGATCCGTCGAAAACTCGAGTTGCGATTTTCGACATGATTCCAATACTTTCCCTATACATTACCATGTATTGCAGGGAAAGTAAAGAATGAGTTTAAATCTTTAGGAAAAGCTGCTTACAACAGTTTTCTTTTCCATCACTGCGAAATAACTGTATACAAGATCAACTGCACGATGTATTTTTATTGAAGTAACACCACTAAATTGAAATTGGCCACTTTTAGTCGCTTATTAGACCAAATAAAATGACTTCTTTATGCTCGTGCAAAGTACTCATCAACAATTGAAAAATACTGAATCAATAATTTTGCAGTATTTTCAACATAAATACACAGAAACAATCTTGGAGTCCATAAAACTTATATGGTATAATCTTTTCGCAAAGGACAATGTGTATTAATTAATAATTAAAAGATAAATGTAATTAGAGTGAGAAAGAGAAATGACTAAGCTTCTTAAGTTTGATTAGACGCGATGTGCTGTTAGCTGGCTGATTGCAATTGTTCAAACTTTGCCCGACTTGAAATTGATCGCTCAACAATCCATCACTTTTTATATACCTGTCTTTAATATAAATGTTCCGTACAACTTGCAGATAAATTTTCCGTACAACTCACGAACATAGTACTTAAATATCAATGAATTATAACGTAATATAAAATTGAAAGTTTTGTGTAACTGTATCATATGTATCAACATCATATGTATAGTAGTAACTGTATCATTTGTGTAACTGATGTCATATATAATTGAAAAATGCAGCATCGATAATAATGCTTGTAGTCTCTTGCTCAACAATCCATCACTCTTTTAAACAACTGTCCCTGACATCTTTTCTGTGGAAGTTGAAATTATTATACTCAAATATCAACGGGTTTTAACTAATTTAAAACTGAAATATTCTGTTTAACTGTATTAAGTTTAATTATATATAAATAGTGTTATACACAATTATAAAATGCGGCATTAATGATAATGCTTATAGTATCTCTCTCAAAATTCAACCACTCTTTAAGCAACTGTCCTTGACATATTTTCTGTGGAATTCAAAAATATCATACTCAAATATGAACGGGTTTTAACTAATTTTAAATTGAAATATTTTGTTTAACTGTATTAGGTTTCAATACAACTGATTTTATACCTAACTCATTTAAAACTGAAATAGACCTCTTTGTACGGTAGGTCTCTTTGTACGTTATATCATGTCAATAGTAAATCAGAATATCTATCTTTTTCACAAACTCTCGTAACCGGCCACACATATTGCTACCGTAAACCCTAGGGTTGGTCGTGTGGTCTGGGTTTTCAACAAACTCTCGTAAGAGGTACTCTGCGTTTTCTCCCATCTGCTCATTGGCTTTGGCGATTTGTTCTGCATAGGTTTCAGTTCCGTGGGCGGAGCTTATGTTAAACTCCATTGGACATATTTTTTTGCCTTGGAGTCCTATTTGCATCATAAAGTGCACGTGTTACGAGGTCATAATTTTGTAGCTTGGTCAGTAGTAAGAGGTACTCTGTGGTTTTCTCCTTCTGCTCATTGGCTTTGGCGATTTGTTCTGCCATTGGTTCCAATTCTGTGGGCGGAGTTTATGTTAAGCTCCTTTGGACATCTTCTTTCACCTTGGAGTATTGTTTGCGCCATAAAGCGCATGTGTTACGAGGTCATAATTTTATATCTTGAGCATTAAATGACTGTCCGCCCCATCATAAAAACTGGCGTCTCAAAACTAGTAATAAAACTGATGTCTGGGGCTTGGTTCTAGGCTGTTGCTTCCTGCATCTGTAGACAAGAATCTGCTTTCTATTCGTATTTTTTAATTCTCATATTCGCGCTGTATTACAACTGCATTAAGTTTTAATAATATGAAACTGGTGTTACGCACAATTAAAAAATGCAGCATTATTAATAATATTGCTTGCAGTATCTTGCTCAACAATCAATCACTCTTTTAGACAACTGTCTTTGACATTTTTTCTGTGGAAATCAAAAACATCCTACTCAAATATCAACGGTTTTTAGCTAATTTAAAATTGAAATATTTTATGTAACTGTTTTAAGTGTTAATAATATACAACTGATGTTATACACAATTGAGAAATGCAACATCGACAATAATGCTTGTGGTATCTCGCTCAACACTCAATCACTCATTTAGACAGCTGTCTTTGACATATTTTCTGTGGAAATAAAAAACAACCTACTCAAATACCAACGGTTATTAGCTAATTTAAAATTGAAATAGTTTATGTAACTGTTTTAAATTTCAATAATATACAACTGATGTTATACACAATTGAAAAATGCAGCATCGACAATAATGCTTGTGGTATCTCGTTCAACAATCAGTCATTCTTTTAAACAACTGTATTTGACATATTTTCTGTGGAAATCAAAAACATCACACTCAAACATCAAAGGTTTTTAACAAATTTAAAATTAAAATATTTTGTATAACTTTATTAAGTTTTAATAATATTAAGTTGACAATAATTTCTCAAAAAAAAAAAAAACAGTCCACTACAAATACTTTCCCAAAAGAATACGCAATCTGAAGCAGTGAATTTACATTTTAAATACATGATACTCTACCAATTTCCTATTATAATCTTTAACTTCTGTGCAGTTTTCAACTATTCAAAAATGAGGAATTATAGATTTTCTTTTCTACCAAAAAGCGTTTTAGAACGTGAAAAGTTTGGATTAAATCTCTAGTGATAGTTCTTCACATAATTAAAATAATAACTAAACTCTTCATGTTTCCTTTAAGATATGCTGTGGAATATAACGCAATTACTAACATACTTCTTGTACTTAGGTTCGTTATTATCTGTTTTAAAGGGAATAAAACTAGGAGTAACTTTAAATATTTTTGAAAAAAAAACACCACGATTTTAAATGTTTCTCAATTCATGTATATACTTGGATATCCACCGTTATAGTATTTTTATATTACAAATACCTAGAACCTTCCCACTCCATTTTTGCACTTATTTGAAACAGAAAACAAAAGAGTCAGCATAACCATTACGATAATATATGATAATATATGCGATCGCCAATATCATTAATGCAATCTATGTACCTGTTTATGCTATGCAAGTGTTGTACTAGGTGGCATGTTTGCAACTGCGTCAAATTTTCTTCGATTTTATAGAAACACTATCTCGTGTATGAAATTTTATTTATCCACGTGTTCAACCTCAATATCTGAATCTAACTTTGTTGTGAAATACGATGATACTCTTTCTGTCTTCATTTTTCTATTTATAGTTTATATCGGGATGCTCATGTACAAGAACGTTAGCATGTTCCATTACGGAAACAATGACTTAATGAAACGTAAACAATATTTATTTCTCCTCAAATGCACCATATTTCATATTTTTGTGTGTTATAGTTTGAACGATACGAGACATAGAATCTCCAGGAACAGGCTGACACGAAAAAACATTTTTCTCTTGAGTAGTGCGTCATACAAAGTATAATAGCAACTCATAAACTAAATAGAAATAAAAAATATGTCTACGTCCTGCAAAACTTCAACTGTGTAATTACATGCCTGCAAAACTTCTTATTCTTGCTATTGCTAATCTGCCCAGGAAGTGAAGAAAATTAAGGAACGAGGCATTTGTAAAACAACGGCGCGGCGGCGACGGGCGACGTCAGCTACTTACTTTTATTTCATAACTCACAATGAGTAGTATAATGTGTAAAAAATTTTCTCTTATTGTCCTTGTCCAAAAGTTAAGCATAGTTGTTGCTTATGTGAAAATTTCAGGATATCTACTTCGGAATGAAATGAAACGCCGTGTGCGGGTGTAATAGGGTTCTAGAAGAAGAAAACATTGCAAAACAAGAGCAATAACGATTTCTAATATATCCAAAGAAAATGGTTGAAAGAAAAAGGATCACAGTACGAGCGTCAACCTCAGTGAAACAGAATGATTAAAACAATGTGATGTTACAGTTTAATACGGTGTGTGGGAACCTGGAGTAGCCACTCGTGTTGCACAACGATTTCCCATACTTTAGATGATGGTTTGGATGAGTTGTATGCTCAAAGAGTTCCAAGTCTCACGGACAGCAGTTTGCAATCCATGAACAGAGTTTAGTGGGTAGCGTAGGGCTGCAAGATGTCTCCTGAGCATATACCAAACATGCCTATTGGATTCAGATCAGGAGAGTTTACAGGTCACTGCATGGGCTGGATAACTTCAGTTTGAAGGAAATCGTCTACTAAGGCTGCGCGGCCAGGAGGCGCATTATCATCCATGAATATAAAATCAGGACCAACAGCACCTCGAAACAATCGAACGGTAAGCTCAAAGACTTCGTCTCTGTGTCTTTGACCGGTAACCTACCCCGTGTCAAAAATTTGGAGGTCTCTGGGGCCGTCGATCATGATGCCTGCCTAGACTATGACTCCGTCAAACGGAAAACGATGTCTTTCCGTGATATTTCCCGTGTGAGAACGAGTTCTACGTTCTCTCCAGATAGTGGTACGACGAGAATCAGTTTGCAGGCTAAACCTGGACTCGTCACTGAACATGACATTGCTCCACTATTGTCCACGTTTTATATGAAGGGAACACGTGACCCACTTCAAAGTAAAATATGGCATTAACCTTGTATAAAAATCCTTTTAATTCATATTTAGTGTTGTATCCGTCCTAAAACCACTTTATTTTTGCTTAAATTCTGTTCATCTACATACTGAAACAACACAATTACAATATATTTGAGTTTAAATGATCATCCAACTTTGCTTACTTTTACAACGAAGCCTAATTTTCACTTATGGAGAATGTAAAAACCAAAAGATGTAGAATGAGTTGTATAAAAATTGCTGCATTTTTTTAACGCAAAATTATTCAGCTGATGGAGTCTGGAATATAGCTGATATGAATGAAATATTCATTGATTTTGCACAGTGAAACAGACGATCTTTTCGATGAAGTTTTAAACATAGAGTTTAATTACTTGTATTTCCATTTTCTTAAGTTTTGAAATAAAATAAATTATTATAGTATTGTGATGAATGAAATAAATGGAAAAAGGTTTATGTATGAAATCCTGCTCTTATAGAGAGAGCCAGGCTTGTTATATTTCGATGACGCCATTTGAATAAATTTCATTTGTTTTCGATGAAGTTTTCAAATATAATAAATTATTGTAATATTACGATAATTTCAAAAATATTACCGAGGAATGTATCGCATTTTAGAGATGTTTAAAACAGGCAATTTATATTTCAATGCCGTCATTTGAATGAAGTTCATTTTTTTCGATGAAGATTTAAGTTTTCAAATATAATAAACTAATGTAGCATTGTGATAATTTAAAAAATATTATCGAGGAATGTATCGCATTTTAGAGATTTTCACATAAAATTGCATTGAAGTTGGAAAGTTTTAATAATCAATGCTTTATGCATGATTTATCTTTCTTGTTTTAATATATTTTTAGTTTTTATTTATTTAATGTTTTCTCGGAATTCTGTGAATTTGCACACTAATCGGCCCTTAGCAATCGGTAATATGATCTCAGAGTTTCAATCCTGATTGACTCCCATAACACATTTTCACGATTTTTGGCGAATTTCAAAAATTGGCTATTAACATGCTACGAATAATCCTGATAGCGAAGGTTTATATTTCAGGCAAAATCTGACATTGCACAAACTGAAACTGTCCGGCATCGTGTAAAATAACAATCCTGCAAATCAAGAAAGTTGACTTCTATTAACCTTCAAAAATCCTCATTTGATAATTGAGCTTTTGAATAATATTAGGAAATTTGTATAATATTAGGAATTTTTTATTTCAATGCATTATATCACTCCATTAGTTGTGCTCTGCTCACTGACTACTAGGCAGAAGGACACATTGTAGAACGGTTGATTGGCAATCATGTATGCTTAAAACGTGTAAATCCATCAAAATACCAGACTGGAATATTTAGCTCCTTAACAATACTATTATTTTACATATAGATATATTATAGAGAAAAAAATTTATTATATTCTTTTATCGTATACGCAGAACAAAAGAAAAACACATTTTTTGCAACTCAACCAGAAGAAAAAAATTGTACGAGAACGCATTTGATATCGTCAGAGACATGCTATTTACAGTTCTTCAAGTTCTTTATCTGAAACATTTTTGTAAACGTATAGTCCATCGATAAGACAGCTTCTCAAAGCGGATTTTGGAAATGATGGGTTTCCGTTCTACTCTATCAGCCTTAAATTCTTTTCCGTGCCATTTTAAAAGAAAACTATAATAACAAAAGGCATTTTGTCTAAGCTATAAATAAGGAATTTCTGCCCATAGTGCAGTTTTCTGAAAATTTCAGTGGTAAAACCTCTTCGAAAAGATAAGCTCTTTCCTGAGAGAGGGGATACATGTTACATTTACTACACACAGTGGTACGCCAAAATTTCATCACTTTGATGCAAAATGCACGACTTTGATGGATAAAAGTAAGGTAGCACATTTAAAGTGATATTTAAAGTGTTTAATATCGATAAGTACATTGAAGAGGAGGACATGGAGTGATGCATGAACAGTATTTATTGTTTAATGTCTATGTGTGAAATATTTTTAAAAAAATGAGAAATATGAGATTCTTATTTTATTAAATATGTAATTATAAAGAAGTTTCCTTATTTAAAAGAAATTATTTTCTTAAATTTGCGAGATGACATGGAGGAATGTCTACTACCCCATAATAATGGCTAGAGAAATATGATACTTGAAACTTTCATATACAGATCAATGCATGAAACGTAGGATGTAATATTTGAACTTGTTACACCATATTCAGTAATTATTTTGAACTGAATTTTTAAGAGGGAATGTCATTTTTAACACCACTTTGCATATTGTTATGTATAGGAAAAATATTTTAATGCCCACCTTCTTCCTTCCATGCTTCCAGATTTATTGGTTTGATTGAATTATTTGGATCCCAGGTGCCCTTATTATACACACCAGGACTACATTAACAGTGATGTGATCTTTAAAGTAGAACAAAGACTTAAATGACAGGAATATAATGTGTAAAGTAGATCCAGTATTATATTTACAGTTATGTAAATTTTAAAGTAGATCGAGAATTAAATTGACAGGGTAGTAAAATTTAATGTAAATTCAAAACCACATTGAAGGAGATGTAAAGTTTAAAGCAGAATCAGGACTACATTGCTATGAATGTAAAGGTTAAAGCAGATCCAAGACTACTTAACAGAGATGTAAAATTTAAAGTAGGTCCAGGACTACATTATCAGAGATATAAAGTGGAAAGTATATTTAGGACTACATTGACTGGGATATTAAGTTTAAAGAAGATCCAGGACTACATTGACAAAGATAACGAATAATGCTCTATATTCCTGTCATTTAAGTTTAAGTAGATACCGGACTACATTGACACGGATGTAAAATTTAAAATAGATCTCGAATAATTATGTGTGTATAATTATACACAGAGCTCCCTACCCGCTCTCACATCCGTTGCCTTTAATTTGTTTAGATATCATTAAATGTCGTAGTATTGTATATTCATAGCTTGTTTTTCTCTTTCATACGGCGTGAAGGGACTCTTGGAGACAGCGTCTACAAAAACAACCCTCTACCAAGCTACTTCTTTTACAATCATCAGCTAAACTTAATAAATGCATAAAATATTTCCTCTAGTAATTAAAATGAGAGTTAGTTGGTAGCGGGTTTTTTGGAGCCACCGTCTCCTCAAATGCCCTTCATGCTCCGCCACCTCCTTGGATTTTCATATAATAATAATAATTATTATTATTATTTGGTTTATCAGGCTTATTTTATTTTAGTGAATCATGCTCTCTTGCGTTTGAAACCAGTTTATGCATTTAATTTACCGTTTATGTTGTTACTAATGGAGTATTTGTGTTTTTAGCTTATTTAAGGAAGCAGTTTGAGCGAATTTATTATAGTGCTCGATATTGTTCGGGACATACTATTTACAGTTGAAGAAGTTTTGCTTGAATATTTTCAAAGACATATAACCCACCGAATAAGGTTTTATTTAACGTTATGAATTGCTGCTTTGCACTGTCATACCCAAACACTTTTCCACGTCCCTTTAAAAGAACAACCAAAACAAAACGAGTTTTATCTAAATAATAAATATGGAATTCCCCTTCATGGTAGAATTTCTTGGAAGTGAAGGTGGTTACATTTTCAATAGCTTTGGAGTGTGCATTTTTTCCTCTAAAGTCTACAGAAGCATTCGGTTAGAAACTCCTATGTCATACTTTTCTGGCCAAAGGAAAGTTTTTTTCAGGTCAGTTTTGACTAATACTAGAATTTTTATTGGTCCAAATTACGAAAATCTAGTTTTAGGGCCATCAGTTTGTCAGTCGGTCTGTCCAAAAATGTATATAATAGGTTTTTATCCGAAGCTGAGTTACCGATTGAAACCAAATTTTCAGATAAGTAAATAAATCTTGTTATATATTCTACTTAAAATAAAACGAAGCACCACTAAACATAGATGATAAGCCACGAAACTTGGTATGCAAATACCTTTCGGACAAATTTAACGATTTTTGCAAACAGATAAAATTCCATTGTTTATGAACACATCGGGCGTTACCAGAGCGTATTAGAAGGACCTACCCTGTGGTCCATATAACGAGTGTCATTAGCACAACAGACAAATCTACATTTGCTGTTTCGTTAAATCAAGTAGTCTCTAAGATGCTTCTAAGGTGCCCCAGAAAGCATAAAAGAAGAATAATAAAACTTTTAGAGAAGAGGTTTAAATGTAAAATTAAGCAACAAATGACATTGGGCGAGGAATGACGTGAAAGTCCGAAAAATTAATCCTGATCAAATTCTGTTAAACAATAGTAGAAGATCAAATTCTGTTAAAGAATAGTAGAAGTCTTAAAGGGGACGAGCTCATCTGTAAAAGAAAGAATGACTCCCAAGAGTTTTCGTCAAGAATGTGATTGTGCCCTGAGTGATGCCAAATGTGGCCAATAGCAAAAAGTTGCAGATGCATTTTAGAATGTGAGAAAATGACACACAAGAAAGTGACTGAGAGTCATAATCATTACGCCCTACATGCATATATGGCGTGACGAAAGCTAAAGGTCCAAGGTATTTAAAGAACCTTCACGGTGCACAAAAACATTTTATAAGGAAAATTAACTTTAAATAGTCAGAAAAATCGAAGCATGGCGTCATTTTGGTCTGCATACACTGATAAGGGCAATAATTCATGAATGCCTGTCAAATCACTTCCTTTCGGCAGGTTAGAGGTAATTTGTAACTATTAGTGTCAATATATATTGGTAATAATTGCAACTGTAAGTTCTTTGATGAAAATGCTAGCAATTAATTGGTCATCTGATAAATGAGATTAACATTATGAAAATGATCTCGTTCTTTATAGTTAGTCTGTTGTTATAAAATTAATAGCAGTTTTCTTCTGCTACAGCTGCTATTTTATCAGTACTGCTGTAGTTAGTGACGGTGTTCAAAGTAAATAGGTGTATTTTTGTAGGCCCAAAGACAATATAATATATATACAACACAGCGGTAGAGAAATTGGGAAAATCTAATGAAATTCGGTATAGTTATTTCCTCTGCTGAACGTCATAAGCCAACTCATACTTGGGGATCGACATATACAAAGAAAAATCCCCTAATATTTGACATTGTTTTCGCAACATAATTATAGCAATATAATCTATATATGTAAAATCGAAAATCTGCCTGTCTGTGTGTTTGTTTCATCATCACTCTCGAACGGCTGAACCGAATTTGATGAAATTTTGTGGGTAGCCATGAAGAAGTCCCACTTAAAATTTAATCCATGTTTAGAGTTTCTCAGATCAGGGATTGTGGCGATATTAATGAAAAACGAAACTTTCATTTGTCTCATCATCACGGGAGAACGACTAAACCGAATTTAATGAAATTTTGTGGGTAGCCTTGAAATAGCTCCACTTAAAATTTAGTCTTTGTTTCAAGTTTCAGAAACCAAGGTTTTTCAGATATTAATAGAAAGCGAAACTTTTCCCTATACTTTTTTCTACACTCTAACTCCTTGGTTCCTTTGAAACAGGTAGACGAATATATATTTGTATGTATGCTGTATTTACGAAGATATTCTGTTCTAGCATAATGGATATGTAATATGTGAAATTTTATTTAGAACTGAGTGTCATTATTTGTAATAGAAACATTAAAGAAAATCTCATGTGGGCTGCACATGACTTTCCTTATATAATTCAATGAATTTACTACTTTTACAGTAAAAAAATATATTATTTTTATAATAGACATTTATATTCTTTCGAAGATATTGAATTTTCGTCAATTAGTCGTTATTTTCATTGATTTACCGTCCTTTTTATCCATTTGGCGAGTTCTTCGTTAATTTAGCAACATTTAAAAAAATCGCCAAGTTGGCGACATTCCATCAAATTCGTTGCCAAAATCTCGCCAAGCGTTATGGACGAAGAAATAAGTTATTCTTACAGCAGATAAATGACTATTGGCGTTCAAATACAAAAATATTACTCAAAGTATCTTTTTCAGGAATGGAATGAGCTAGATCCACGAGAATGATGTCACCAAATTTATCGCATGGTATTACATATGAAAAGCGAACACGTTTCTCAATATAAAATATTGTTTTCTTATTTTATATGAGTTTTTGATAATTTTCTTTGAAAAATGTGCAATATCTCGAGAACGGTTCATGCTGGCGTTCTAAAATGTATGTCAATCGTTTTCTAATGAAAAATTATATAAGAAATGTCTATTTGCGTAACTTTATTAGAGGTTTTGATTTTTTGAAGATTTTTTCAAAATTTCACTCAAAACTTTAAGGGGGTTCTGAACATTCGATTGCGTATAAAAACAATGGGCTTCCAGTATTAATGGATTGTAATTTTTGTACCAAATTTCGTTCGAATCGATCCATTCGTTCGTCAGTTATCGTCTCCACACACCCGCACACATACTTTCACACACACACATACTTTCACACACACACACACACACACACACACACACACACACACACACATACTTTCACACACACACACACACATACAGACATCACTTCAAAAATGTTCGATTCGTGATCAGAGATGCTTGAAACGTGCTCTCCCGTCGAAACCTTGAATTCGAATTTTCGACCCCGTCACAATACTTTCCTTATACATTATTATATATAAAGAAAGTAATAATGAAACAAGCCCTTTATTATTCAATGATGCTTTTTATATATTTTTAACATAAACTGAATGGACAGCAAAGCATCCCGAGCCGTATCGAAATATCTGAAATTTCATTTAATTTTACAATTGAAGATTTTAATTTATCAAACAAATTGAGGAAATCGAAAAAAATTTGGTAATTGTTCCATCAATAAATAACAAGCATATTGATTTTTTTAGATGAAATTCAAACCTGGGAAAGTCCATTTTACGAAAATTTATATTGAAAATAAAATGAAAATTATGTGAGTAAAACTACATTAAAATATATTGCAAAACAATTTTTATACGATTTTTTTTTATTTGGAAGCGAATGACATAACTTATAAAACGATAATGTGCTTTTTAACACTTTACAACAAAGTTGAAAAGTGTTTATGACTTTGTTCATTCTGTCTGTCTGCTTGTCTGTCCGTTAGCACGATAACTGCCGTAAAAATGACTTAATCAAAATGAAATTTTAGTATGTTGTTCAGACGGTCTGTAGGACCTATGGGAATATAAATGAATAATATCACCCAATTAGTTTTGGATTGAACCCGGGTTGAAAAAATGGAATACATTGAGCCCTATGGGACCTAATTTTTCAAGCACTTTTTAAGCGGATTTAAAATTCACAAATTGCTTCGAAAATTTTAGGCAATATTCAAATTGTTCCATAAAATATATAAAAAAAAATTCAGCGAAATATATTCAGTTGTTTTTTAAATAAAAATTAAAATAATAATAACACCTCTTATATGAAGCGATCACGTGTCCATGATATGAAACGATCACATGACCCACTTCAAAATGATATATGGCATCCATCTTGTGTCAAAATCGTGATTTTTAAAGATCTTTTTAATTCATATTGAGTGTTGTATCCGTCCTAAAACTACTTTATTTTTGCCTAAATTCTGTGCATCTACATACTGAAACAACGCAATGACAATATATTTCAGTTTAAATGCTCTTCCAAATTTGATTATTTCTACTATTAACCCTATTTTTCACCTATGTAAAATGTAAACAGCAAAATATGTAGAATGAGTTGTATTAGAATCGCTGTAATTCTTTAACACAAAATCATTTAGTCCATGGAGTCTGCTTAGCTGATATGAATGAAATATTCATTGATTTTAGAAAGAGAAGGACGATATTTTTCGATGAAGTTTTACGCATAGAGTTTACTTACTTGCAGCTCAATGGTCTTAATTTTTAAATAAAATAAATTATTATAGTATTGTGATGAATGACATGAATGGGGGAATTATTTATGAATGAAATGTTGCTTTTATAGAGAGAGCCAGGCGTGTTATTTTTTTATGTTATTTTTCATTTGAATGGATTTCAGTTGTTTTCGATGAAGTTTTCAAATATAATAAATTATCGTAGTATTATGATAATTTTAAAATTATTACCGAGGAATGTATCACATTTTAGAGATGTTTAAACCAGGCAATTTATATTTAATGCCGTCATTTAAATGAAGTTAATTTTTTTCGATGAAGGTGTAAGGCTTCAAATATAATAAATTAATGTAGTATTGTGATAAGTTTTAAAATATTACCGAGGAATGTATTGCATTTTAGACATGTTTAAATAAAATTGCATTGAAGTTGGAAAGTGTTTCATAATTAATGCTTTAAGCATGATTGATCTTTCTTGTTTAACATAATACGGATTTCTAATAATTTTAAAAAGCCAAATGTGTTTACTATTGTCAAATGGTTGAATATTTTGTGCGTACTTTCAACCAGAAATAACTGGACATTATTCTTCAGTGGTTGTCATAATCCGTTCTTGAGATATTAGAAATGTGTGTCGACAGGCAGCGCAATATTCCTGGAAATAATTAAGCGAATTATATGGAATATGGTATGATTAATCTGATCGATTTAACAAGTCTGTGAATTTTCAATACCACGCAGTAAGAAAGCCCTAATTTGTGTTATTGTTATAACACAATATTGAAATATGTTAATCTGTAAAGAAAGTCATGAATGTAGCACATCAGATTTTTTTAGATTCCTAATAGCATTTTGTAAAAATCAATTTGGCCACTGTCTTTGGTCAGTGAGATTTAAGCGATTTAATTCTTATCCTTTATTCTTATTATACGTTCTTTTTAACTGAGTCGAAAGGAATGTTATACTGAAAAAGGGATTGGATATCTGCAGAGGCATCTTATTTGCAGCTTTTTTAGTCCTTTATTTGAAACATTTTCGGAAACGTATAGTCCATCGATAAGAGCTTCTCAAAATGGCTTTTGGAAATGATGGGTTTCTTTTCTACCCTGTCAACCCGAAGTTCTTTCTCTTGCTACTTTAAAAACAGCTACCAAAGCAAAATAGGCTTTGTCCCAACAATAAACAAAGAAAAATTCCATTTTTGTGGTAGAGTTCCTTGAAAGTGAAAATAAAACTTTGAAATTTGGCGGATATATATATATACAGTTGAACTCAATTACAATGAAATGCATCGAACTGCGACACAGTAGTCGTTATTTAAGTGCAGTAATAAAATATGATTAGTATAATTGCGGCAAAATATTTTGAACGTAAAATAGATATTAGTTCTTCGTAGTCCGAATGAACTTTTAAGTCCAACTTCGTTAAAAATTTCAATAGAACATTTGGTCCCTGCCTTTTCTTAAAGTTACAGTCTTATAAATATGTATGCTTCTTTCAAATATATTTTCTTGATTTAAACATACGATGAAAATATCGTTTGTTGAGTTCTTATGCTTTGATGTAAAGATAAAATTGAAAATAAATATCGTCTGGTGACTTTTTATTCTTTGATTTAAAGATAAAGATGAAAATAAATATCGTTTGGTGAGATATTTTTCTTTGATTTAAAGATAAAGGTGAAAATAAATATCGTCTGGTGAGTTATTATGCTTTTATGTAAAGATAAAAGTGAAAATTAATATCGTCTGCTGACTTTTATTCTTTGATTTAGAGATAAAGGTGAAAATAAAAATCGTTTGGGGACTTTTTATTCTGTGATTTAAAGATAATGGTGAAAATTAAAAAGAGAACCCAAGAAAATTGTATTATCGTCCGGTGATTTTCTTATTCTTTGATTTAAAGATAATAGTGAAAAAAGATGTATTCTGAAGCAATAGATATATTTTGAATCTATATCAGTAGTAAAATTGGAATTTTTCACAAACATGGAAGTTTTAACACACATTTTTAAAGCCTTAAAAGTTAATCAAATAGATATAGTAAGGAATTTTATTTAATCCGCTATTTTAATATATAAATTTTTATATTTAATTTTTAAAAGGACTATATTTTATGTTTTTAAAGTATACATGTTGGTTATTTTGGAAGATAAGAATATTGTTTCATAATTTAATTCAATAACTGGCTTAATTTCAATATTTTAGTTTGATATTCACCTAATTCCAATCTATATAAATCACAAAAACCTAGGACGAAATAAAATTTTTATATAATGGTCATTCTGATTATTGTAGCCTTATAACAGTATACCTATTCTTCGTTCGTAATATATATATAAAGGTACTTGAAATTCACAATTATGTGCAAATTCCTATGATATTCTAAATGGCATTGCTATTCAAAATATTCTATTAAATTACATTTAATTCTCCAAAAAATAATTATAATAATCCCCGTTCTCGCAGCACAAAATAATTTTAACAAGCAGATATGAAGAATAAAGCATCCTGGTCCAGTTTGTAAAGAAATTTAGAAAAAAATATGAAATTGGATCAATTTACGCCAAAGTGAAGGCGCTGAAGTGGTATTAGAAGATATATGTACGTACCAGTTTCATTCTGTTTCAGCAATTGGCTAAAAACGGTATATTAGCCTGTAAAATATTTGCCAAGATAAAATAGGTGACGTGAGAATTTGAAAATATTAGTAATTCCCGTAATTTTTAAATCTGAAGATCGTAATAGAAATAATCCAATCAAAAATAGCATTCCGATAAAATTTATTTTATATACATGTCTTAATTATTTAGAATATTAAAATATTAATAAAAATTGTCTGCTGAAGAAACACATTGAACAAACATCCATTGCTATGCAACATGTTACATTTTTCTTCAAAAAAATTTGTGGAAAAAATATCGTCTGCATAAAGCTATTTCTGTGGAAGATTTAATTGTGCGTATTTTATTAAAATTCCAACAGCCCCTATCTTTAGGTACTCGAAACATGTAATATACACATGGCCTCTTCGGCACTCCGTCTTACACTGAATCTGTTCTCGATCTCATCTGATCTGTTACCGCTCTTTTCACATATCTGGACTGTGAGACCAGAAAGTGTTCTCACATTTGATGAGACAATTTTCTATGAGTATTTATGATGCCCAGAACGGCAAACAAAGCTATAGTCTGGCTGGCGCCAGGGTTTATGAGGACTTGAACTTTAAGGTCAAAGACTATAAATTTAGGGGTGCAATACCAGAGGGGCTGAGCTGGGCCATACTAAATGTGCAATGGTGCAATTGGGTAAGGGTTAACCAATGAGCGCCAAAGACGTAAAGGCGGAGCTACCCCCCCACCACCACCACCACCACCATCGGAGGAACCACTGACGAAGAGAGAACGAGATGAGATGTAGACGAAGAGAGATGGAGATCAGACTTTGACGAAACAGTTGAATTTTGACTTAGGAGACGATTATGAGTTTTGACTGAAATAGGACGTGTGCAACGACTGCGACGTTATGACTTGGGCGGAGGCGTGTCTGCCATTATGATAGAACGACAATACTAAAGAAGCAGAATATTGCGTGGAAGTTCCCAAATAAGGGATATCTAGGATGTGTTCAGTGCAACCAAGTATTTGCAAGCATTATGGTCTATTGCAAAGGCCCAAATTGAAGGTATGTGTCCCTCAAATATTCACAGGTTATTAAATACATTAGATATATGGTTAAGGGTCTCACGTGCTCCCCTCTAACATGCTGTCTTCCTAAATGAATAATAAACATGTAATTATCCTAAATGAATTTAATAGGTATTTCATGCGACAAGATATCTTCCATATTGGTTTAACTTTGAACCAACCATACTGTTTTACCTTTAGCCTCCAGTACTGCTCTGGGTCGACCAAACCTGTACTTGAAGCCCCCCTAATTTATGAATTTTGCTGACCTCTCTGGTCAGGGCTGCAATACATTGGGGTCTTGCAGTCTCATGCCATTGCGTGGCCTGCTAGACATCATAAATATTGAAATAAAACTGCCTACGTTAAATCTGGTCTCACAATATGAGTTTCACCCGTTTTACCAAAATATAACACATGACATAAAAAATTGAAAATATCAATTATCCCAAAGTAATCTGTAAACCTGAAGACTGTAATTGATATAATCCAGTCAAAAGTACAATTTTGATCAAATATATTTCATATACATTTCTTTATTAATTAAATTGGAAAAGATTTAATAAAAATCGTCTGCTGCATGAACACATTGGATTTAAAACCATTGCTAAGCAACATGATATAATTTTCTTCAAATAAATTTACGGAAAAAAATAACGTCTGCATAATACTATGTCTATGTAAGATTTAACTGTGGGTTTTTAATTAATAGCTAGACAACCTTTGGTCATAGAAATTCGAAACATGGACAAATGTTAAGTGGGGCTTTTCCAAGCCTACCCACGAAATTTCAAATTCGGTTCAGACGTTCTCTTGTGATGATGAGACAAACAAACAGGCAGAAAGACAGACAATTTTATTTATGTAGACTAGCAGTATACCCGTTCTTCGTACGGAGTATATAATATAAAGAAACTTAAAATTCATAATCATGTGCAAATTCCTATAGTATACTGAATGACATTGGTAATCAAATTATTATGTTAAAACATTTAATTTAATGCTTCTAAAAAGAAGTTTAAGAATACATGTTGTCGCTATACAAAATTATCTTCACGGGCAGATCTGAAGGATAAAACATCTTGGCTCCTTTTGTAAGCAAATTTACAAAATATATGAAATTGAATCAATATATGCAAAATAAAAGCGTTGGAATTGTATGGTACCCGTACCACTTGTATTCGCGAATATTAGAAGATATACCCTGAATTAGTAGATTACTCATATAAATTGCAAATAAAAATAAACTCGTAATCTTTAAACCTGAAGGCAGCAATTGATCCAATATATGTCAAAATGAAAGCGCTAAAATTGTATAGATAAATATACCCGTACTTGTCGTAGTACTTGTCGTAGCACTTGTCGTGGATCAGAAGATATGCCTGTGTGTTACTAGAAGACTACCCGTATTACAATATGAGCCTCAAAAAATTTTGCCAAAATAAAACAGATGACGTAATAAATTGAAAATATCAATAATCCTCATATTCTTTATACCAGATGATTCCAATGTATGCCAATATATGTCAAAATGTATGCCAATATACATGTGCTGTTTATATTCTCGTAGATTAAAAGATATACCAGTGCATTTGTAGAAGATTACCCGTACTACTTGTACGTACAATATATGAGTTTCAACAATTTTTACCAAAATAAAACAATGGCGTAATAACTTGAAAATATCAATAATAATAATGTTTTAACCTGAAGACCGTAATTGATATTATCCAGTCAAAAATGCAATATCAATGAAATTTATTTTATATACATATCTGTATTATTTGAATCTAAAAAGATTTAATAAAAATCGTCTGCGCATGAATACATTGGATTGAAATTCATTACTAAACGACATGATATCATTTTCTTCAAATAAATTGGTGAAAAAATATCGTCTGCATAATGCTATCTCTATGGATTTTTTAATTGTGCGTTTTAAATTAATATCGGGACAACACCTGGTCCTAGAAACTCGAAAGATTGACTAAATTTGAAGTGGTGCTATTCCAAGTCTACCCCGAAAATTTCATCAAATTAGATGCAGCCGTTCTCCCATGATGATGATGAGATAAACATAGAGAAACTTAATATTCTCAATAATGTATACATTCCTATAGTATTCTAAATGGCTACATGATGCTATCTCTACATAATGCTATCTCTATGGAAGGTATACTTGTTCGTTTTTAATTAATATCTCGACAACCTCTGATCTTAGAAACTCGAAACATAAACTGAATTTTAAGTGGGACTATTCCACAAAATTTCATTAAATTCGGTTCAGCCGTTCTCCTGTTATGATGAGAGAAACATACATACATACATACAGACAGACAGATTTTCAATTTTATTTATATAGATTATAAAATGGTCATTTTAGCATCAGCAACGACATAGGACGATATTAATTATATTTGCCTGTGTGATTCCAAGTTGCGTCTTCATAATTTGCAGAGTAATAATTTTGCAGCATAAGATAATAAATTTTCTATATTAAGTGTATACTCGTATGAAGCATGGAATTAGAAAGAATGAGATAAAACTCCTATGAATGAGACGCTTGAAAATGCCATAATGCTTTTAGAATTATATCTAGGTATAACTAGTGTTAGTAAAAGTTGCTATTCTTAGTTGATGCAACAGAAAACCGTAATATTTAATACATATGTTTTGATTATTTTTAAATTAAGAATTCTCTACCTATGCGTATAATTAACCAGTATGTTTTCATTGTTGTGGGATAGAGTACAGAATACATGCAGATAAAAATAAATTGAAAGGTGAAATAATTTTGAATACGTAGGAATATTTTTTATTGTTTCAGTTCTACTTTGCATTGCGCTAATAATTTATTTTTACTAAATTGACAGTTCGAAAAAATATTTTAGACCTTTCGCCATAGAAATGCAAACAATGCATGAGTACTAATTTTATCCCAACGCCACCTGAATTATTGTTTCAAACGATATTGGCATATTCTTAATATGAAGTTTTAACTCTTTTACCTCCATGGTATAAGAAGCATTTTTATCAATTGCGTGTTCAAAAAATTTGCCAAAATTAAATATAAAAATCTGATGTGGGCAACACATGACTTTCCTTATATAATGCAATGAATTTACTACTTTTACAGTAAAAAAAATAGGGTTTTCTTATAGTAGATACTTATATTCCTTCCAAGATATTGAATTTTCTTCAATTAGTCGTCATTTTCATTGATTTAGCGTCATTTTAATCCATTTGGCGAGATTTTCGTTAATTTGACAACATTTCAAAAAGTCGCCAAGTTAGCGATATTTCGCCAAATTCGTCGCCAGTATCTCGCTAAGCTTTACTGACGGTGAAATAAGTTATTCTTAGATAAATGACTATTGGCGTTCAAATACAAAAGTATTACGCGAAGTATCTTTTCTCATGAATGGAACGAGCTAAATCCACGAGAATGGTGTCACCAAATTCATCGCATGGTATTACTTATGAAAAGTGAACATGTTTCTCAATAGGAAATATATTTTTTTTTTATTTTATATGACTCTTTAATTTTTTTAAAAAATGTGCAATATCTCGAGAACGGTTCATGTTAGCTTTCTAAAATTTATGTTAATCGTTTTCTAATGAAAAATTACATAAGAAATGTCTATTTGCGTAACTTTATTAGCGGTTTTGATTTTTTGACGATTTTTTCAAAATTTCACTTGAAAATTTAGGGAGGTTCTGAACATTCGATTACGTTTAAAAACAATAGACTTCCAGTGTTTACGGATTGTGATTTTGCACCAAATTTCGTTCGAACCGGTCCATTCGTTCCTCAGGTATCGTCACCACAGACTCACACACACACACACACAGACATCACTTCAGAAATGTTGGATTCGTGATCAGGGATGCTTGAAACGTGCTCTCCCGTCGAAAACTCGAATTCGAATTTTCGACTCCGTCACAATACTTTCCTTATACATTATGTAAATAAGAAAAGTAAAAATTGATTTAACCACATTATTAGTTGATTATTTTTACTGTTAATTTAAAAGCACTGCATGATCAAAAGCTTTTTATTAACTAAATACTCTTTTTACACTTTTTATCAAAGTATATTGCCTATTATCAGTAGACTAATTATGTGATTGTGAAATTTTTAAATTACGTTAATATTAAAAATAATCTGTATAATATATATATATATATATATATATATATATATATATATATATATATATATATATATATATATATCTTACAACGTAATGCGGATGGGTGAAAATTAAGAATTTTAAATGTCCTGAATTTAAAATCCTTATCGAGGAAATTCAATACTTTTACTTTTTGTTGAAACTGTTAAGCTTGGCAAAAAAAGGGGGATAATGTTTTATTTTTTACAACATTAGTTCTTTAAGATTAGTTTTATTCATAGAATACCTATTTTTCCTTCTATAATTTGCTTTTTAAACAGTGTAGCAAAAGGTATTTTTTCTGTCCCACTAAAATTACTCCTTGGTTTATAAAAAGGAAAATCTTTTGAAAGTAGCTTATTTAACAGTTTATCGCAGTTAAGTAAATATTTATTCTTCTTTCGAAAATAGATGTTGGGTATGGTTATTGGAAGCGAACAGGATTTATCTAGCGTTAAACTAATCTTCTATGTTTCAGAACTGGCAGATAAATTTCATATTAGAAAACGTTTTAAACTCACGGATTTAAAAATAATTTTACTACCTTTTAACAAAGCTAATTTACAAAACATTCCCATAATTCATTTGGCTTTTCATTAATATTAAACTTACCTTCTAACTTAATATAAGAAAATGTTCGTACCTATGGAGGATCTAATCATCGAACAGTGGCAAAATTTGGTACAAAGGTACTTCAGGACAAATAAAATACACTTCAGCGATTATTTTTCATTCGAATTGTTTTTTAGGACGATTTTAAACGAAGATTATTACACAAATCGGTTCCTTAGTGACCGAGAATATTATTACACAGATTACATCTTGACATCATAGAGAAGATTGAAAAACGTTCTTTTCAACGATCTTTGAACCAATTCTTTCATATTTATTTAGGTATTCTTTGTAAATACATCGAAATTTGCATTTCTTAGGTTGCTTATTCCTCCACATCCGTAAAAGGAAGGTTAGCATAATTCTGTAGTTTGACAAAAATATGTTTATATATCTTCGCTCTAAAAAAATTTTTAATTGCTACATTATTTTATTATTTGCAAATTATCAAGCAAACGCAAAAAAAAATTAAATTGTAGATACCATTAATGACGTGCGGTTGAGGTTTCTCCCCTATGGACTTTTCTGCCCATGCTTGTCAAAACATGCTTTGAAGCTCATGTAAGCCACGCCTTCTTGCCTAAAGAAAGAATTCGGTTCAGTTTATTTTATTTATTTTTTTACACAGTGAATTTTTTTCCACACAGGATGCATGAAAAATTTTTTTTGAAAAAAAGTGGAAATGATTTGGAAATTTAGGCGATTTGAAGAATACGAATAGATATGGAGGATATATACGCTTTGAAGAGGCAATTTGAAAACTGAGTGGTCTCATCTGCAAATGTAATATTGAAGTTGAAGGTGCTTATTTAGGACCTGAGCAATGCCGGGTAATTCATTCTACAAGGTAGGATCAAACAGTTCGGAGACTGCGCTGATATCTCCAACCCTGATTGGAGGAGAGGGAAAGTATTTTACCGTGCCGTAGAGAAGTGCAATGTTTCTGTCGGCGATTTTTCCAAACGCTGGGAGAATTTGATATTCGCACGTTATTCTTCAAACACCATTTCCGTTTTCAACAAATGCGAACGACTACAGTTCACTGACACGCATTGTCTGAAAAAACACCTGGTTCTTCCTTTTCACATCTCGCGTCACATGTGCCTCTACGCCACGATAAGATACTTCCCCTCTCCTCCAATCAGGGTTGGAGATATCAGCATAATCGCCGAACTTTTTGAACCTAGTTTGTAGTAATAACTTCTGTATGCACAATAAAAACGAGCATCGGTGAAATTTGATAGAGATGCACTTCGGGTCCCGGAGCAATACAACTGGGTGAGCTTTTTGTTTGTTTTTTTTGTTTAATTCTAATTAATTCTGCAGTTACCTTACGTTGCAGCACGATTTTGAGAAATATTATCATAGAGTTTTCATCTTAAAATCATTGGAAAAACCAAAGATATTTTTTCTAATGATGTTTGAACAGAATCCGTGGGACAACTCATTCTTATTTATTTTCTTATTTTAAACACATCGGAATATTCATGTTTCATTTTTTTTATCTTCTTATTTTGCCGCATCCGAAAAATTCGCCCAAACTGTCGCCGTGTTTATGCGGATTGCGATCATGTTAAACATTTAGGTCCATCGGTCCTTCCGAGAGGTTGGTGATAAGAGATGAAAAGTACGGTCCCTGTGTATGCCTCCCTCACTGGGTTCCGGCCTAAATTGCGTGACACTCCCCAGCCGTTCAAACAGATACCTTACACCTTCATGTACGTCGGACGGTCTGGATCGAAGAAAGCAGGCGGTTTGTAAATTGAGTGGTACAATCTACATCTGCATTAAGTAGTGTGCGCTTATTTAGGAGCTGGGAAACGTCGGGTAATTCGTTTTAATTGATAATACAGAAGTATTATTAATATATAGTAAATTATAATAAACCATTTTTTCGCATTATACTATTGTAACAATTAATTATGTAGCCCAAAATATACATCGGGGTACAAATTAGGAAATCTGGTTTCTATTCCTTACTCTGGTCATTTTTTTTTCTCGGCGGACAAATTAAGTATATTACGCTACAGCATCTACAATGTAAAATTCTGGATCGAGGTAAATAATACCATTCACGGCTTACTATGCGTTCGTCAGCATGGAACGATCGACATCTACAATGATATCAGATAAACTTGCTATAATATAAACTTGCTCAAGTAAAGTTGTTCATGTTAACTTGCTATTTGCCACAGTTTTGCAAGCCTATATAGAATATATAGGGTAACGTTTAGGCTGTTTTTATCTGCAATACCAGCATAATCCTAGCCTTGCGTAGGCCTCTTATAACCAGATTATGGGAGTATGAATTTTAGAACTCGTTACTTTCCCTGCAATACATGGTAATGTATAGGGAAAATATTGGAATCATGTCGAAAATCGCAACTCGAGTTTTGATGAATCTACCTGCAATACATGGTAATGTATAGGGAAAATATTGGAATCACGTCGAAAATCGCAAGTCGAGTTTTCGACGAATCCACAAGTTTAGAGAACATGAAAACTATTTTTAGACTGACGTCTGTGTGCGTCTGTCTATCTGTCTGAGCAGATATTGTATCCACTCTAACTGAAAAACTAATTGACCGAATTTCATAAAAGTTGATAGATAAGTCATTTGTGGGTACCCTGGTGCTGATTAGATTTTGGCCCGCTCCAAGACAAAAAAAAACTTGCCTCTTTTGCGAAATGGTCCCCAAAAATTGCTTGTATCCAGTATACCTGAAAAACTAATATACCAAATTTCACAAAATTTAGTAGATAAATCATTTGTAGGTTAACCTAAAGCTGATTAGATTTTGGTACAATACAGAAAAAAGAACCTGCCTTTTTTTGAGAAATGGCCCGCAAAAATCTAAAATAACAGACTACGTATGCTCAAATATATGAATTAAATGCTTGCTTTATATGTATATTTTTACGATGAAAAGAATAAGATCAACCCCATTACTAAAGGTCTAGCCATTCTCGAGATATTTTAATATTTTCGCTACTCCACCTTTTGAAAATAAATCCAGTTACCAAATGAAAACGAAAGTAAAATTAAAAGAGCAAATTCTGTGTAATTTAAACTAATTATAGGTGTTTCTTTGTGCAATTAAAATCAATTTATTTAATTACTGAAGAAATAAAGAGAACGTGAATATGAGTCTGCAGGGAAAGTCATGTGCTGTCCACATCAGATTTTTTTTAATTCAACTGATCGACTAATAAAGTAATAACTAATATGTATTTACAAATAAAAACTTCAACTTTAATTATTACAGAAATTATTTGGTTTACAGCATGTAAATACACCCTTGCATATTTGATTAAAATAAAGAACCGCCTGTACCTAAACAAATAATCCTTTTCAACAGACAGTTGAATTGCCTTTTCAATTAATTAAAACAATTATAGTTCGTTATTTCTGTCTCCCACTTAAACAATGGTAGAATAAATTCCCCATTTTTCTGCTTCAGTAAATGCCGGTTGAAAAATAAATGAAAAACTGCTCCAATTCAATTACCAAGTCTTTTCGACTTTTCCATGCAATTATTTTTCGCGTCTTAATTCACTGTTCCTCGCTTTGTAGGGTTGTCCTTTTTTGCTTTGTTAATTCGTGCAGTCTTGCTGAACTTCTTCAATGAGCGAATCGCACAAGTTTGTTTCTTGTCGGGCAGCAAACACGCTTATTACGAAGCAGTGCATTCACTACCTGCTGTGTAATCAATTTAAAGTAAGTGGTTCATGAATTAGTATATCAGGGAACTGATGAACTTTACATTACATGTGCAATTTGCATAAATTAATTGAAAATATACAAAGTGGTAAGAATTAGTTTATCCCTGTGTCGAATCCTTCTACGGGGACATAAAGTGAGTGGTATTCTTTCATGAATTGATGAACATTACAGTACAGGTTTAATTTGCATAATTTAATTGAAAATATACAGGGTTGTAAGAATTAGATTTTCCATGTATCGTGGCATTCTGTGGAACATCTAGCGGCGGAAACAACACCAGATGTGGCAGGAATGTCCACCAGAGCGTATAGACTTCCTTCTTCTTCTTTTTAGACCCAGACCGTCCGACCTACCCGAAGTTGTAAGGTATCATCAAAGATGATTTTGCAGATATGTAGCCCTATAAAAATCACCACCAGAGTGAAATATGGCCCTGAGGGGGCAAAACTCACATATCTGCGATATATAATAATAATGCTTTAAGGTAAATAAACTTATAATTTAATTGTGAAATGTGATTGATATTTTATTAGTATATCTGAGATTAATTCGCCAAGCATATCTACAGAATTACCATTATTTTCATAGAATAACATCAACAGCAGCACCCGTTCATCAATGTTGTCGTCATTGTACTAGTTTCTGTAATTGGTCCCTTCCTTATGCTCTTATTTGGCATTGATTTAAAAACTTATTCGCACTTACAAGTCCCAGTATTTCTGAAAATTTCGTCTACTGCAATTTCATATGCGCATCAATTTAAGACTGCTTTTTCACTCTGCTTAATACTTTTTCACGGTCTTTTTCACACTGTTAATGCGAATAGTCTCTTTTTTGTATTTATTGAGGGCAATCAACATTATCATCTACTTTTTGAATAAGTATTTTAAAAATTATTTCTCTGGATTTAGTTTAGATAAATCTTAGGCAAATGATTGACACTGATTTCTCATCAAATTTCGAAGGATGTAGGGATTTACTAAGAACTTCCACTTTAACCGGTTATTTTTCAATTTCCGGTTAAAAAAATTTCAGTTTCTTAGTAACATCTATTTTTCAAAGTTGACAATGAATAGAGTTTAAACGGTAACTAGAATAGATTCAACACCAAACTCTGGAGTAAGTAGGTTTGATCATTAAGGATGTCCATTCCCGGTTGCTTTTCTATTCCGCTTCAAAGATTTTCTCTGAAACATCTATTTTACATGATTACGTATAGAGTTTAGATAGTGGCTGACATGAATTCAACATTAAATTTTAGAGGTGGTAGAATGACTCACTAAGGATTTCCACTTCCAATATTCAAGATGGCATATTCGACTCAAAATTTTACATTACCTTTCCAACATCAAAATTTTAGGATCTACTATAGAGAGAGCGTTGATAGCAACTTAAGGATTCAACATCAAATTTTGAGGGTGATTAGAGTCTTCACAGAAATTTGCCACTTTTGATTTTATTGCCACTTTTAGTAATATTTTCTTGAAGCATCTGTTTCTCAAGATTTGGCTATAGATAAAACTTATTTGATATGGATACAGCATCAAATTCCAGAGGAGGTGGGGATAAGTAAGGATTTCCATTTCTGGTATATTTCTAATCCCGGTAAAAAAAATATTTTTCTTCAAGCAGAAACTTCTATTTTTTCTACCATTTATATCTATTACAACCGGATATAAATATAGCTTAGCTGGTGGCGAATATAGATTCAAAATGAAATTTTGGAGATATAGAGTATTCACTAAGGATTTCAACTTAAAATTATTTTCTACTCCCGGTTCCAAACATTTCCTTGCAACATATTTTCTTCCAGAATCGGCTCAGTTTAAATGATGATGGATACGGATTCAGCATATAATTCTAGTGAGAATAAGTGTTTCACTAAGGACTTCTACATCCAGTTCCAGATATGTCAGTTCCGGTTTAAAAAATACATTTTCCATACAACATCTATTTCTCAGGATTGACGGCTATTGACAGAGCTTAGATGATGCCTGATTCACTTATGATGAGATTCACTAATGATGATTCACTAATGATTTTTACTTCCGTTTCTGGTTCACCTCCAGTTTTTTCAGAAAATGTTCATGACTGTACGAAAACACAGTGCAAAAGGAAATAAAATTTGTTATTATTTCCGTCGAAAATTAGTGTCCCCTCTTCATAAATACCTTGTCTACTAATAGTGCAATGAGAAATGGTCTGGAATCGCTGCTTTCAAGTTCTGAATCAAAAATCATGATTGTATCAACTTCTTAAACATTTAAGCTTGAAAAGCAAATAAATTTTATTTTTGCTAACTAATTTTCTAAACAATGACGGAATAAACTATTCCTTCTCCAGTACTTTAGTAAAAGCATGATGAAAAAGTGAAATACTGCTCAATTTATCTACGAATTCCACTCGACTTTTCTATATAGTTTTTTCTTTCATTCTCTTCATTCAATGTTCCTCCTATTTTGGTTTTATTATTTTCGGACTCGTCGATTCATGGCGCTTTAGGAAAAATTCTTTAATTAGCAAATGCCACAAATTTCAATTCAGCGTGTCCGTGCTGTCTCTAATTAGAGAGTCCAATACCTATGTCGGAATGCATTCTCAAAATTGTTGAATCTAGAGATTAAAGTACTTATTCTTTGATTAATTAAAATTTTATAACCACGGATAACTGAAATCAGTATCGTATGAGTATAAAATGCGATATTAAATTAAAATCCAATAAAGGAGATCTTGGCATAGAATAGTAGTAGCGCTGGGGATCGGGTATTGGAAGATAAGGAAATTAATCACCGTACTGTCTTTCTCTTTGTAAAAAACGACTGTTTAGATGGAATTAGTCGCTTGCCTATTAAGAACACTGAAAAACATATATATATATATATATATATATATGTGTGTGTGTGTGTGTGTGTGTGTGTGTGTGTGTGTGTGTGTGTGTATACACTCCATAACAAAAAATCGATTCACCAAGAAGGAATTGTCCGATTGTGATAAAAATTGGTGGATGTGAAGAACATACATATAAAAAGAAACGAATAAAATTTCAGAACAATTTAATGATTTAGAGTTTGACCGTATACAAAAGGAGGAAGTCAATAAGGAGTTGGTCCACCTCTGGCCTCGATGCAATATGTCATTCGGTGAGGCATAGACTGATAAAGTTCACGGATGGTGTCCTGCGAAAGGTCTTGCCAAATTGTCTCCAACTGTCGGGCTAAATCGTCAACACTCCGGGATGGTTGCAATCGCCTTCCCATAACGTTCCAAATGTGCTCTATGGGAGAAAGATCAGGAGTCCTAGCTGGCCAAGGAAGCGTTGGGCAAGATTGAAGGCAATTCATAGCAACACGTACCTTGAGCGACCGGGCATTATCTTGTTGAAAAGTAAGTCCGGGGTGTCGCAAAAGGAATGGTAACACAACTGGTCGTAGAATGTTGTCTACGTACCGCTGGGTTGTCAGTGTGCCATAAATTACAACCAAAGGGGTTCGGATATCAAAAGGGATGGCACCCCAGACCATACCCACCTGCAGATATACACCTGCTGAATGCGCTATCCCGATGCGCTGGAGCTCCCACTATTTATTCATTGGACACCAAACTTTATTCATTTGCATGTTCGCTCAAAATGTCTTTGTATACGAAATTTTATTACAATCGGATAACTCCTTCTTGGTGCGTCAATTTTTACTTTCCTTATATACATAATGTATAAGGAAAGTATTGTTGTTGATGTTGTTGAGACCCAGACCGTCCGACCTAACAGAAAGGTGTAAGGTAACTGTATGGACGGCCGGGAAGTGCCACCCAATTTAGACCGGAACCCAGTGGGGGAGGCATCCACAGGGACCGTACCTTCCTTCCCCTACCACCAACCTCTCGGAAGGACTTACGGACCCACATGTTTAACGTGATCGTACTCCGCATGAACACGGCGGCATTTGTGGTAGCGTGCAAATCTAGCGCGCAAACCACGGGGATACCGCACCCGAGATGGCCAACAGCACGCGGTGTTCCGAGGTGGTCACCCACCAAGTACTAACCGCGCCCGATGCTGCTTGACTTCGGTGATCTAACGAGAACCGGTATTTTCAGCACGGTACGGCCGTTGGCCCCTAAAGGAAAGTATTGTGGCGGGGTCGAAAATTCGAATTCGAGTTTTCGACGGGAGAGCACGTTTCAAGCATCCCTGATCACGAATCAAACATTTTTGAAGTGATGTCTGTGTGTGTGTGTGTGTGTGTGTGTGTGTGTGTGTGCGTGCGTGCGTGTGTGAAAGTATGTGTGTGTATGTGTCAATGAGTCTGTGGAGACGATAACTGACGAACGAATGAACCGATTCGAACAAATTTGGTACAAAAATCACAATCCGTAAACACTGGAAGCCAATTGTTTTTATGCGTAATCGCATGTTCAGAACCCCCCCTAAATTTTCAAATGAAATTTTGAAAAAATCGTCAAAAAATCAAAACCACTAATAAAGTTACGCAAATAGATATTTCTTATGTAATTTTTCATTAGAAAACGATTGACATACATTTTAGAACGCTAACATGAACCGTTCTTGAGATATTGCACATATTTTTAAAAAATTATCAAAAAGTCATATAAAATAAAAAAAAAATATTTCCTATTGAGAAACATGTCCACTTTTCATATGTAATACCATGCGATATATTGGATGACATCATTCTCGTGGATCTAGCTTGTTCCATTCATGAAAAAAGATACTTTGAGTAATACTTTTGTATTTGAACGCCAATAGTCATTTATGTGCTGTAAGAATAACTTATTTCTTCGTCCATAACGCTTGGCGAGATTTTGGCGACGAATTTGGAGGAATGTCGCCTACTTGGCGACTTTTTGAAATGTTGCCATATTAACGAAAATCTCGCCAAATAGATAAAAATGACGCTAAATCAATGAAAATGACGACTAATTGTCGAAAATTCAATATCTTGGAAAGAATATTATTATCTACTATAAGGAAAACCTATTTATTTTACTGTAAAAGTAGTAAATTCATTACATTATATAAGGAAAGTCATGTGTTGCCCACATCAGATTTTTTTATTATAGAGTATATATATGTATATTTGTATATATACATATATATATATATATATATATATATATACGTACATATATATATATACACATATATAAATATAAATTAGTAAATCCAAAGTTAGAATGTATGTAGTAACTCATAATACACTACTCATAATACACACACATATATATATATATATATATATATATATATATATATATATATATATATATATATATATTATATACATATATATAAATATATATATATATACATATATAAATGTACATATATATATACATATATATATACATATATATATATATATGTATATATATGTATATATATATATATATAAATTCCCAAAAAGGACAAGTAGCAATGTACTCGTACAGATTCTAGATGTGTGACAGAAGTACCGGCCGGGGGGAGTTGCGACCCCCAGCACTCCGGTTAAAGCTTTTTCCGCCATGGCAAACGCTCCCGGTAACCGATACTCCCTACACGATTTCCTTCATGACCCTTTATAAATCCGTAAAAATACATACATATACAATTTCAATAACATGTAAAATCTAAAAGTTTACTTTTCTACGCTAAAACTATCCATGAAGCATTCTGTAAAAATATAACAAATAATTTAAAATACAAAATACTTAAGACTAATGAAATCCCAGTCTGAGAGGATATTTTATAAAAATTGGATATAAGACCCATAAACCGCATTATTTCCATATAAAAACCTGTGTGTAAAATTACCTCACAATTAGTCATTTAATCCTTTTAAATCCTTTCTATTCAAAACTAATGTTTGAAATACTAGTCAGAGTGTCTGTATTTTTAAATATGGACTCAAGACCTATTGGCATCTCCATCGCCATATATATACTAATGTTTGAAATCATTTCACTCATGGTTAATTATTACTTTAAAAACTATATATTCAAGACTATTGAAATCCATGTTATTATTATTAAAATCCCTTTTGGATACCAAAACCTATTGGCTTCTTTATCACCATAAAAATCCTAATGTTTGAATTTACTTCACTTGTGATAGTTTAATGCTCATAAATCGATATATTCAAGTCCAAAGACATTCCAGTCAGAGAGTTATTTCTAAATATTGGATACAAGACAATTTAAAAAATATTATCACCTTATAAATATATAGACACATAAATACGCCATAGTCCAAACTCTACGCAATACACCTTATTCAGAAATCTGATAGTAAATCAAATGAAACGACATAAGTTGTTGAATTTTACTAACAACGATAGATACAAGTGTGATTGCCGTTTTCTGGAGGAGGCTATCAAGGAGGGTTATCCTCCCGCTTTTCTGATAAGATTGGTTTCCAATTATAATGGTTTAACTGCAGCCGTAACCAGGAAGAGATATTTTGGAATGATAACAACATACGACTTTTCGGATATCGCCTAATGGGGGGAATTGTAATACGCAGAGGGTGACGTGTTTTTATGCCAAATTGAGGATCATAAATCAGATAGCTCAATATGGCTATACACCGGAATTTTATAGCTAGGGCTATTTTTAATGTGGAAACATTATAAGCGTTATCCAGATTGTAAGTTCGTGATTATAAGGGTTTTCTGAAATATCGGACGAACTTTTAATATTTACTTTAGTCATATGTGAAAGTGGTATAAAATCAAAAAGTTATGTGTTGTTCCATGGGAAGGTGTATTGCGTAGAGTTTGGACTATGGCGTATTTATGTGTCTATATATTTATAAGGTGATAATATTGTTTGAATTGTCTTGTATCCAATATTTAGAAATAACTCTCTGACTGGAATGTCTTTGGACTTGAATATATCGATTTATGAGCATTAAACTATCACAAGTGAAGTAAATTCAAACATTAGGATTTTTATGGTGATAAAGAAGCCAATAGGTTTTGGTATCCAAAAGGGATTTTAATAATAATAACATGGATTTCAATAGTCTTGAATATATAATTTTTAAAGTAATAATTAACCATGAGTGAAATGCTTGCAAACATTAGTATATATATGGCGATGGAGATGCCAATAGATCTTGAGTCCATATTTAAAAATACAGACACTCTGACTAGTATTTCAAACATTAGTTTTGAATAGAAAGGATTTAAAAGGATTAAATGACTAATTGTGAGGTAATTTTACACACAGGTTTTTATATGGAAATAATGCGGTTTATGGGTCTTATATCCAATTTTTATAAAATATCCTCTCAGACTGGGATTTTATTAGTCTTAAGTATTTTGTATTTTAAATTATTTGTTATATTTTTACAGAATGCTTCATGGATAGTTTTAGCGTAGAAAAGTAAACTTTTAGATTTTACATGTTATTGAAATTGTATATGTATGTATTTTTACGGATTTATAAAGGGTCATGAAGGAAATCGTGTAGGGAGTATCGGTTACCGGGAGCGTTTGCCATGGCGGAAAAAGCTTTAACCGGAGTGCTGGGGGTCGTAACTCCCCCCGGCCGGTACTTCTGTCACACATCTAGAATCTGTACGAGTACATTGCTACTTGTCCTTTTTTGGGAATTTATATAGGAATACACATGTAAATATTGCAGCATAGCGCTTTACAAGATGTATTATAAATTATTTTTTGCTTTCAGCTTTTTAATCTGTTCACTAAAATTGAAAATAAATTTTTCAAGTTTTATAATGTATATATATATATATATATTATATATATATATATATATATATATATATATATATATATAATAGTTTGAAAATCCAATGATAGAATAGAGAGAAATTGCAACTCAAAAAACCCCAACATTAATAAATGCCTAACAAATAAAAAAGTATCAAATAGAGAATCATCAATCAAGCGGAAAATATAATGCAAACCTCTAGTCATCAAGTTGAAGACACAGAACAAACATCAATGGAAAGGAATCGATTATAGAAAATCAAATATAATCCAAGTATTAAAGCATTACGCGTGGACAAGCCTTAGGCCTAAACAAATGAATTGATCATTCGATAAAACTCTTCTTCAAATCCAAGTATTTTATTAAAGTGAACACAAAATGCATGTTTCTGATATCAGTGAATCTCATTCAGTTCGTTTCAAAGTCTATGATAAAGAAAAAATCTGATACGAGGGAAAGTCAAAAATTATCCAGCGGTGCATAAATGGTTGGGCGACCGACCAAAAACCTTCTTCTTGGGATGAATACGTAGGTTTGAGGACCGCTGGGCCAAATGCATCAAAATGAAATGAGTGGAGCGCGACAGCCCAGTGGTTAGCGTGCAGGAATTGCACTCAGTCTGCCCGTGTTCGATTCCCGCCACTGCCAAAACTGCCGCCTTGTTTATACGGAGAACGATCACGTTAAACATGTAGGTCTGAGTCCTTCCGAGAGATCGGTGTTTGGGGAAGGAGTATGCAGTCCCTGAGGATGCCTTCCCAACTGGGTTCCGGTTAAAATTTGGTGGCATTTCCCGGCAGTCCATACAGATACCTTAAACCTTTCTAGTGGATCGGATGGTCTAGATCGAAGAAGAAGAAAAATAAATGAGACTATGTATAAAAAATTCGTCAACCCTTACATTCATGTAAATAAATTGAAAAAAATAAAGTGCGGTGAATTTTGAATTTTCCGCGTATAGTGGTATAAAATTATCTTTACATGAGCAAAAACTCTTATTTCTCGACAACTTTCCAATTTAATTGAATGATTATTTTCGAGTGATCATAACATATAATTACAAACTGAAATATCTAATATGAGTGCATACGACAAATAACAAATTACGAAACAATTAATATTGAAATAACGTGCGACAAGGATATTTTAGAAAAAAATAAATAACTTAAATAAATGCAAACTTTTGACATAAATAGGAGGTGTTATTTCCCCCAACTGGTATGCAAATATCATAACTCTAAACACTAATTACTAACAAATGACAAATCTCAAACAGATCCAAACATCATTTTATTATACAATCATCCTACAGACGACGTAAATACAGCCAAAGCGCTTTCGAACATCGTCCATGTTCATCCTCAGTGGTAATATAATTAGAAATAGATGCCAACGTGCTTACATACAATTCAATATTGTTAAGTAAAATTTGTATATCATGAAAATGTCAGCCGCATAAAATAGTGGATTATAAATTAGATTTTAATTATAATTTATACAAAGTTTAAAAATAAATACTTCAAAAAACAGTTTAAAAAATCTGATGTGGGCAACACATGACTTTCCTTATACAATGCAATGAATTTACTACTTTTACAGTAAAAAAAATTGGTTTTTCGTATACTAGATACTTATATTCTTTCCAAGATATTGAATTTTCGACAATTAGTCGTCATTTTCATTGATTTAGCGTCATTTTAATCCATTTGGCGAGATTATTGTTAATTTGACAGCATTTCAAAAAGTCGCCAAGTTGGCGACATTCCGCCAAATTCGTCTCCAAAATCTCGCCAAGCTTTACTGACGGAGAAATAAGTTATTCTTATAGCAGATAAATGACTATTGGCGTTCAAATACAAAAATATTACTCGAAGTATCTTTTCTCATGAATGGAACGAGCTAGATCCACGAGAATGATATCACCAAATTTATCGCATGGTATTACATATGAAAAGTGAACATATTTCTCAATAAGAAATATATTTTTATTATTTTATATAACTTTTTGATATTTTTAGGAAAAATGTGCAATATCTCGAGAACGGTTCATGTTAGCATTTTAAAATTTATGTTAATCGTTTTCTAATGAAAAATTAACACAAGAAATGTCTATTTGCGTAACTTTATTAGCGGTGTTGATTTTTTGACGATTTTTTCAAAATTTCATTCGAAAATTTAGGGGGTTCTGAACATTCGATTACGTTTAAAAACAATAGGCTTCCAGCGATTATGGATTGTGATTTTTCTACCAAATGTCGTTCGAATCGGTCCATTCGTTCGTCAGTTATCGTCTCCAGTCTCACTGACACACACACACACACACACACACACACACGCGCGCACACACACACACACACACACGCACAGACATCACTTCAAAAATGTTTGATTCGTGATCAGGGATGCTTGAAACGTGCTCTCCCGTCGAAAACTCGAATTCGAATTTTCGACCCCGTCACAATACTTTCCTTATGCATTATGTATATAAGGAAAGTAAAAATGTAATACGTATTTAGAAAATAATTATAAATCAATGTAACTATTCAAAAGTTTAACATGCAGGGAATAGAGAACGAGTCGCCAGGCATAACTTAAGACCTGAACAGGATCAAAATTATAAATGGAAAAACGATATAAGTAAATAAAAAGAGATTCATATAGTAATATAAACAGGGGGTTTTACAGCTAATTAAAAGAAAAGATTTTTCAAAATTGGGCGAAAATTGTCTTTATTCACGAATTGGGGAAGGGCAGTCGTTAATTTGCCATTTTTTATGTCTCTTACATGTTCGGATAAACGGATACCAACCATACGTTTAGTTCTACCGATATAAAATTTATAGATATTATCCGGAGAAAGAAGGGGCACAACGTGCACACCAGCAAGATTTTTAAAGTTAAAATTATCCTTACATTTATCAGTTTGAATGCGATTGAACAAGGTCGTAACAAGATGGAATGAGCGGGTTTTAATTTAAATTCTGTTCAAAAATTAATAAATGTACGATACATGGAAATGTATAGGGAAAATATTGAAATCATTTCGAAAATCGCAACTCGAGTTTTCAACGAATCTACACGTTTGGAGACCTCTAAAACACGGAAAAATTATTTTTAGCTTGACGTCTGCGTGTGTCTGTGTATCTGTGTGTCTGTATGTCTCTCTGTCTGTGCAGATTTTGTATCCACTGTAATTGAAAAACTAATTGACCGACTTTCATAAAATATGATAGGTAAGCCCCTTGTGGGTGACCCAGATGCTGACTAGATTTTGGTACGATTCGGGATAAAAGAACCTACCTTTTTTTGTGAAATGGCCCCCAAAAATTGCTTGTATCCATTCTAGCTAAAACATTAATACCCCAAATTTCACAAAATTTGGTAGATAAATCATTTGTAGGTTAATGTAAGGCTGATTAGATTTTGGTACGATTCAGATAAAATGAACCTTTAGGAGTAAGCACAATATAGGAATAAGCACAATAATTTAGGAATAAACACAATATATGGAAATTTCAAAAATTTATAATTAATATTTATATCATTATACATATTTATAATTTTCTGTTTGATACTAATTATAGAGTGTGTATCAAGTTTAAATAGACTATTATTATTTAAATAATCTAACAGAAATTGTATATAGAATTTTTTATAAATAATAGCCTAATTATTAGAGGCTTTATCAACATAAGTAATAACAAATATTTTTGTAAATCAATAATAGAGTGTTTTATATTATCAATAGTATATACAGATCTAGACAAATTGATACTACTAATAGCATTTTTAATAAAATTTAATAAAGTAAATTTCCATATGTTAAATGCTTCTTCTTTTGAGAAATGGCACGCAAAAATTGTCAAAATCTAAAATAAAAGACTACGTGTGTTCAAACATATCAATTAAATGCTTGTTTTATACATAATTGTTGACGATGAAAAGAATAAAACCAACCCCATTAGTATAGGTCTAGCCATTCTCGAAATATTTAAATTTTTTCGCATTTTTGCTATTCCACCTTTTCAAAATGAGTCCAGTTACCAAATGAAAACGAAAGTTGAATTAATAAAGCACATTCTCTATAATTTAAAATAATTATAGATGTTGTTTTGTGCAATTAAACTCTGAATTATAGAAGAAATAAAGAGAACGTGAATTTGAATCTGCAGGGAAAGTCACTTGCTGCAAACATCAGATTTTTTTAAATTCAGATGATCAACTAATAAAGTAATAAATAATATTTATTTACAAATGAAAACTTCAACTTTATTTATTATAGAAATTATTTAATTTACTACTTGTAAATACACCATCATATATTTGATTAAAATAGAAAACCCCGAGTGTACTTAAACACATAATCCTTTTCAACAGACAGTTGTATTGCCTCTTTAATTAATGAAAACAATTATAGTTCGTTATTTCTGTCTCCCACTTAAACAATGGTAGAATAAATTCCCCCTTTTTCTGCTTCAGTAAATGCCGGTTGAAAAAAAATGAAAAACTGCTTCAATTCAATTACCAAGTCTTTCGACTTTTCCATGCAATTATTTTTCGCGTCTTAATTCACTGTTCCTCGCTTTATAGGGTTGTTCGTTTTAGCTTCGTTAATTCGTGCAGTTCTGCTGAACTTCTTCAATTAGCGAATCGCACAAGTTTGTTCCTTGTCGGGCTGAAAACACGCTTATTACGAAGCAGTGCACTCTCTACCTGTTTTGTACGCAATTTAAAGTAAGTGGTGTTAGTGCATGAGTTAGCATTTCATAAAACTGATGAACAATACAGTACATGTGCAATTTGCATATCTTAATTGAAAGCATAACTTAATTAGAGTTTAAAGAATTAGTGTATCCATGTATTCAGTCTTGCTACGGGGACATAAAGTGAATAGTATTCTTTCAAGAACTGATGAACATTACAGTACAGGTTCAATTTGCATAATTTAATTCAAAATATACAGGGTTCTAAGAGTTAGAGTATCCATGATTCGTGGCGTTCTGTTTAACATCTAGCAACACCAGATTTGGTATGAATGCCCACCAGAGCGTACAAGCTCAAAACAAAATCACCATCGGAGTGAAAAAAGGCCCTGAGAGGGAAAAACTCACATATCTGCGATATATAATAATAATGCTTTAAGGTAAATAAACTAATAATTTAAGTGTAAAATGTGATTGATATTTTTTTAGTATATCTGAGATTAATTCGCCAAGCATATCGACAGAATTACCATTGTTTTCATAGAACAGCGTCAGCAGCAAAACCCGTTCATCAATGCTGTAGTAATTAGACTTCTGTACGTCATTGTAGCTTCTGTAGTTGATCTCTTTCTTATGCTCTCATTTGGCATTGATTTAAAAACTTGTTCGCACTTCCAAGTCCGTGTATTTCTGAAAATTTCGTCTACTGCTATTTCATTTACGCATCAATTTAAGTCTGTTTTTTCAGACTGCTTAATGTGACCTTCCGAGAGTTTGGTGGTAGGGGAAGGAGAGTTCGGTCCCTGTGGATGCCTCCCCTACTGGATTCGGGTATAAATTAGGTGGTTCTTTCCAGCCGTCCAACAGTTACCTTACACCTTTCTGGTAGGTCATACGGTCTGAGTCTCAACAACAACACTGCTTAATGCTTTTTCACACACTTTTTCACACTGATAGTACACACAGCCTCTTTTTGTGTTTATTGAGGACAATCAACTTTGTCATCTACGTTTTTACTAAGCATTTTGAAAATTATTTATCTGGATTTAATTTAGATAAATCTTAGACAAGTGACTGACACAGGTTACGCATCAAATTTCAAAGGATGTAGGGGTTTACTAAGAACTTCCACTTTAACAGTTTATTTTTCAATTTCGGGTAAAAAGAATTCAGTTGTCTAGTAACATATATTTTTCAAAATTAGTAATGAATAGAGTTTAGATGGTAATTATAATATATTCAACATCAAATTCTGGTGTAAGTAGATTTGATCACTAAGAATGTCCCTTTCCGGTTGCTTTTCTACTCCGTTTCAAAGATTTTCTTTGGACCATCCATTTTTCATGATTGCCTATAGATAGAGCTTAGATAGTGACTGATATGAATTCAACATAAAATTTTCGAGGTGGTTAAATGACTCACTAAGTGTTTTCACTTCCAATATTCAAGATTGTGGTGAGCATTTAGAAAATAAAAAGAACTTAAAGTTGAAGTTTTTAACTATTAAATTCATTTAGATTAATATGGCCGTAATACATATTATTTGGATTTATTATTTGAATCGTACATTGCTTTATTGTGCCGCTATATACCCTCCAATTATTTATTTTTTGCGTGAGTCCTGTAAAGGAATTATTAATTATTATAATACTCATTAACTGCACCATTTAAACTTTAACAATAAAACATTTATTAACAACATCAACACTTATTAATTCATTACACAATTGATTATTAGTTTTGGCGGGGGAACACGTGAGACCTAAACGTTTCTAGACCTAAATTTGCCTAAACGTTTCTAGACCTAAAGTTATTTGAGGAACATACCTTCCAGGTTGTCTTGACTATGATCATATATCAAAATGCTGGCATCAGTCATTTGCACTCGCCATAACTCTCGGTGTTGAAGACCCAGACCGTCCGACTCGTCCAAGGGACTAGGAGCAACTATTTGGACGGCCGGCTATATAACTCTCGGTGTGTGGATCCTTTTCGTACTCTGTTTGCACTCACAGAAATCAATAGATCTCCATTATTTTGGAACCTCTACGCAACACTCGACAAGTTTGTATTCACCAATTCCAGTCATCGTCTCCAAGTTATCTTAAGTCGTATTAAATCATCACTGCCTTAGTCGTTGATCAGTGGCTTTCTCCGGTCACATGGTGTGGTTTTCTCCATTTGTCGGGGATTGAAGACTCAGACCGTCCGACTCATCCTGAGGACTTAAGTATCCGTTTGGACGGCGGGCTATTTGTCGGAGGTGTGACTCCCCCCTTTCCTCTCATTTGTAGCATTGCGAATGACACAAAAAGCTTCATCTGAATTGGCTAGTATTCCACCCAATGCCGTTCTTTACATTATTTTAAGAGGTCGTTCGACCCCTTCTGGCTTGAGTCCCCTAATTTATGGTTTCAGTTGACCTTTGGGTTCGCATGCTGTAAACCCTGGCGTCTTTTTGACTGGACGTATTGTTGTCGCTTCAGACACCATAAATTTGTACATAAAAGTGTCTCCCCACACACACAGCACTTCGTGTGAGATCTATTTCTGGTCTCACAAAGATGTCACATTCGACTCAAAATTTTACATTTTCTTTGCGACATCATTTTTTTAGGATCTGTATGGAAAGAGCTTTGATGGCAACTTATGGATTTAATATCAAATTTTGAATGTGATTAGAGTGTTCACTAAATTTTACCACTTTTGATTTTATTGTCACTTTTGGTAACATTTTCTTGAAGCATCTGTTTCTCAAGATTTGGTTATAGATAAAGCTTAGATGATAACTGATATGGATTGAGTATCGAGTTCAAGAGGAGGTGGGGATAAATAAGAATTTCAATTTCTAGTATATTTGTAACCCCAGTAAAAAATTATTTTTCTTCAAACAGAAACATCTATTATTTCTACCATTTATATCTTTTAGAACCGGCTATAAATATAGCATAGCTAGTGGCGAATATAGATTCAAAATCAAATTTCGGAGATATAGTGTATTCACTAAGGATTTCAACTTGAAATTATTTTCTATTTCCGGTTCCAAAAATTTCCTTACAACATATTTTCTTTCAGAATCGGCTCAGTTTAAATGATGATGGATACGGATTCAGCATTAAACTCTAGTGAAAATAAGGGTTTCACTAAGGATTTCTACATCCAGTTCAAGATATGTTAGTTCCTGTTTAAAAAATACATTTTCCTTCCAACATCTATTTCTCAGGATTGACGGCTATTGACAGAGCTTCGATAATGCCTGATTTATTTATGATGAGATTCGCTTATGATAATTCAATAATGATTTTTACTTTCGTTTCTGGTTCACCTCCAGTTTTTCAGAAAATGCGCATGACTGTACAAAAACAGAGTGCAAAAGGAAATAAAATGTATTATTATTTCAGTCGAAAATTATGTGTCCCCGCTTCATAAATATCTTGTTTACTAATAGTGTGATGAGAAATGGTCTGGAATCACTGATTCCAAGGGCTGTATCGACACTCATACTAGCCTCAACTTCTTAAACATTTAAGTTTGAAAGGCAAATAAATTTAATTTTTGCCAACTAACCTTCTAAGCAATGATGAAATAAACTATTCCTTCTCTAGTACTTTCGTAAAAGCAGGATGAAAAAGTGAAATACTGCTCAATTTATCAACGAATTCCACTCGACTTTTCTATATAGGCTTTTTTCGTTCACTACATTCAATGTTCCTGTTATTTTGGTTTTATTATTTTCGCTCTCGCTGAGTCATGCCGCTTTAGGAAAAGTTCTTTAATTAGCAAACGCCACAAATTTCTATTCAGCGTATCCGCGTTGTCTCTAATTGGAGAGCCCAATGCATTCTCAAAATTGTTGAATCTAGAAATTAAAGTGCGGATTATTTGATTAATTAAAATTTTATAACTGCGGATAACGGAAATCGGTATAGTGTGAGTATAATATGCGATATTAAATTAAAATTCAATAAAGCAGATCGTGGCATAGAATAGTAGTAGTGCTGGGGATCTGGTATTGGAAGATAAGGAAATTAATCACAGAACTGTCATTCCCTTTGTACTAAAACGACAGTTCAGATGGAATTAGCCTCTTAACTATTAAGAACACTCAAAACATGAGTATATATATATATATATATATGTGCGTGTATATATATATATATATATACATATATACAGGGTGTCCCAAGATCATTGACCTCGGCTTTTATTCCTTAAATATCAATCTTAGACATATATAATAAATTACAAATTTGAGTAGAAACAGTTTCAGAATATTATGGAATCGATTAAAATGTTCAAGGGAATTAAATTTTAAATACAAAATTGTAATTTTTATACGGCCTCCGTACAAAAACATTTCCAATGAGTAAAATGTGCCCCATACACTAGTAAAATTATGTATAAAATTTCAGCATTTTATCATAAAGCGTCCTAGATATATGAGAAGACAAAAATGCTGACCTGAACCACTTTTCGATACATCTACATGGGTTCTTAGAGGGAAAAAATCCTGTCGGCAGATCGCGTTTCAGGGGTTATACACAAATTACGAAAGAAAACAATGATTAAATAGATAAATAATAATTTTGCTATTTATTGGTACAGAAGTATCTACACTGTGTAGAAGTAAATAACTTTACTCAAAGATTACAAAGCTTTTTCAAAATTTTTTCCACCCATGCCAATACAGAGCTGCATTCGCTTGATAACACTTCTGTGCACTCGATCAAATTCTTGTTCGGTGATGTCACGACAACCATCTTGAATGCGTTGTTGCAACTCTGCTTTATATAAGGGATGTTGCTGTTGTTGTTGTTGAGACCCAGACCGTCCGACCTACCAGAAAGGTGTAAGCTAACATATAAGGGAAGTGACAGATAAACAGTTATGCGTAAACGACCCCACAAATAAAAATCCATAGGCGTTAAATCAGGCGATCAAGGGGGAAATTCGACTGGCGCATCCAAGCCAATCCACTTGTCTGGAAACTCATTATTTAACCAGTGCTTCTCAACTGTAGTATGGGGGCTGGAGATCTGTTCTGTTGAAACCGTACACGTGGAAGTACTGTTAGGGGCAGTTCAATCATAAAATCAGGAATAACCGCATTCAGAATCTCATTAACATATCTGGCACCTGTCAACGTACCATCATACAGTATTGGTCCAAGCAAACGATTTCTGAAAATACTGCACCATGCATTAACAGAAAATTGCTTCTGATGATGAATATCACGTTACCACGAATGGATTTGTATTAGACCAGAAGTGCTCATTTTGAGTATTTATGCATCCATCTTGTTTAAAACAGCATTCGTCAGTCCAAATTACATTTTTCAAGAAAGAGGGATTTGCATCTTCCTGATTTAGAGTCCAAATACAAAAACCGAGACAACGTTGACAATCTGTTGGTTCCTGACCTTGCACATCATGAATGTTAAACGGGTGCCATTTATTTCGTCTCAGTATTCTCCACACTGTTGCACGTGGTACTTTCATTTCTGAAGCAGCGGTACGAACACTATGTAGATGACTGTAAAATTAAGCCAAAATATCAATTCCTACATCAGTTGAAAGTCTAGGCCTACCTAGTCCACCTGCATGATGTACGCTTCTTCTTTCTCGCACTCATTGCACCAATCGGGAAGTAAATCTACCAGAAAGATGTCGAAAATTGGGAAAAATACATTGATATACCCGTGCAGTTTCGTTAGCATTGCGATTGCATAAACTGTACAGCATATGTATTTCAAGAAGTTTTTCGCTGCTGTATTGCTCAATACTGTGGGTACAGGCTTACTACACTCTCAAAATGCAGTAGAAATGTTAAATACTTAAGTTTCGCTCAGACTGCTGGGCTGCACGCGGTACTCTTGCGTAAGCAGGACGATTGATCAATGCCAGAGCAATAACAACTTTATCATGTGATGATGCGTTTGTTGCGATTGTGTGACGCACCTATCAGAGGCAGATATTTGCATATACATACATTTCTAAGCTGTTTAAATGTTCATTTTGGTTGTGCCATTTCCAAGTTTTATTCTACAATTAATCATGCAAAATTTTAAGGTGTTTTTCAGGACGCATATTTTTGAAAAATTGTAAATAAATCTAAAGATAACAGGCAGATATTATTTGTCTATCATGCATTTCTGCGTTGCGTCATTTGCACTCTTGCTGTAAACATTTACATTTTAATTTGTGATTAATCCCTCACCAAATTTGTTTAAGCATATTTCAGGGACTTTTTATGATAAAATTCTGAAATTTTGAACATCACCTTATTAGTGTATGGTGCACATTTTACTCATTGGGAATGTTTTTGTACGGGGGTCGTATAAAAATTTTAAATTTTTTATTTCTTAAAATTTAATCCCCTGAAAATTTGTATCGATTTCATAAAATTCTGTACCTTATTTTACACAACTTTATAATTTATTATATGTGCCTAAGAACAATATTTAAGAAATGAAAGACGAGATCAATATTTTTGGGACTCCCTGTATATATATATATATATATATATATATATAGGAATATATATATATATATATATATATATATATATATATATAGAAAATTTTGGAATAGTGTATTATGAGTTACTACATACATTCTAACTTTGGATTTAATAATTTATATTTATATATATATATATATATATATATATATATATATATTTATATACCGGGTGGTCAGAAGTAAAACACCCCTACTCAGAGCTCTCTATACATAGAACTACTCAGTGTAAAGGCTCCAAAATTGTTGAACCTATTATTCAAGACATGGTTGAAGGGATTAAGCAAAAAAAAAATTAGTTCCAGAAGCACTGATAGGTGGCGCTGTACAACATAAAATATGCTGAAATGACACAAAATAATCACAAAAACAAACAAACACATGCGATATGGAATTTTTCCCTTTTAATTTACTTTGCTGATATGAAAAAAAGAAGATAAAAAAGTGAAGAAACTTAAACTGTCATTGTAACTGCAATTTCGCACTGTAAGCACAGAAATTTGCATAAACCCTTAGTTTGCAGCTAATATGTTCTGGGCATAAAAGGGGATAAAACTGGGAAGTTTTCATTCTTATCAGCGATGGCTGTCACACTGCCAGAACGCGCTTTGCTTGTGAAGCTGTTTTATGAAAACAAAGGACATACTGCAGCTGCACTACGAGAGTTTCGTCGATTTAAGAATTTGCGCAAAGGACCATTACTTCCACAAGCTCTCAGGAGAATGATCGCTCAATTCGAGAAAACTGGACATCTTGGAGATCAGCCGGGTCGAGGACGCAAATCGACTCGTTCAGATGTCGTCACCGCAATTGTTGAGCAATCAATGGATAACGTTATAGGCTGTAGTAGGGCACATGGAGTGTTACGACACTTGAGTGTTCCCTACAGCACAGTGCGGAACGTACTGAGAAACATAGTGCATTTTTTCCCGTACAAAATTAGTCACAATCACCACCATCGACAGGGAGAAGCGACTGACCTTTGTATTGACATTTCTGGCTAAAGTTGAAGTGGATGCATCGTGGCCATGGCAGATTCTATGGAGAGATGAAGAGCATTTCCATCTAAGTGGAACAGTCAACACCCATAACTGTCGCATTTGGGACACGGAAAACCCTCGTACCTTCCAAGAGATCCCACTTCACTCACCGAATGTTACAGTCTAGTGTGGATTCACAGCCACATTCATTCTTGAACCTTTCTTTTTCGAAGAAGCTACTCCCAATGGCCCTGTGACATGCACTGTGACGGCCAGGAGGTACAAAAACATGCTCGGAAATTTCGTTGTACCCCAACTGCAAGAGCACCAATGCCTTGATTCAATTACCTTTATAAAAGATGGAGCGCCACCACACATTGGACTCTGTGTACAGCAGTTTCTTCGGCAACATTTTACTAATGGTAGAGTAATTAGTCGTGCGTTTCCGACAACCTGTCCATCTCGTTCTCTAGATCTTAATCCCTGTGACTTTGTGCTGTGGGGATACTTAAAATGTCTAAATCGAGGACGTCTGGTAACCTTGGCAGATTTGAAAGACAGTATCACTCTGCATATGAGAAGCATCTCAATCGACCAATAACGATCCGCAGTTGAACAAGCTGTCCACAGACTGCAGATTTTACATCTTGAAGAAGGGAACCATATTGAGCAGCATTCCGTGCATCGATAAGGTCCTTGTGATATGAATGTTTGGTACGTTCAAATAAAATGTGTTACAAATGTGTATTTTGTGTCTTTTCAGCATATTTTGTGCTGTACAGCGCCACCTATCGGTGTTTCAGGAACTAATTTTTTTTCGCGTAATCCCTTTTCCCATGTCTTGAATAGTAGGTTCAACAATTTTGGAGCCTTTACACTGAGTAGTTCGATGTATAGAGAGCTCAGAGTAGAGGTGTTTTAATTCTGACCACCCGTTATATATATATATATATATATATATATATTACATTTTATAAACGCATTTTCAAACACACGTATATGTAAAGATTGAGCATTTCTAACTTAAATATTTAGTTTAGTTTGTATGATTGATAATTTAAGTGTAAATTTCTAAATTTCGGGTAAAAATAAATGCATTTTAACTGTTAGGGATGATCCCCCTCCCACCTTGAAGGCAAATTAGCCATGTCCGTCAAGTTATACTTGTTATCAGCTTGATATACCATTGGGAAATAATGCAAGAGTACTTTTAGACAGCAGTAGTGTTACTGTTTTATTTTGACAATATTTTCCAATTGTTATATTATTATCTGTAATAGAACGCAGAAGCATTTAAAGCCAAAACTTTCAAAATTTTAATATCAACGGGCGACTAAATGTTTCACAGCTTGTAACAAAATTAATTAAAATTGTAAATGAATGCCAAACATCCAATTCTCACTGAAACTACTTTTAAAATCGTAATTAATATCAGTAAACGTATTAGATCCATTTGATTGAGATAAAGTATATTTCTTTTACTGGGTAAATATTCAAGCAAATCCGATGGGAAACAATTCACCTGCCATTCTCAGATAAATTAAATAGGGCGGTGTGAGTAAAACTGTTGTAAGTGTCTAAATTAATGGAATAATATTGCTTACCTTATGAAACGCATCATTTTGCATGTGATTACATTTTGCAACAGAAATAAATCTGCACACTCTTAGAAACATGACGGCCTAGCCTTCGATAAAAGGTTTTCTGAGAATGTAGGTTTCATTTGTCTTTTATGTTGATAAATGTATAAAATTCGAGGGATTTTCACCAAAATTTTGATGTAAATTATTGAAATCTAAAACGAATTCCCGGCATTTCCCGAGTCGTAAGTAAATACCTGCGATATAAATAATTCATTTACAGATAACACTTCTCAATTCTAAATCCTGTCTTCAAATCCCAAAGCGTTGCCAAATTCCCAAGCACTCTATAACAAAGCAAAGGAAAAGTCCGTTCCGTTTTCTGTATTTTACATAAACTAGAGAAAGTTTCAAAATAGAATCTTATCTCTAGGAGAATAGCCATGGACAGACCCCGAACGCAGATTGGAAGAAATTGTATATAAGGCATCGATCATCTTAACATGGTGGCACTTAAAAAATACAAAAAAGGAAAATACGTATTAAATTAAAAAAACATTTTTTTTCTTAAAATGCAAAGATGTACACACACATATTTGCCAGACTATAAATTTCGACAATTTTTTCGTAAAATAAGCATCAGTTAACATAAAAAATGTAAATGTCGATGTATATTTAAAAAAATAGGTAAATATGAAGCTATTGCCTGCCGTATTTGGTTCAAAAAACGTAGGAAAGAACGTTTTTAGATCGTTTTATGTTATGGACCTACAACAAACACACAATAGCTCACACAGGCACACACAGTATAGACGGCACATACACAAACTCTAGTCCGCACAGCACACACACTATAGCCCGCACAACACACACATTATAGCCAGCACAACACACAGTGCAGCGCATACAATACACACTATAGACCTCACAACACACTGTAACCCGCACAGCACACACACACGCACTATAGCCTGCACAACACTCACACAAACTATAGCCTGCACAACACACACACACACACAGTATAGCCTGCACAACACACACACACTATAACGCTCGCAACACACACACTATAACCCACACAACACCACACACTACATCTTGCATAACGCACACATTCCAAATTATATGACCGAACCACGCTTAGATTATCCACTACAGCCCGCACACACACACACATCTTCTTTTATTATATAAAATTAATTATTACTTTCCTTATATATACATAATGTATAAGGAAAGTATTCTGACGAGGTCGAAAATTCGAATTCGAGTTTTCGACGGGAGAGCACATTTCAAGCATCCCTGATCACGAATCAAACATCTTTGAAGTGATGTCTGTTTGTGTGTGTGTGTGTGTGTGTGTGTGTGTGTGTGTGTGTGTGTGTGTCAGTGAGTCTGTGGAGACGATAACTGACGAACGAATGGACCGATTTGAACCAAATTTGGTACAAAAATCACAATCCGTAAACACTGGAAGCCTATTGTTTTTATACGCAATCGAATGTTCAGAACCCCCCTAAATTTTCGAATGAAATTTTGAAAAAATCGTCAAAAAATCAAAACCACTAATAAAGTTACGCAAATGGGCATTTCTTATGTAATTTTTCATTAGAAACGATTGGCATAAATTTTAGAATGCTAACATGAACTGTTATCGAGATATTGCACATTCTTTAAAAAGATTATCAAAAAGTCATATAAAAGAAAAAAAATATTTCCTAAGAAACATGTTCACTTTTCATATGTAATACCATACGATAAATTGGGTGACATCATTCTCGTGGATCTAGCTCGTTCCATTCATAAAAAAAGATACTTTGAGTAATACGTCTGTATTTGAACGTCAATAGACATTTGTCTGTTGTAAGAATAACTTATTTCTTCGTCCATAACTCTTGGCGAGATTTTGTCGACGAATTTGAGGGAATGTCACCAACTAGGCGACTTTTTGAAATGTTGCCAAATTAGCGAAAATTTCTCCAAATGGATGAAAATGACGCTAAATCAATGAAAATGACGAATAATTGTCGAAAATTCAATATCTTGGAAAGAATATAAGTATCTACTATAAGAAAAACCTATTTTTTTTACTGTAAAAGTAAATTCAGTACATAATATAAGGAAAGTCATGTGTTGCCCACATCAAATGTTTTTCCTACGTAATGACTCATCTTTACTCTAGACTAATTTGTCATAAGTTTTATTGAAACAAAATTAGGTACACACTCTGGCCCCACTTCACACTGCTTATAAAGACATAAGGAATACTTAGTATTAGAGATATGATATTACTAGGATAATACCCATCTTCGCCCTATGTTTATTAAAGTACGTACAAGAACTTAATGTGAGCAAACATAGAAATGTGATTTCAATTTTACAAATATCAGTTTCAGTCAATTTAAATTATCAAACAAAAATAGTACATCTAATAATAAAAAAAATTAAACAAGCAATATGAAACTTCCCAATGCATTAACAGTTTTATATACTTAAGTTGTATATGTCGTATCTTAATGCGATTTTCTTAATTAGATCAGCTTAATGAGATGCCAAATAAGGTTATCTCGTTTTTACCATAAATCTTGATCCTTCTAAATGCATCATGTTATTCACATATGATTCTTAGAATTTTTTATTCCTTTTAATCTCGTTTTGAGATAAATCTACAATGTATAACTAATACTGTAATACTCCGAAGTTACGCGATAGGTAGGTCCAACGAAAATAACTTAAATCGAATTTGTATAAGTCGGGGTACAACTTTGCATATAAATACATATAAGTTTTGGTTAATTGGGACCAAGGACTAACAAAAACACTAGTTTAGAAGACAAATATTTAATAAAATAGCAGTTCTTTATACATATTAACACAAAATATTAAAAAAGTAACTGAGTTACGTAAAAAAAGTTATTTCGATGTCAATGGTTTCATAAAATCTAACAAATTTGTCTGACGACAAAATGCCTTATTTTCTTCACACAGAATTTCTTCGTAGAATGTTACTAATTTTTTATTCCTTGCTTTGTAGCTATAACGCGTTCTTCGTTGGAGTCAATGTTTTCTAAAATTTTTAAGCCCTTTTCAATTGATCTGAGATCTTCCTTGGATATTTCAGGAAAAGAAGACACAGCTTCGTTATCGGCACTTGCTGCCTTTCCACTCTCCACGATGGTGTGCCAATTACAGCGAGTTTTAAATCGGTTGAACCAATCGTTACTAGCTACAAAGTTTTCATCTTCGCCCGCCTCCCCAGCTTCTTCTTTCAACCTCTCAAAAATCAGCTTAGCTTGATAGCACATAGTGTTCTGATCAACTGGACAATTCTTCGGTTTTACTTGATCACACCATAATTTCAGCAATGTTTCCATCTCAGCAATAATACCATGACATTTACGAATTGTGCTTGAGTTCAAGGATTGAGCATTTTTCATCGCATCGAAAATCCTTTTTTTATCTTTTATAATTGTTCTTAATATGGATTCCGGTAGCTCAAACTTCTTTGCCAAATCACAGATTTTCATTCTGATATCAAAATCCTTGAGAATATGAAGTTTGCATTTCCAAGCATATCATTTTTCTTTTCTCACTAGGTGCAGGAGAATCAGATTTACTTCGTTTGGACGACATAGTTTTTTAAGGGTTTAGAAAACGTATAACAAAACAATCGTAACTTTCGTCGATCGTAGAATCGTAATCGTGCACGCAGAGGTCGCGTGAAACACGTCCAATGCGTATCACAGCGACGAAATGATCAGATGCAGGAGAATAAAATTTGCTTCGTTTGGACGACATAGTTTTCTTAAGGATTTAGAAAACGTACAACAAAACAATCGTAACTTTCGTCGAACGTAGAATCGTAATCGTGTACGTAGAGTTCGCGCGAAACGCGTCCAATGCGTATCACAGCGACGAAATGATCAGGTGCAGGAGAATAAGATTTGCTTCGTTTGGACGACATAGTTTTTTTAAGGGTTTAGAAAACGTATAACAAAACAATCGTAACTTTCCTCGATCGTAGAATCGTAATCGTGCAATAGAGTCCAATGCACAGCAAGAGAAATAGTGAAGATAGCAAGCGGCAGTGGTGCCAAACGAAAACTCAAAAACCACGTAACTCCGTGTTCGCGTAAGTAAGGGTATTATTGCTGTAAATAAATCTCATATGTGTGAGATAATTTCTGTAACAATATTTCTTATCTATATGATGTACAACAACCTGATTGATTAATCAGGTGATTAGGTGTCATATCAAAATAAAACTTCCATTGTAGTGATAATATTGGTTTTGGTGTCATTCGAGCTATCTCAGCTTTCAGGTCAATCAAATATTTTAAACATTCAAATACTTTAAATCAAATATTTTAAACATTCGATGCGAAGGTGACAAATCAAAGGAATAATCGAAACAATCCAAACTACTTTTCAACTTTATCGAGCACATCCACTCAGGTAAGAATCTCAATTTTAGTTTCATTCAATCCGTCTCGGCTTCTATGATAAAGAAAAGTCTAATGCGAGGAAAAGTCAAAAATTATCCGGCGGTGCATAAATGGTTGGGCGCCCGACCGAAAACCTTCTTCTTGGAAGAAATACGTAAGTTTGTGGACCACTGGATCAAGTGCATCAAAAAGGAAGGAGACTACGTAGAAAAATGACGTACTTGTGCCAACACCCATATTTGTGTAAATAAATTGAAAAAAATGAATATTAATAATGTTTTTACTTTCCCTCGTATCTGGTATAAAATTAGCTTTATACATGCACAAAAACGCAGATTTCTCGACAACTTTTCAATATAATTGAATGATTATTTTTGAGTGATCATAACACATTACAAACTAAGAAATCGAATATGAGTGCATACTATCCAAAGCAAATTGAGAAACAATTAATATTGAAATAACGTTCGACACGTATATTTAAAAAAAATAAAATAACTTAAATAAATGCAGTCTTTAGACATTAATAGGAGAAATTATTTCCCCTAACTTATATGCAAATATCAGAACTCAATTTCAAACATTGGAACTTGGGCAGTAAGTTCAACGCCTTCAGCAATGGTCTTCAGGGTATTGCGATCTTTAAAAGGAAAATTTCGCTATGGAGTATATTTTCTAAGAAAGACCCCTAAATTCTTAATCGGATTAGAATGAGGAGATTTGGCTATCCAGTTTATTTGCGCAATGACTTCATTTTCAAGAAATTCATCAGCCAGATTTACTCGATGTGGAAACGAGTTCTTATCCATAAAAATAATGTCCGATCCACATGAGCTTCACACACGCCTTACGTAATACTAAGACATCATCTCTATAAATCTGGGTACATACAGATCTTCTGTTAAACACATTCACGGGAGTACGTCTATTGATCATTATGCCTTCCCATACCATCAGCTCTGAACTGCCGTAACGGTAATACTCCTCAATGTTTGTGGAAATATTTTATGTTCCTAGCTCCTACCAGATGCAAATGCATCTAGAATCAAATGCTAAGTTGAACCTCGACTTGTCACTGAAGAGACCACAGGCCCATTGTTATTGCTTCCAACTCTGATGTTTTCTGCACCAATTTAGACGGACTCTCTTATGTTGTGAGGTCAGTGAAACACATAGCATTGGCATTCTGGCATAAAAACCTTTTTCTACATACATTTTCTCGTGATACTAAATATCCAGTGGCTGCTAAAAGCTCTAAACTCTGCCGCCTAACAGTCGACGCCTAGTTGCGACGGACAGTTACGGATAGATACTGACCTAGAAAAGCAGTTGTTATTATTCTGCCGCCTTATCCACTCTTCCTAACAACAACATCTTGAAATTATTTCCAGACGGCACAGACTGTCTGTCGCGAAATATTCATCCATCTTGCCACTGCCATCAATGCCTGTCCATCCTCTGAGTGGTCTTGCTCATTTCTCTGATAAATAAACCAAATTGGTTGGTTGTTTCATGAAATATCATTATTTTTATGTATATAAAAATTATTTTGAACACCAGTGTAGTTCAAAAATTCTAATTAGAGCGAATGATGCAAAGTAATAATAAAAACTGAAACAACTTTGCTTATGCAAAATTATGAATTTTTGATGATTTTTAAAAAATGTATTTGTAAATTTGGGGGTCATCCGAACATTAGATTATGTTTAAAATCAAAGTGTTTCCAGTATTCACCGATTGTAATATTTGTATCAAATTTCGTTTGAAACGCTTCACTCGTTCGTTAACTATTCCATCTTTAGACGCACGAACACACGCATACACACACACACAGAGATATATATATATACAGAGAGAGAGAGAGAGGCAGAGCCTCAAAAACGTCCCACTAGAGGTCAGAGATGCTTAAAACGTACTCTTCTACCGAATACTCGAATTCGAATTTTCTAAATATCGATATCGAATTCGTCAGATACTGTCCCTATACATTATATTATGTATATAGGGAAATTAATAAATATATATTCTACATACATTGATATACTGCATAATTTATATTAATACTATTTCCTAAGAATATAGATTATAAATGCCATTAGATCAGAACTAAAATAATTTATTTAATATCACAGCTTTGCCGTTTCCTGTGACAGCTACATAGTTTAAGACATAATAATTCAGCTAAATCATTAACTTTATTCTGTTGAACATCATTTAGTTTTAAAAGTTTTAACCTTGCATTGAACAAGTCATTATAAAGTAGAAGAACAATAAATGCCATAATAAATATACTTTTCCAACAGCTAGTTGGATTTTTAATTAATTTAAATAATTCTGGTTCGTAACTTCTGTCAACCTCCTGAACAATGATAAAAATATTCCCTACTTTATGCATCTGTAAATTCAAGTTAATTTTTTTATTCAAAACTGCTCTAATTTAATTAAAACGGTCTTTCCAAAGCAGTTCATTTACCTCTTAAATCGCTGTTTCTCAGTTTGTGAATTTTGTGTTCTGAGGTAAATTAATTAGTTCAATTTGGAAGAACATCTTTAATTAGTAAGTACCATAAATTTTTTTAGCTTAATAAGGTCGTCCCGTATTGTTCTGAAATGTATTTTCTAACGGTTGAATTTATTAATTTGTTGTGACGATTATTTCTACCATTTTATACAGATTTATTAAAACCAATGACCGTCTGAACATAAAATAACTCTTGAGCTTGAAATTCAAGATGAAGATTATTTCGGGAATTAGCAGCATGTGGTGCGTCAGCACTTAAAAATAATCAGCTGATGTCTGACGTGAAAAAGATTAAAAACTCCTGCCCATATAAAAACCATTTTCACCGAACTTGCTCTTCAGTACTCGGGGACGCACAGTTTTATTTTCGCTATTACCTGTCTGAACTGACATCGTAATGGGTATTTAGATGGAAAATGTTCCCCATGCTGTTGAATTAAATGCCTGCATCACTTGGTTATAAGTAATCAACATTTTAGTAGGCGACAGCAAAAGCAATTTTTTAAACTTTACGTCGATATGAACAGTATAACCAAAAATCATTTCAATATAGACTTGAGTGTTAAATGCTTCTGTGCCAATTATTCCTTCTATACCGGTATGTAATGAGAGGCCAAAATTCATGAGATAAATACCAAATAATGTATTATTTAGTTCTCTACAAGCCCTTAGTAATGCAGAATCGCATCGAGGCATGCAGTCAAAGATTTGGCGAGACATTTATGCAGGGATATTTACCACACATACTGCAGAGTAGGTCATAATTATGTTACATTGGATTGGGTTAGATTTATTGATCATAAGCTTGTTTCCAATAGGTTCCAGTAGATGCACCATGAGGTTCATAATGGGGACACTGGGATACAGATTATGATGATAAAATCGATAGTGTTCCTCTATTCACCTTTTAGCGACCAAAGATTATTAGCACGTTGCATTATCTTGCTGAAATACCTTTTCATCATCAGTGTGGCTCGAGAGTCATCAAGGTATTTAAGTGATCTGCAATATGTCCACGTATCTCATACCTGTCCTCCAAATGGACGACGAGAAGTCCCAAAGTAAATCACGTAAACACACTCATTACCTCATTATCATCACATTCTTTTGACTTTGGGCCTCTTAGCATAGAAGGATGTCTAATTTTCTTTTGAAACCGTCAACACTTATTCCTAATTTCAATGTAATTTCATCAAATGCATTATTTCCTTTGAATTCGTGTATTTTGTATCTCTCAACAGAATGCAATTTGTGCAACTTAGCCTAAGCAAATTTTTTCGACTCAATAAATGCATAAAGTTTTACTTATTATGAATGCTACACACTGCCCATATGTAGACAACGAATGCTGTGAGATATGGAAGACTAGAACACAGCAGATCTACTAATAGAAACCAACATATTTATCAAATTCAAACTATAGTAAAAATAAAATTAAACTACGATACAAAGCTTGTAATATCACCCTTGCTATAGGATCAATATCTTTGTTATTCCCTTTCATTTCTCTGCAAAACAAAAAAAATCTGAAGTACCCTAAATGGTCTTACCGTATCTCCCTATACTGGAGAGGTACGGGATACGGTGTTATTCATATGTATTTTACTATTTTGTGTCAGATTTTTGTTTTCATTATGTGCTTTTCATCTTAACTTTTGATAATTTAAATAGAGAACTTATGAATTCTTCTGTTATCTGCGTTTTCTTCTAGAAACTAAAAATTTTTAATTTTTAACTTTTAGAACAGGTCGTGGTGAAATGCCACTAAGAGCCACCTGGAAATAATGATCTAAAAATCTTGCTGACTACTCTTTAGTAGTAGAAAACTCTGAACTTAAATAAAATATTTTATAGGTTCTTATTTTACTTTGACTTTTCGCTTCAATTGGCAACTCATTTACAAAGTATGCTCAGTACGACCTTTAAAGTTAATGCATCGGTTTAATTTTTACTAACATATGTTAATAATAAAAGTAAAATATCCACGTATTCAATATTTGTTACAAATTTTGAATAAATATCCTTCCTGTTGAAAAGTAAATAAAATTCATCTAGAGATTGCCACATAACTTGAACTTCAAACAAAAACACATGTTCCCAGTCGCTTTAATCAATAGAGCATTAGACTCATAAATATGCAGCTTTCGGAATGAATGTCAAATATGCTTACTATTTAGTATATTTGATTGTAGATTACACCATGTGGGGAAGTATGATCATCTTGGACGTCCATCCGTGGCGATCCTCCTTGCACCAGTCTCCATGACGCAACAACCATACCAAGGTGTGCATCTGCAATGGCACCTGAACGGCAACGAATTTTAAAAACATTTCTCTCTTAGAATGAAACATTTATAACAAACAAGATGGATGTCACCTACCATTGTCACCAGCTTTTTTCGGTAAGAATTGCAAATCAACGAAATAGTAAACATTGTTCAGAGAACATTGAAATGCATTCCCAAATGCATGGAACATTATTTCCAAATATGTTTACCCAGTGAAAACGCATTTCATTTTAATTATTTTTTAATCAATGGCGTCCGGATATGATATGCCTATTAAATTGGTATTTTAAAGTAAATATTTTATTCTAGCATTTTATTAAACAGGTTCTTTGAAATCGTGGAAGTTTGCATACGATATTATTGTCAAATTTATAATTTAAGGTGATGATTATTTCCTGAGTAAGCTTCTAAAAATATTTATTGAAATCAATGGAATCTGAATACGATATAACTGTTGAATTCAAATTGCATGTGAATATTTTATCATGAATTAGCATCTTATAAAGATTTATTTCAGATTCCAACCCTAAATTGTATTCTTTTTGGCTGAAATTTTGTCTAATGCTCTGCAATTGATCCTTTAATCAACTAAAGTGTGACAGAAAGTTAAGACAATCTCTCAAGTTTTATTTTACAGGGATATTATGTAAATCAACTTTAGCAACTTTTCACGTGTCCAGAATGTGTGCATGTCTTCTCTCAATTCACGAAGCAAAAGTTCTAATTCCGGCTATGTCTGAGTACTTTGTTATCTAAAATTAAGTCTGATACAGCATGCACTTAAACGTGTCGCAAAAATAAAGAATCATAAGTATATATGATTGCTTTTGGGTGAACCTGAGAGTGGTTTAAGGCTTACATGCACTCATACATATAACTGGAATAAACAAGAACAGCAAGTACCAAAAATAATTATTTTCGACACACATAATGTGTACATCTTTAGTTAATTAAAACAATTATATTTCGTAATTACGGTCTGCCACTTAACCAATCATGAAATAGATTCCTGTTTTTCTGCTTCAGAAAATTCGGGAAGAAAAAATAAAAACTACCATAATTAAAATACGGTCTTTAGAAATCCTCATTCATTCCCCTTAACTCTTCGCCTTCTTATGGAGTTGATATCTTCGTAAATTAAGATAAGCTTCGTAAATTTGTGGTGTTTTGGTAACTATATTTAATTAGCCAATTTCAAAAATTATTTATAACGCTCCGTCTTAGACTATTATTATGTAGAAATACATTCCCAAATATCCTGAATGTGAAATTTATATAACTCGACATTTGCATACGAAAAAATTTATAAAGTACATTTCTTAGCGGAAAATCGGAGAAACGTTAATCAGGTAGGCAGGCGATGCTTTATTTATTGAGCACAGAAGGGATTTTATTCCTTCGTTATGTGCAGTTAACGCTATATGTACCATTAAAATAAAAAACTACAAGTACGGAATTCAATAAGTCTTTTCAAAAACTAGTTGGAATAGGTGTTACGTCAATTCAAATCACAAAATTTCTACCAAACTTTCAAAGAATCTTGAAATATATTCTATTGTTTGACATATTGTAAATTAGAGGATGAAGTAAAAGGTATTCCCATGACGACATAATTCTACAATTATATCACGGAATTCTTTCAAGGTTTACCATCCTATTATTTTCCCACTCAGTCCATTATTCCTTTCTTTATGTAGTTTGCTTTAGCTTCGTTAATTTATGTAAATTTGATAAAATTTTAGAATTGCGAATCCGCCGTATATCTCTTAGTGCTTATATATAATTGCTAATTATAAATAAATACGTTCGTTAAATTGTGAATTTGGAATTTAAAGTATAGGAAATGCTGCAGTAATTAGAATTTTATAAAAGCGACCAGTTTAAATTAGTGAGTGGAAGTCTACGATATTCTTTGCTTAATTAAAATATCTCGCTCATGCAGATAAAAGTAGGATATGAATAAAATTAATAAAATCAGCTATGAATGTTTCTCACCCATTCTGTGTCTTTTGCCTTATTGTATTTACCGTTTACTGTAATACTGTAACGGAATTAAACTTTTACAGTAATACCCCAGAGGTATAATGCTATATTCTTACTTAATAAGATAAGATATATGTCTAATTGTCTCACCCATTCTGTGTCCTTCGCCTTTTTGTATTTACCATTTAAAGTAAAAGTGTAACGGAATGAAACACACAGTAATTTTTTAGAGTTATACATAGAAGATCTAAAACTACCGTATTACTTAATAAGTTAATATGTGTGTCTACTTGTCTGTCTGTTGGTCGCTTAGCGAAAGAGAAAAATATTCAGCGGTTCTTTGCTAAGAAATTTGGTACACTCATAGTTTAGGTCAGATCCCAAGATACATTGGAGCGATTTGTTTTAATTTCGAATTAATCTTTTAGTTATTTTGTATTAAAAGGCAATTGTGAGCGATTTTCACGCAGATCTGTTCCTTAGCTATCGAAAATATTATCCCAAATTATCTATCTTAAGAGCATCGGAAGACCAAACAACGATCTTTTCGACGGGCTTTGAACAGAATCCCTATGTTGATTCCTTCATAACTTTTCATTCACCTAAGTATGCGTAATTTATTCAATTTCATTTTTATGTTGTTGTATTGGAAAATTTTAAGTTCGCACGTTTAAAAAATATTTGATATGAACATGAGGTGATGTCTTTGCATTCTAATGTTTAAAAATTAACTACCAAAATTTATGAATTGGGTTAAGTGTTTCTATAAAATTGCAATTTTCAATATCGAGAATCCCAGAATATTTAATCAGAGAAAGCGAGTGTAAACAAGGCTTCTTAGCGTCACAATTAGGGATCTGTCTGTTTCCAAGCTTTGGTGAAAAGGAGGGGCTCACATTCATTCACAAAATTCGTGACATCATAATGCGTTTTTATATTTTCTGTTTAAAACGGACGTATTGTTAATATATCCTTTGGTTTTCGAGAATTCTCTGTAAGTTCCAATATAATTTTAATCAGTGATTTGCATTTTACATCTCATGAAACGCAGGGAATTCGTACTAGTTACTAAATAAAGAAAATTTATGTACACCATATAACAGGTATGCATACAACGTCTTGCAGGTATGCATATAGGTATGCATACCACAGGTATGCACACAACATAACAGGTATGCACATAACAGGTTTATGCACATAATAGGTATGCATGCAACGCAAAGCATCAGTCTTTTATCGACTGAAGGACGAACAACACTCTATCCACTGAACTTAGATGATTTTTATTTATTTTATATTCGATGTAAACCTTACATATTATGTCTTCAGATTTTAGATCGAACTGAATCTTCTCATCTGCTCGACCGCTGCATTCGTCTTCTTCTTTTTACACAATAGAGCATAGTCTTCGTCGTAATTCGCTGTGAATTAAAACCATTGCTAAAAATCGCAAGGTGCTAACAAATAAAAGCAAAAAAAAACAGTTTCGTAAGAACCCACTTTTATTATTTTTATGTAACTTAAATATATGAAAATAGTAGAATTGTGTTGAAGATCAGTCGTTGCAATTTCATTTCATTTAAGTTACTCCCTAAAAATAGTATATTCCCAAGGCGGTCTTAAGGCGAGCTAGCCACGCAGGATTCAAAATCCAAAGGATTAAGATATACCACAAAAAGCAATGACATACCAAATTTGGACGTTCTAGCAAATACAGTTCTCGAATTATTCTTAAAGAACGTGTCCATTCTACTGCTAGCCCCGGACAACCTGGGCAGTTATGATTGAAAATCCAAAAAATTAAAATACACTTAGAAAGATTGCGGCGTATCAAATTTGAGCTTTCTAACTACTCCATGACATCTCTAAATATTAAATTATTAGATTGACAGTTCTAAATTATTTGGACTGCAGTCATTCATTTCATCTTATTTCTCAAGCTGCCTAAGTCTGACCAGTCTTCTTGCTTTTACTGGCTAAGTTGCTCTGCAGTTTGTCCTGCAGACATAAGCTGTTTTTTGTAACATAGAAATCGGTTGATACTATTTTGTTATATGCTAACAGTTATACCGTAGTATCATATTAATACTAGCAAGAAATTAGCAAGAAATATTATTATTAGCAAGAAATTTTAGATTTACAGTTATTTTTGCAGCACTTTCAGTAATGTAATTTGAATTCACTTTCTTACGGTTAACTGGTTGTTGATGTTGAAACCCAGACCGTCCGACCTACCAGAAAGGTGTAAGGTAACTGTTTGGACGGTCGGGAAGTACCACCCAATTTAGACCGGAACCCAGTGGGGGGAGGCATCCACAGGGACCGTACCCTCCTTCCCCTACCACCAACCTCTCGGAAGGACTTTCGGACCCACATGTTTAACGTGATCGTACTCCGCATGAACACGGCGGCAGTTTTGGCAGTGGCTGGAATCGAACCCGGGCCTACCGAGTGCAACTCCAGCGCGCTAACCAATGGGCTACCGCGCCCCTTACGGTTAACTGGTGTAATTTCTCTGTGTCTCTTCTGAAGAAGAGGACTCTTTTTGCCTCTAAAACTAGATGAAGCTTTACATCAACTTTTCTATGCCATTATTAACTAAGTATATAACTAAATACAGTAGGACTTGAAGCTGTCGAATTGGAACGATTTAAATTATTTCGTCCTCTAATATTTATTTTATGCATAAGAAGGATATTTTTACTGGTACTTACTTTTTTAATAGGAATAACAAATCTCGACGAAAATACAGGCTTACTCAGAGCTCCCTATCCATACCCAGAAACCCCCAGGGCTACGGGTATTTGAAGCGAGGTCCTATGAATTATTCGATCACAGATGAATCTTGAAACTCCAAATATCTTATTTTCGGAGTTGCCATACTGATGACATTTATGAGAAATTTTAGAAATCTGTTATTTTTTCAAGCACCTTCTGTTTTTTGTTTGTTTGTTGGGTTTATTTGTTTTAAATGTTAACATTTCCCTCGTTGTTAAGGCATTTTATCATTATTTTCTGCAAAACTATCACACAATAACGGGTAAAAATGTTCTCTTTGTAAAGTTTTGACTGAAACTGGAATTATTCATTTTCCAACTGTGATTACTTTTTGGCTGTAAAAATCCAATAGGTTTCTGCAAAATTTTCGTGTGATTTATAATTACACAAATCTCCCAAAGGCATCAATCACATCAGACAAAGTTTATGATCTATTTACCTCTCATATCAGTGGGGACAACAATAATGTTGTAATAACTTGTTTGGCATTTTTATGGTATATTCAATTAATTTTGTCTCATTTTCAAAATCTTAGTCTCACCCTGCAGTCACCCTGCATAGATGAAATGACTTTAAGAATCCAGACCATGCAACTCACCTATTGAGTATTGAGCAGTTAGATGTATGTTCGGGAAAGGATATCTTCAGTATATAAAAATACCCATCCATAATACATAGATTAGTCCTCATCCCCGACAGTCCTGTATTTATATTGCTCACAACTGAAATCGGAGCACCATAAAGTTGTAGGTGTAGCTTGATGTAAATCAATCAGTTGTCGTCAACGTAACGGCGACAAATAATTGTTTTACTTGAGGGTGGAATGAGCCTTGGAAGGATCGCTGAACTATTGGATCGTGATGTGAGCACATTTCAACGGTGTGTGTTACGGTTCGCGAGATACAACGAAACCATACGAAGATCAGGCAGTGGTACTTCCAGGTCTACCACACCACGTGAAGATTGCATGCTTCTGAGAAGCATTGCACGGGAGCCGTTTACCACAAAGCTAGATTTATACAGCTACATTTATACATTTTGTTACAGCTACATTTATCCAACACTACAGGTAACGTGGTTTCGACGCAAACAATTCGTAACCGTTTGCATGACACAGGACTTCGAGGTAGACTACCTTTTCGACATCTACCATTTCAACGTCTTCACCGGTTGCGTCGCCTCCAGTGGTGCCAAATGAGACGCAATTGGTCGACAGAATGGTGAAATATTCTGTTCACGGATGAATCACGATTCTGTTTTGGCATGCCAGATGGCCGTACTCTCATATGGCGACGCTTTCAACAACGCCACCAGGAAGATTTTTCTATCAGTCGCCACACAGCCCACCCTAAGTGGTATCATGGTTTGGGGTGGTATAACATTTGATGGGCGAACACATTTGATCCCCGGTTCTGGCAGTATCATGGCACAACGATACGTCTCTGACATTGTAAGACCTGTAGTACAGCCATGTCTGTCAAACAGGCCTGGACTACTTTTTCAGCAGGATAATGCCAGACCATATACTGCACGGGTAATTATGAATAGTCTACAAGGTTTTGACATCCTACCTTGGCCAGCATAGTCTCCATATTTGTTGCCTATTGAGCATATCTGAGACATCATGGGTCGCCTATTAAGAGAACTCCCAATTCCAAAAACCATGTTCAGTTACAAGTCCAGTTACATGCTGTGTGGAAAGCCATCCCTCCACATACCATTGACCATCTCATTAGTGGGATGCCTCGTCGTATTGAATCCTGCATAGGTGCTCGCGGTGGGCCTATTCCATATTCATCTAATGTCAATAAAGTTCCATGCTTTCATTTTCCAGGTATGATTTTTGATCATTTGCACATCTCCATGTTACAATTATATTCTGTAAATTTCATAAGGATACATCAATTCCTTCATGGTGTTGGGATTTCAGTTGTGAGAAGTGTATTTAGCTCTTTGAAAAATAGCAATTGAAGAATATGTATGAGTTAAACAGTTTTACATATTATAATTGAATTATCATTTCAGGTACATCCAATTGGGCACAGTTGGAAAAGAAGGTTATTGCGGGTGATAAAACTGTTGAAAAAATACAAATTTAAATTTAAGTATGCAAAAGCGAATCAAAATCAAAATATTAAGAGGATAATTTAGAGAAACGAATTTCGAAAAATAAAAATTTAGAAATATACAAAATAAAATGAAAGTGAAGAAAGAGAAAAAATACCAAAAGGAAGAAAAATGAAGAAAGGCCGTTTAGAGAAAAAAAATTAGAATTAAAGTTTGAAAATATATAAAATAAAAGGAAAATTTTAGAGGAATAAAAAGTTCAAAAGAAAGGAGAAGTAAGATAGTTTTTTTTTTACATAACAGAGCATCATAAAGTATGTAAGAGCAAATAAAATACAATAAATTGACTTTATATGTGGCTGTATGAGTAGAATGACTGTATTTGTGACTCTAGAAAATCTGTTGTTAAGAATATTTTTAGATAAGAAAGTAAATTCATGATTTCTAAAATGAAACATGAACTTTTTATTATAAAAAAAATGTTTTGCAATGTAGTTTATGATTTCTATCTATCTCTTAAACAGTGATGAAATTAATCTTTTTTTCTGATTTAAATGCACAATAAAAACATAAAAATAAAGCTCCAATTTAATTACGAATTCCGCACCATTTTCTCATGCAATCCCTTTTCCCTCTTGATTTACTGATCCTCTCTTTATGGAGTTGTTTTTCTAGCTTTGTTAATTTCTGCATTTTTGTTAACCTTCGCTGATTAGCGAATCCCACAAATTTATTCCGTTTCCGCATAGTCTAGCTATGCATTCTGTTTAATTATTCTAATTGTTTAATTGGAATTTTAAAGTATAGATAATTTTATTAATTAACTTCTTATGAAGATAGTTTATTTAGTTCAGTGATGTCTGGATAGAACAGAACTTATTTTATTGAGATAATTATGCCTGATACCTATATTTTATCTACATTATTAGAACATGATCAACAATATATGTGCTTTTGTGTGCCAGGACAGGTATTTCAAACGTGAATCCTGAGTGCAGAATGCAGAGATTTTTTCAAACTGAGACGTATGAATCTTTAAATGAAAGTTATTAAAAAGAAATTCGAAACATTTGATATATTTTATAATCATCAACTAAAATTTGCTCAAAACCCGAAGATTTTTAACTGTCTAAGGATTTTGGGTACGAATTATCTTCGTAAAAAGAACACAGTTTGTCTAAAATTGTGGTTACAACTCTTATGATAAAAGTTATAAGCAAGAAAATTTTAAAAATAATGATATGCTTTTAATTATTTGCAATTAACATAAGTAGTTTTCATACCAGACTTACTCGTCTGCAGTAGTGGCCAAAATTGTAGAAACATTTTGGGGGAAGTGTGTTTTTGAGGTTTGATAGCTGATAACACCACTTTTTGTTGTACCAATAACATAAAATTATATATCAATGGAAAGAAAATTTAACCAAGATTGTAATGCAAAAATATTTTTTTAATTATCTGCATTCTATCAAAAGTCATATCCAAATTATCAGAAAAAAAGAAGCACAACTTGCTTCGGTTTATATGAAGTAGCTTTCCTTCATTTGAATGTAGCCAATGAGCATGAGTGCTTAGAGAGCCAATCAGGTGTCATCTTGTTTTGGAAATGAGCCAACAGGTCACAGGACATTTATCAGTGTGTTATATGATTGCTATCAAGATGGTTGGTTTTTTTGTGTGTTCTTTGATTTAGTGATCTTGTAAAACGTAATAAAATAAAAGAAATGGCGCGAAGAGTTTACTGGTCACCCAGAAAGCGATATAAAATAGTACTATTAAGTAAACAAGGCTACAGTTATGAAATTGGGAGAAATATTGGGGAAAACATAACCAAAGGTGACATTTCTAAATTTTTGAAGAGGTATAAGAAGACTCAGTCACTACAAAACTAGACTGGTAAATGCCGGAAAAAGTGCACAACAGTAAGTGATGATAGAAGAATTAAGAGACTGTACCTAGGTGACAGAAGAAAACCATCTCGGTGTATACAAGGTGAAATGGCGCAATGCAATATGAAGTTGAATGCAAAGTGTGTTCGGCGCAGACTGTATGAATTTAGTCTAAATGCTTGAATTCCACGCAAAAAAATACATTTTTATCTCTCAAGCAAAGGTTGAAAAGATTAAACTGGGTTAAAACCCATGTTAAATGGACAACGGAATAATTGGACAATGTAATTTGTAGTGATGAGACCAAAATCTCCCTGTTTGGTAGTGATGGGGTAAAATACCTAAGTAAAAGAATCGGAGAAGATTTGCATCCTGACTGTATGACATCAAGAGGTGTTGCCAAAATTTGCATGATGAATGGGAATATAAATGCCCAAAGATACATAAATGAAATACTTGAGCCCAAATTGCAGCCTTCTGCTCGTGACCTTTTTTAAGAAAATGCATCATTTATGTATCAACAGGATTCAGATTCATGTCATGTTGCACGTGTGTGCACAAAGTGGCTTTAAGATCATCACATTTAACTGCTGGAATGACCTGGTAATATCCCAGACCTTAACCCCGTCAAAAATATATGGAGCCGACTAAAGAAATTTGTTAGTCAGAAGCAACCCAGCAATACATCCCAATTAACATAAGCAATAATTCAGTCTTGGTTTCACATTATAACATCTGCGGAACTGAAAGACATGTTTCACTCCATGGGAAAGAGCTGTAAGGCCGTAAATAACGCTAAAGGTTTCCCAACTAAGTATTAAATGACATGGTGGGAATTTTGCATCATTTTCCTATGTATTTCATTTTTCTTCTTTATAAATGATGTTCTATTAAAAATTAATTCCTAAATGTTATTGCATTATAATCTTGATTAAATTATCTTTCCATCGATATATAATTTTATGGTATTGGTTCAAAAATAAACAGTGTTCTGAACCATCAAACCTCAAAAATACACTTTTTTCAAAAGGTTTCTACAATTTTGGCTTAAAACAAATTTTACGCATCGTTTTGTCTAATTCGGTGTACACGTTAGCGTAAGGAAAAAAGCTATCGAAAAATTCAATGGAAAAATAAAATGAAATTTCTAAATTTTTCATTCCTGCAGTTATATATTTCATATTTGTGTTTTTTTTTACAATTGTTTCTCTGCGTGTTTTTCTTTACAATTAGTAATGTGGTGAAAATCCCATGATTTTGGTAAATAGAAGAAAAGTTAGAAATTTAATTTTTACTGAATTTGCCAGTTAATTAATTTCATTTTATTTGGAGATAGGCTCTTAAGGAATTTTCTTAATCTTGAAACTGGATATGTAACCATGCAGAGATATTTCCTTGACTTTATTTTGCTTTGATACTACTAGCGTGGCATGGTGCTACCTCGGACATGACGTATACGTTAGAATGGTAGACTTTAGAAATAAACAAGTTATATTATTATGTTTTCATGAAAATATTTGATTTCGGGATTTTGATGCCAACATATATTTTAGACCCTCCAGAACACGTTTTGACTATATCTAAAGTGATGCCCCCCTGTCTGTGATCAATTTTTGTGGACATGGTAGTTGCCAAAATATTAATGAATTATTATGAAACTTTATATCCAGGCTTCGTTAGCAAAAATTCTAGAATCGTATAGGATTATTTGGAATTCGAAGAAAAATTTCGCTTAACATGACGTATAGTACACACTTTGACATAATTTTGTGTAAAAAGATTTATGTATGGTCCAATGAATACTAAACTTAACAGTTTCAATCATTATAGTAAAAAATAGCTGCAATGCAATTTTCGTATTCACGACGTCATTAGCCCTTTTTGGGATGGGCATGTTATCCATTGAGGGGATACATTTTCAATAGAAAAATTTTTATTCATTTATCGAATTATCAATTAATCGAAAGATTTTTTTCAAGCCTTTTCAAATGAAGGTATACATGCTCTAATTATGATCATTTGGACCAACAATACAGGTATTTCAAACTTTTTCTTGCAAAATTTTTCTTTCAAATATTTTTATGTTATAAATCAAGGTCTGAAATTTATGTTATATCAAATTTAGATAGTTTTTCACTTTTATTTTTAGATTTAAAATAATTTATCTCTTTTGTAGCATATCTGAATAAAATAATATCTCTGTGTGAAAATAACAGAATTAAGCCTTCGTCAATTTCTTTCTACCTCTTTAACAGTGGTGAAAATATTCCACTTCTGCTTCAGTAAATGCAGGGTATAAAAATGGAAACTGCCGCAATTTAATTACTAAGTCCTTTCGAGCTTTCCTTTTTAATTACCGAAACCCGCAAATTTGTTCTTAGTTTGCCCGCATAGCCACTTATCCTAGAATGCGTTCTCAAACTGTTGAATTTAGAATCTAAATTAGGGATTAATTCCACAAATTTGCATTTTATGAAGTAGGAATCAGTAAAGACTTGGCACAAAATGCGTTGTTTCATTAAGACACCACTGTGAAAATGATATTTGTGTACAGTAAGAGAAGGGCTGCCGCACTGATTAAGTGAAAACTGAGTTAATTTGTTCGCGGCTTTGCACGGGACTCTTAAATATACATGAGTAAACAGGATATATAATATAATTCTGAATCAAATACACAGCGTAGTGCGGTCATGATCATCAAGAATAGGCGGAACATGAAACTTACCTTCAAAATCATCATCAATTCCTGGCCAATGGTAGCTAGAAAGAAAAATCTGATGTAGGCCGCACATGACTTTCCCTGCAGACTTATATCCACGCTCTCTTTATTTTAATTAAATTTAATTCACTTTTAATTCAATTTTCGTTCTCATTTGGTAACTGGACTTATTTTCGAAGGTGGCTTAGAGAAAATACGAAAAAACTAAAATATCTCGAGAACGGTTAGTCCTAGCGTAATGGAGTTGGTCTTATTCTTTTCATCCTTAAAAATTACGTATAAAACAAGCATTTAATGCATATATTTGAGCATACGTAGTTGTTTTTTTAAATTTCTACGATTTTGGTGTGTCATTTTGCAAATAAAGGCAGGTTTTTATTTTTGAATCATACCAACACCTACTCAGCACCAGAGTAACCCTTAAGGGACTTATCTACCAAATTTCGTGAAATTCGGTCTATTAGTTTTCCATCTAGAGTAGATACAGACTTTTTCGATCCATTTCTCAAAAATGGGCGGGTTCTTTTATCCCGAATCATACCCAAAACTAATCAGTACCAGATTCGCCCATAAGTGACTTACCTACCAAATTTTATGAAATTCGGTCAATTAATTTTTTAGTTAGAGTGGATATAAGATATGCACAAACATACAGACAGACAGACAGACATACAGACAGGCACACAGACACACAGACAGATACACATACACACACACAGATTTCACGCTAAAAATTGTTTTTTCGTATTCCAGAGATCTCGAAACGCGTAGATCCGTCGAAAACTCGATTTGTGATTTTAGGTATGATTCCAATACTTCCCCTATACATTACCATGTATTGCAGGGAAAGCAAAAATCTATCTCAAGAACAACTGGCAATGAAACACATCGAGTCTGCTGGAAATAATATTTTATTCCTTGATTCCTGATCACAGAGTTAAATTAGCTTTCATTACAATACCTCATACTTGTGCGCTTCCATGAGTTACATCGCAAATGTACTTTTAAATGTTTTAAAGACTTAATTTAATGTTTCTAGAAAATTTATGCCACACAAGTTGTCTAATTTGTGCTTGAAGTGTTTCCCATGGGGTTAGATATCATTTTAGATTATTGAATCTTGCGGACAGACGATTTATTAAAATGCACTTTACCTATACCGTCTTTTTTTGGGCTGTATCTGAGTGTAGATCTATGTAACGCAGATTGTTTTATAGGAAACACATCATTGGATACGTTGAGATATATCAGACTACCAGTGTCAGGGCATCTTATCGCCCTTCTACGAGTATTACTCCATTCAAGGAATAGTCAAACTCTCTTCACATATCAAAATAAAACTTCCGTTGTCGAAGCCTTTAAGCTCTATTTTCATTTCTGCCCACTCAACGTCACCATTCGTACGCCCTGGGCCTAGTCTTCGCATATCTAACTGCTTAAAAGGCCGGATCATACCATTCATTGGATGGTCAACAGTGCTATTTCGTGGAGGTTCCTTCCCTAGAGAGTTTCTTTTGTGCATACATCCATTAAATTATCACAAGAATTGTTCTTTTTGGGCAACTGTTTGTTCCATTCAATTCCACTTAAGCTAGGCATTACCTCCCACACCCCACTCGCGACAATTTATGTTAGAAGATACATATTAATAGTTATGCAACTGGTCTTAAATATAATTGTTTAACAGAATTTTATCCGTCGAACTTTATGCATTTTCATATTAGTAATTCCGAATTTATTTAATCTTTTTCTCTTGGGTAATTAATGATTTTCATTTAATGCAACTTTTTTTTTATTTTTGCGAGCTTTCGAACTTTAATTTACGAATGCACTTTAAAATTACATTCTTAAAGACCTCACATTTTATGCGTTTTTCCCGCTTCAGTGCCGTATTGCCCTCTGTGACTTTTAAATTCCTTTAGTAATAAGATACATAGTTTCTGAAAAGTGCTAATAAGCTTCAGAAGCAGAAAATTCTTAACCTTTGCAACCGACTGATATTTCAAATGAACTGCTTATGCTGTTACTAACGATGTATTTTTAATTGCAAGGAATTTGTGGCCACTCAAATACTTTCAACTTTTACAAACTTCTTGAACTTTCAAATTTTTTACTTTTCCTGCAATACACAGTAATGTATAGGGAAAGTATTGGAATCATGGCGAAAATCGCAACTGGAGTTTTCGACGAATCAACACGATTTGGGACTTCTAGAACACGAAAACACTAATTTTAGCGTGACGTCTGTGTGTATGTGTGTATCTGTCTGTCTGTCTGTGCAATGTATGTATCCACTCTAACTCAAAAACTAATAGACCGAATTTTATAAAATTTGGTAAGTCACTTGCGTGTGATTCTTGTCCTGATTAGTTTTATGGTACGATTCGGGATGAAAACAGCCCGCCTTTTTTAGCAAAATGGCCCGCAAAATTGCCTGTAACCAATCTGGTTGAAAAAGTAAGTATTCAACATTTACAGAATTTGGTAGATAAGTCACTTATGGGTCACCTTGGTTCTGATTAGATTTTGGTATGATTCGGAAAAAATTAACCTGCCTTTTTTTGCGAAATGGCCTGCCAATTTAGTGTAATTTTACATAACTATAGGCGTTATTTTGGGCAATTGAACTCAATATAATGAATTATTGAAAAATAAAGATAACGTGAATTGAGTCCGCAGGGAGAGTCATATGCTGCCCACATCAGATTTTTTTATATTGCAAATGTATGCTTTATAATTTGAGTTTCAGCATTTGCATAATGCATAAGTCGTGTCTGTCGCCATGGGCGATTCACTTGCTTGGTGGCGTCAGGCACGTGAATATATTTAACTAGTTCAGCTGGTTGGCTAATACGCTACGCGAGTGTGTGATGTTATGTTTAACCTGATTCTTAATTTATAATGATTTAAGTTTATGCATCTTTTTAAGTGTCCTCTGTTTGTATATAAATGTTAAGATTTCAAATGTGCGTTTTATTTCGTGAAAGTAGGTGAATTCGTTACGTAAGATCGACCACAGAATGTCTTCAGAAATAGGCAATCACGTGAGGATTTTCAACAGCGCAGTAAGATTGCTGACAAATATATCTTGTCTCTGTTGTAATAGATATTTTTAACTAAGCAACCTTAAAAAATCTGACAAAATTGTCTATTGCAAAAATGTGACGAGGCTACCACAGATTTGGAGTCATGTCCTTCTCAAAATGGCAACCTTTTCTTCAATAAGTTTTCTTGCTTTCAGAAGTTAGAGGCACCCACCACAAGTGGTGACATCAGCGCCACTTAACGGTTGACCCGTTATTGTGGCTATTGATTAAAAAAATCATTCCGAATTACATGTCAGTGATTAGTTATTTGGAAAGATATCGTGCTTCATGCGGGGAAAGCAAATTTTCTAATATTTCTAAATCGGTTCGTCCAAAATCCTTAATGAATTGTATCCATGTATTTTGGGGGAAGTACATACAAAAGATTCACGGTTTTGATAATATTAAGCCTGCTGCTTATTTTATAATATGTGCAGCTCAAACTGCTCAAAGTCGCATACACCACAAAATCGATAGTGTTGAATGGTTTCTACGCAAGAAACAGCCTTCTACAGAACACACAAGCAGCGCAACTTTCACTCGTGAGAACTGAATCGACGACGGATGAAAAAACAGTAAATGCAACGGAAGAAGGAAAAAGGGGTTATCAGTGACGAAAGAAGAAAAATATGTAAAAACCAAGGAAGAAGTAGCAAGTGGTAGTTCACAGTGAATGAACTGCAAAATACCAAAGAAGAAAGTGAACGTTCAACAAAGTATTCGGAGCAATTATTCAGTGAGTCGAACTACAAACATAAGAGCCGTATTAAATGAAGGAAATGACAACTAACCGGCTTCAAAAGCTGCATGAGTCAACCAAACCAAAGGTAAAATTGTCAGATTCTAAACAAATAGGAATAATAAGTAACAGGAAATGGTTTTGGAAGCCAAAAGAATTAACATCGTTAGAAAACACTTCAGAAAAAACATAAATTAGGGAGAAAAGTTGCCAAAATAAGAAAGAAGCAAACTAAAGATTTAATGGTGGGTTATTAGCTGCATTTCAAAGTATCGACGCAATGTAATTAATAAACTTCAACTGTTTTTATTTGTGCACTACATTTGGTTTCTGTGGCACTGTAGTACGAGTTCCTGGAATAAAATATATTAACATAATATCACACAATTAACTTTACCCATTTTAACGTTAAAATATATATTTATTAAACACCTTATAATCATAAATATATTGCAACAATTATATATTTACGGAGGAGACTGGACATGTAAGACTAGGGATGCAAAAATTCCTAAACTGACTATGACCCTTTTATATATGTTATTGAGCACATACCTTCTTGTTGTCTTTAGACGTTTGTGGAACATTGGTTGTTATCACTACACTGTATGAGTAACTTGATTCAACTCTTTAAGCGCCTGTGCCGACTTTTATGCATATCTGTATCCGCACTCTCCAACTATATTCTCATCTATTACTGATCGCTCTTTAGAACTTTATGCATGTCTATCGACTCTAACTGCTCCAAATATTTTCTCCATCTGTTTCATCATCTCTGAATCTGTATTGTCTTTTTCACATCATTGAATCTGTACAATTTTCTGTCGGTTGCAACCTCTTTTTGCCTGAGGTCTGATACACTTCTTCGGCGATCATTGTTTGACCTCAGGGTGACGCGGTAACACTTCTTTATTGGTTAACCTTTTAACCAATCCCATGGTTTTTCCTTTAGCCTCCAGTAACTGCTCTGGTTCGACCAAACCTGTACTTGATACCCCGTTATTTATGGCATTGCAAAATACAGGGTGGTCATAAAAAAAACTTCCCCGATATATGAACCCTTAACGGCCTATCCGCTCCACCAATCGAAAGGAAATTTCAGATATTGTTATTTGATGGTATACGCTCGAGATTGTGATGATTTCAAACAATAGAGCTCTAATGGTTACGGTTACAGTGAAAAAGTTCAAAATTTTCGAATGGCAATACTCACTTTTTTCCTGCGCAAATTGATCAGCGCATTGAAAAACCATAAATATCGTTGGCACGATACACGTATGACGAAAATTGGCGGCGTAAAACATTTGCAAAGAAGAGCATTGTAAAGGACAAATGACAACACAGAGAGGAGGTGCATTGACGCACTTTGTATAATTCACAGGGATAGCCAGTAGAAGCACCAATCACAAAACACCATGTGCAAAGCATTGCTTGTGGAAAACCTTTAATAAGCAGTGTGGGAAGATTGTTTCTTCAATCAGGTGTTCGAACGTGCCAACAAGATGACACTTACAGAGAAAGAATGAGGTGAATTGATAAAGCTGTTTTATCTGAAAGGGGTAAATGCTGCCGAAGCAGTGCGAGTTTATCGGCGAAATCATAAGCCAAGACGAGGCGCATGTTCCGTACGAAACGTACATGATTTGGAAAAAAAATTGAAGAAACTGGATACACATGTGATAGACCATTGAAGTTGTTGCGGAAGTACATAATACGATTACTGCAGGTCCATTGCGTGCTGCAAGAAGTGTTGTCCGCAATTTGGATGTACCAAAACCCACAGTCCTCAAGCTTCTGCGCTCTATTCTGAGGATTTTTCCTTATCGATTCCAGCGCGTCCAGATGTTGCAACCTGGAGACGAGCAACAGCGTGTCGACTTTGCGAATTTTTTCCTCATCAGATATGATGAAGATAGCATGTGGCGGCTGCGGATATTATGGACAGATGAGGCACATTTCTCCTTAACTGGGAACGTAAATTCCAAGAACTGCGTTCATTGGTCTGACGAAAATCCTCACGATATGGCACCAGTGCCTTTACACGAAGCTAAAGTGACTGTGTGGTGCGGCATCGCAAGCACATTCGTTCTCGGTCCGTACTTCTTCGAAGAGGCCACTTCCAATGGTATGCAAACGTGCTCCATCACAGGTCCTCGGTATAAAACAATGTTGAAGAATTACATAATTCCAGAATTGCAGAAGCAAAATGTCGTTAATGACATTGTATGGATGCAAGATGGTTCTCCTCCACACGTCGCTACATGTGTTCGACAAGTGCTGCAACAGAACTTTGGTGATAGAGTCATCTCCCGCAACTTCACAGTTTCGTGGCCACCGCGATCCCCCGACTTCACTCCGATGGATTTCTGGTTCTGGGTTTTTCTGAAATCTCAGATGTACACATCAAATCCACGAGATTTGTCAGAATTGAAAGATGCCATAAAACGTGAAGTTATACAGATTCCTCCTCCGATGTTACGTTCGTCATTTTTGTCAACAATCTCCAGCATGCAATGCGTTATCGTCTGGGAAGGTGTGCACGTTGAAAACTTGTAATTTCAATAAAAGTTTTTTCCCTCTCCTCTGTTTTGTTGTCATTGGTCCTTTACAATGCTTTTTTTTAAATGTTTTACGCCGCCAATTTTCGTCATACGTGTATCGTTCCAATGCCATTTATGGTTTTCCAATGCACTGATCAATTTGCGAAGGAAAAAAGTGAGTGTTGTCATTCGAAAATTTCGAAATTTTTTCACTGTAAGAACTCTATTGTTTGAAATCATCACAATCTCGAGAGCATATCCTCAAATAAAAATATCTGAAATTTCCTTTTGATTGGTTGAGCGGATAGGCAACTAGGGGTTCATATATGGGGGAGTTTTTTTATGACCCCCCTGTATAATATATTTTATAAAATTAAAAAAAATGTTTTTAAAATATCAAAAGCATTCATTTATTCCGGTCATCCTTAAAATCAACAGACTGTTTATGATGGCTGAGTGAAATAATTTTCATTTGAATCATTTGTAACTTATCCTTCCTTCAAACTTACAAACGTTAATTATCATTAAAATTGTTTATTCTCAGAATATAATTCAAAGGTTCTCAAAATCTGTGAATTCATAAAAATATCAAAGTCGAATTTCTGACATCATCGAAATACTTTCTAATTGTTCGGTGATTTAACTTGGGTTAATTTTAACACTGAAACTTCTAACCGCGGTGATGAAACTTCTAACCGCGGTGATGAAACTTTTACATGTAAGACATCCATCTGGTATATGCTTTTAAACGCTACATACTTATGAAAGATAATTTAATTTTCGCAAAATGCAGTTTACAAGCGATTCTTAAATATACTTTAAAAGAACTTTCTCAAGTAATAAAACAATTTGGGTCTATTAAGATTCGTACCGTTTACTAAGAGACCTGCAAGGAAACTGAGAGAGGCACTTAACATTATTTATAATTTCTTAAGGACATTATTTAGTTTTAAGATGTGCAAGAAAAGATAGCCCAAAAAACGATTATAAATCTTAATATGTAAAATAATAGTACGATCGCGTGCTAAAGAATAGTCCAGATTGCATGCACCTGAAGTGGCATAAAATCAGACATTAGTTTATTGAGAATAAAAGAATGGAACTCAGATGCTATCTTATAACAGCCCAAACTTCGCCCATCCTGAAGAAACAAAGTCAGCAAGAGGAAGGCAATTATACATACAATCAGTACTGGCCGATAAACCACATGCACTGAAGAGGGGACTTGCATCCCCAATCAAGTTCAAGGATCTTCAATGGAGGCGTTTCCTCCCGAGTTCAAGTTAAAAAAAACTACAAACTACATTAGCCCAAAAAATGACAAGATAAGTTGAGAAAAGATTTTAGATGATGAGATGAGTGAAAACCTCCGAGATGTGCAGTCGCGTAATACACAGGACTAAACTCTCTCTCTCATATATATATATATATATATATATATATATAATAAAAGAGAAAAATTCTACAAAGAAATCTCAAAAAAGGGGGGGGGTGGAGAAAAGCCAACAGGGAAATTTGAAAAGGCCTAGGGGGGTGGTGACCCCTAGTTCCCCGGTTAAAAGTCGACTTTTATTCCATAGGAAACACTCCCGGAGCCGAAAAATACCTGAGGCCAATCTCCGTACAAACGTCAAAGCAAAAGACGCACAAAACAGTCCGAACAAGGAACAAATGGACTCCATTACGAAGTTGTAAAAGCAAGGGTATACATACAAAGTCAGAATTCAGAGTGACAACACACGAGAAAAGTAAAACGGCCAACTGAAATCCCTCAGTCAAAAGAGAGAAGGGAGTAGAGTGTATAGGACTAACATCATCGTTGCCATTGTATGTATACCCTTGCTTTTACAACTTCGTAATGGAGTCCATTTGTTCCTTGTTCGGACTGTTTTGTGCGTCTTTTGCTTTGACGTTTGTACGGAGATTGGCCTCAGGTATTTTTCGGCTCCGGGAGTGTTTCCTATGGAATAAAAGTCGACTTTTAACCGGGGAACTAGGGGTCACCACCCGCCTTGGCCTTTTCAAATTTCCCTGTTGGCTTTTCTCCACCCCCCCCCCTTTTTTGAGATTTCTTTGTAGAATTTTTCTCTTTTATTATACTAGACAATTTAGAGCAGCATTGCGCCTACTTGTCTCGCTAATTTTAAATCTTATATTCGTATCTTTTATATGACATTAATATATATATATATATGAGAGAGTATATATGTGTGTGTGTATAATATATGTGTGTGTAATATATGTGTGTGTATAATATATGTGTGTGTGTATAATATATGTGTGTGTATAATATATGTGTGTGTGTAATATATATGTGTGTGTGTATATATATATATATATATAATATAATATATATATATATATATATATATAAATATATATATATATATACATATTATAATACATATATATATATATACATATTATACATATATATATATATATATATATATATATATATATATATATATATATATATATGTATAATATGTATAATTAAAACAACAATATATATATATATATATATATATATATATATATATATATATATATATATATATATATATATATATATATATTGCTGTTTTAATTAATATAGTGCATGTTTCGTGTAATAATAAGTTGAATCTAGAAATAACTAAAATAAAAATGTATTCATGTATTACTAAAGACTCTTTAATGATATTTGAATTTATTTTATAGTAGCCTTAAATAGTACCTGTCACTGGAAGAAATTTGGAAGGTTATTTACAATGCAACTCTTTTTGGAGAATTTGAAAAATTATTTCTCACCACATATTCGTCAGTAATAATCACAATGATATCTTAATTTACATCACATAAGAGTTTCAAATATGCTCTCAAACTCGTCATCAGAAGAGAGAAGAACCAGAGATATCGAAAGAAATATTTCTTTTCAACGCGCGCCTTTAATTCATCCAAATCATTATATCTCGTAATTTCTACATACATTCCTCCTATGCAACGATGAAGCAAATCTTACTTTTTCAGCTTCAGTAAATACGGGGTTGAAAAAAAAAAGAAAAAACTCTCCCAATTTAACTACGAAATCGTACTTTTCCCATGGCATTTTTATTTCCCTCTTAATTCGCTGTTCCATAGTTTATGGAATTCTTCTTTTTATAGGGTTGTTAATTTGTGCAGTTAGGGAAACTTTTTTAATTAGCGAATCTCGCAAATTTCTTCTCCGTGCCACCATACAGCAGTTCATTACTTTGTAATGCATTCACAAATTAATTATTCGATTTAGAATTTCAGATGGGAATTCAAAAATCCTATTCCCTGACACTGAGAGATTGACACATTATATTTTTATTTTTATTCTTCTTTTTTTTATTTATTTTTTATTTTTTTATTTTTATTTATTTTTTTTTCATCCTTGAATAAGAAACAATAATTTTTACTTCCTCATACGTAGTAGTGAGAAAGTATTGTTATCATGAAAATTTTCCCTTTCGAGATTTTGATGTTAGCGTATGTTTTAGGACTTCCTGAACACCTTTTGACTATTTTTGGAGTAATGTCCGTCTGTCTGTGGTCGACTTTTTGTGTACACAAGAGCTACCACAATTATTAATTGAATTTCACGAAACTTTATATTCGGCTTTATTAATAAAAGTATAGAACTAAACGAAGTAAATTTATTCGAGCGAAAATTTATTCGAATTTTTTTATTTCTTCAATAATGCAGCATAAAACAAAATTTGGCATAAGCATGCATAAAAGGGGTCATATATGGCTCAATGGTTACGAAACTTTATAGTTTTAATTGTCGTAGTAAAAAGTAGCCGTGATGCAATTTTTGTAATTGTAATGTTATTATCCCCATCGGGGGCAAGTTCCCACCCTCTGGAGTGTATTTTATCACACTTGGTTTCAATCGAACGATTTTTTCAAGCCCTTTGAAGTGAAGAATAACATGTCATAATTGTGATTATTTAGAACAACAATACAGATCTTTTAAATTATTTTCTTGTAAAATTTGCAAAAACAAATAAATAAATAAATAAATATAAATAAAAATTAAAATTACAAGCTGCTTCAAAATCGATTTTTGGTATAAGAAAGTCAAGTTCCGCACTCCAGTAACACCTTTGATACCTGTGTATTCCTTCAGTAGTACCTGTGATCCTATGGACTCGATATATTTTGAACAAATCAACATTTCAATGTAACGATAATTTTAATCAGTAACCGTGAAAAGGCTGTTATTATTGATTTAGAGATTTCACACACGGGGAAGAAAAAAACTCTTAATTTCACACTATTTTCCGAAAATTGAAACATTATAAATGCAATCTTACATACGCATTATTACACTAGCAGCATATCCGTTCTTTGTACGGAGTATATAATATAAAGGAACTTGAAATTCACAATCATGTGCAAATTTTTATGGTATATTATATAACATTTTTAATCAAAATATTCTGTTAAAATATTTAATATAATGCTCCTAAAGAAAAGTTTAAGAATCTCTGTTCTCGCTATACAAAATTATCTTCACGAGCAGATCTAAAGAATAAAATATCCTGGATCCCTTATGATCCTGGATCCCTTACAAAAAAAAATAGGAATTGAGTCAATATATGCAAAATAAAAACGTTAAAATTGTATGGGACCCGTACTAATTATATACGCGAATATTAGAAGATATAACCTGTATTAGTAGATTACATGTATAAATTAAAAATATCAATAAACCCTTAATCTTTAAATCTGAAGGCAGTCATTTATTCTAATATATGTCAAAATGAATGCTCTAAAATTATATGGGAAGATATACCCGTACTACTTATAATGTCATAGATTAGAAGATATGTCAGATTATTAGTAGAAGATTACCCGTATTACAATATGAGTCTCAATTATCTTTGCCAAAATACAACAGACGACGTAATAAATAGAAAATATTAATAATCCCTTTAATCTTCATACCAGAAGTCCGTACTTGATTCCAATATATATGCCAATATATATCAAAATATATGCCAATATACCTGTACTACTTATATTCTCGTAGGTTAGAAGATATACCCGTGCATTCCTAGAAGATAACTCGTAGAACGTACAATATGCGAGTGTCAGCAATTTTGCCGCAATAAAACAATGGCGTAATAACTTAAAAATATCGACAATCTCTGAATCAATAATCCTGGAAAATATCAATAATAATAATGTTTAAGCATGAAGACGGTAATTGATATTATCCATCCAAAACTGAAACGGCAATGAAATTTATTTTATATACATATCTTCATTATTCAAATCGGAAAAGATTTAATAAAAATCGGCTGCTCATAAACACATTGGATTTAAATCCCTTGCTAAGCGACATGATATCATTTGCTTCAAATAAATTGGTGGAAAAAATATCGTCTAAATAATGCTATCTATATGGAATCTTTGGCGACATTTTAAAAAATCGCTAAATTTATCGCCAAGTGGGACTGTAGAACTGACAGTCCCACTTGGCGACAAATTGACGAAATATCATCACAATACTATCACCTAACAAAGCACAAATAATTTCATTTATTTAGAGCAATTTTATCAATTTCAAGATATTTTTATGGATTTGAAATCATTTTTATCAATTTGGTTTCATTTTAAAAATTCGCTAAATGTATTACTAAGTAGGATGTTTGGTCTGACAGATAAATGCTAACGAAACATCATTCTAGTACTCTTTTCTAACAAAACAAAATAAATTTCATTGATTTGTGTCGTTTTTATCAATTTGGCGACATTTCCGTCAATTTGGCAAAGTTTAAGAAAAGTTGCCAAATTAGTGATATCCCGCCAAATTCGTAGCTCTGAATTTGCAGATCTGAATTAAACATCCTGATCCCGTTTCTATATACTAAATGAAAACACTACAATTGTATTAGAAAATATACCCGTTCTACTCTTAATTTGTTTCAACAATCGGCTAAATGAATTTATTGGCTAAACACAATATAAGCTTGCAAACTCTCTGCCAAAATAAATGAAAGCGATATACGCAGTCAGCAATTAATATAATTAAAAGAAAAATCAAACCATTCATTCATAATATATACTTTTATATCCATTTATCCATTTATTACTTTCCTTATATACATAATGTATAAGGAAAGTAATAAAACAAAAAATAAAAAATCTGATGTGGGCAACACATGACTTTCCTTATATAATGTAATGAATTTACTACTTTTACAGTAAAAAAATAGGTTTTTCTTGTAGTAGATACTTATATTCTTTCCAAAATATTGAATTTTCGACAATTAGTCGTCATTTTCATTGATTTAGCGTCATTTTTATCCATTTGGCGAGATTTTCGTTAATTTAGCAACATTTCAAAAAGTCGCCAAGTTGGCGACATTCCGCCAAAATCGTCACCAAAATCTCGCCAAGCGTTATGGACAAAGACATAAGTTATTCTTACAGCAGATAAATGACTATTGGCGATCAAATACAAAAGTATTACTCAAAGTATCTTTTTTCATGAATGGAACGAGCTAGATCCACGAGAATGATGTCACCCAATTTATCGCATGGTATTACATATGAAAAGTGAACATGTTTCTCAATAGGAAATATTTTTTTTTATTTTATATGACTTTTTGATAATTTTTTCCAAAAATGTGCAATATCTCGAAAACAGCTCATGTTAGCGTTCTAAAATTTATGTCAATCGTTTTCTAATGAAAAATTACATAAAAAATGTCTATTTGCGTAACTTTATTAGCGGTTTTGATTTTTTGATGATTTTTTAAACATTTCACTCGAAAATTTAGGGGGGTTCTGAACATTCTATTGCGTATAAAAACAATAGGCTTCCAGTGTTTACGGATTCTGATTTTTGTACCAAATTTCGTTCGAATCGGTCCATTCGTTCGTCAGTTATCGTCTCCACAGACTCACTGACACACACACACACACACACACACACACACAGACATCACTTCAAAAATGTTCGATTCGTGATCAGGGATGCTTGAAACGTGCTCTCCCATTGAAAACTCGATTTCTAATTTTCGACCCCGTCACAATACTTTCCTTATACATTATGTACATAAGGAAATAAAAATAAATATTGTGACGGGGTCGAAAATTCGAATACGGGTTTTCGATGGGAGAGCACGTTTCAAGCATCCCTGATCACGAATCGTTTGATGTGATGTCTGTGTGTGTGTGTGTGTGTGTGTGTGTGAAAGTATGTGTGTGTGTGTGTGTGTGTGTGTGTGTGTGTGTGTCAGTGGGACTGTGGAGACGATAACTGACGAACGAATGGACCGAATTGAACCAAATTTGGTACAAAAATCACAATCCGTAAACACTGGAAGTCTATTGTTTTTATACGCAATCGAATGTTCAGAACTCCCCTAAATTTTCAAATGAAATTTTGAAAAAATCGTCAAAAAATCAAAACCACTAATAAAGTTACGCAAATAGACATTTCTTATGTAATTTTTCATTAGAAAACGATTGACATAAATTTTAGAACGCTAACACGAGCCGTTTTTGAGATATTGTACATTTTTCAAAAAAAATATCAAAAAGTCATATAAAATAAAAAAAAAAATTTCCTTTTGATAAACATGTTCACTTTTCATATGTAATACCATGCGATAAATTGGGTGACATCATTCTCGTGGATCTAGCTTGTTCCATTCATGAAAAAAGATACTCTGAGTAACACTTTTGTATTTGGACGCCAATAGTCATTTATCTGCTGTACGAATAACTTATTTCTTAGTGCATAATGCTTGGCGAGATTTTGGCGACGAATTTGGCGTAATGTCGCCAACTTGGCGACTTTTTGAAATGTTGCCAAATTAACGAAAATCTCGCCAAATGAATAGAAATGACGCTAAATCAATGAAAATGACGACTAATTGCCGAAAATTCAATGTCTTGGAAAGAATATTAGTATCTACTATAAGAAAAACCTATTTTTTACTGTAAAAGTAGTAAATTCATTACATTATATAAGGGAAGTCATGTGTTGCCCACATCAGATTTTTTATTATTCAAATCGAAAAAATAACAATAAAAACATTAACAAACACATTTAATTTAATTGCGTTGCCGAGCAACATGATATCTCCTCATAAAATGTTAAAATTAATTAACCATTTTGATTTCTTAATACTTTTCATCGTTGCGTAAAAGCTTGTAAAAAAAAATCTGATGTGGGCAACACATGACTTTCCTTATATAATGTAATGAATTTACTACTTTTACAGTAAAAAATTAGGTTTTTCTTATAGTAGATACTAATATTCTTTCCAAGATATTGAATTTTCGACAATTAGTCGTCATTTTCATTGATTTAGCATCATTTTTATCCATTTGGCGAGATTTTCATTAATTTGGCAGCATTTCAAAAAAGTCGCCAAGTTGGCGACATTCCGCCAAATTCGTCGCCAAAATCTCGCCAAGCGTTATGCCCTAAGAAAAAGTTATTCTTACAGCAGATAAATGACTATTGGCGTTCAAATACAAAAGTATTATTCAAAATATATTTTTTCATGAATGGAACGAGCTAGATCCACGAGAATGATGTCACTCAATTTATCGCATGGTATTACATATGAAAAGTGGACATGTTTTTCAATAGGAATTTTTTTTTTATGTGACTTTTTCATACTTTTTTTGAAAAATGTACAATATCTCGAGAACGGTTCATGTTAGCGTTCTAAAATTTATGCCAATCGTTTTCTAATGAAAAATTACATAAGAAATGTCTATTTGCGTAACTTTATTAGCGGTTTTGATTTTTTGACGATTTTTACAAAATTTCATTCGAAAATTTAGGGGGGTTCTGAACATTCGATTACGTATAAAAACAATAGGCTTCCAGTGTTTACGGATTGTGATTTTTGTACCAAATTTGGTTCGAATTCGTCCATTCGTTCGTCAGTTATCGTCTCCACAGACTCACTGACACACACACACACACACACACACACACACACACACACATACTTTCACACACACACACACACACACACACACACATACACACACACAGACATCACTTCAAAAATGTTTGATTCGTGATCAGAGATGCTTGAAACGTGCTCTCCCGTCGAAAACTCGAATTCGAAATTTCGACCCCGTCACAATACTTTCCTTATACATTATGTATATAAGGAAAGTAATAAACCATGGTGATAGATTTTCTATTTAAATTCATGTTTCAAACAATTCATGCTTTCAGATAATGACTAATCAGTGCAAAAATCCTGCACCAAACTCAGAAATAAAGTTTTAAATCTCTTTGACGTTTTAAACAAACGATTTTCATCCTTTCCGTTTGGATAAACCACGGAGTTAGAGAGTAGAACTCCTAGGAAAATGTTCCGTTTTTCATTAATATCTCGACAACCCCTGGTCTTAAAAATCGGAAACTCAGACAAAATTTATGGGGATCTATTTCAAGGCTACCCACAAAATTTCATTAAATTCTGTTTAGCCGTTCTCTCGGGATGATGAGACATTCGAAAGTTTGTTTGTTTTTAAACAACTCAAGAACCACTGGCCATAAAAACCCAAAACATGGACTAAATTTTAAGTGGGACTATTTCCAGGCTACCCACAAAATTTCATCAAATTCGGTTCAGCCGTTCTCCCGTGATGATGGAACAAACAGACAGACAGACAGATTTTCAATTTTATTTATATGGATTGTTTAATTTATGATGGTTTCTCTGTTTGTTTGGGTCATATCTCGAAATCAATTTTTGACCCACTTCTACAGAGCCAATTTACGCCCTTAAATAATTTAAAAAACGGGTTTATTCATGGAATATCTTACTACAATTAAAGACAACAATCAGTCATTACGTAGCCACAACACAAAAGAAGGTTTTACAATATCCATTTTTGTAAATAAATCAAAAATGAGTCCAATGTCAGACTTCATTTCCAGTATATGATGCCATATACAAAGTAAAGATCCAGTTTCCTCGCTTGTAAATAAGTTAAAAATGAGTTCACAATCTAAGGTAACTCAACGTACAACTTCAGAATACTTCTCTTTATATATATGGATATAGAACCGAAGTCGAATATTAAACTCCTTTTACCACTTTATAACATAGTAGAAAGTGTTTATGACTTTGATCATTCTGTTTGTCTATTTGTCTGTTTGTCCGTTCGCACGAGAACTGCCGTAAAGATGACTTTATCAAAATGAAATGTTAGTATGTTGTTGAGACGGTCTGTGGGACATATGAGAATGTAAATGAATAATATCGCCCAATTAGTTTTGGATTGAACCCTGGTTGAAAAAATGAAATAAAATGAACAGCATGGGACCTAATTTTTCAAACATTTTTTAAGAGAATTTAAAATTCACAAATTGCTTCGAAAATTTTAAAAAATATTCAAATTATCCTATATAATATATAAAAAAAATTTCAGAAATATATGTTCAGTAGTTTTTTAAACTAAAATTAAAATAATAATTCCCCCATTAAAATAATAGCACCCATATTATATGAAGAGATCGCGGGACCCACTTCAAAACAAAATATGTCATCTATCTTTTTCTAAGTGTCAAAATCGTGATATTTAAAGTTCTTTTTAATTTACATTTAGTGTTGCATCCGTCCTAAAACTGCTTTATTTTTGCGTAATTCATGTGCATCTATATACTGCGCCAACGCAATTACAATATTTTTAGTTTAAATGATCATCAAACCTTGATTATTTCTACAACGAAGCCCAATTTTAGCATATGCTGAATGTAAACACATCAAACTGTAAGATGAGTCGTATAAGAATTGCTGAATTTTTTTAGCCCAAAATTATTTAGCTCTGGAGTCTCTATTATAGCTCTGGAGTGTGTAATATAGATGATATGAAGAAACATTCATTGATTTTACATAAAGAAACAGACGATTTTATAGTACTGCCTTTTTCGATGAAATTTTAAGCATGGAGTTAGAAAGTACTTTAACCTCCACGATTTTAAGTTTTTAAATAAAATAAATTATTGTAGAATGTATTGTGATAATTTTAAAAATATCGCTGCTGAATGAAAGGAATGGAATAAAAGTTTATGAATGAATTATTCACTGCTTTTATATAGAGAGCCAAGCGATGTATTTCTCGATGACGTCATGTGAATAAAGTTCTTTTTTTCGATGAAGTTTTAAGTTTTCAAATATAATAAATTATTTTAATATTGTGATAATTTTAAAATATCACCGATGAATGTATTGCATTTTAAAGATGTTTAAATAAAATTGCATTGCAGTTGGAAAGTGTTTAATAATCAACGCTTTATGCATGATTGATCTTGTTTCAATTATCTTACAACAATGGAATTATATATATGGAAGTGAGGCCGAATATTGAACTCCTTTCAACTGTCTTACAACAATGGAATTATGGAAAGCGAAGGATATTTTTCGCGGGCATTTTCTAAAAAAATGGCAATTCTATTTTTTGAGGATCCACCGAATTTTAATAGATTGGAAAGTTTTACAGGACTAAGCTGTGAACCAAATTTCAGAGTTATAGGAAGTGGGAAAGTATGTTAAAAATCTCATGAAAGAAGTTCAAAAGGACATTCAGACTGACAACTATCGGTCATGACGAATTCAATACAAGACTTTAAAAGGTTTGATTGGATATCTGATTAAAATTTGATTAAAAGATCGCAAAAGAATAAAGAATATAAAATAGAATATTGTAAAAATTATTTTGTAATTTCACTGTTTTAGTAAAATGCACAAAAAAGTAAAAAGCAATTTTAGTTATCACAACATTCTTGGTTATCTGAGACAAAAAATGAAACCGAGGGAGTCCCATAAAACAATTGTATTTAGACATTAACAGAATTTTAAGGAACCATATAAGGAATAACATAGAAATGACATGTAAAAAAAATGGATTGTTAAATCAAAATTGTCAAAAAAAAGTTTAAAGGAACTAAATGAAAGCATTCAGAAAGCATACAGATGAACCCAAACAATTACTTCATACTTGTTTAAAATAGCCCTCATTTCAATAATAATTCCTTATTTTGTATAAGAAAAATGTCCAAGCACAATATTCTGACATAAATACGTATAATTCTTAAATAGTTAATGAAATAAATTTTCTATTAGAAGCAATTCCATATAAAGGTTTCATTTTCGTATACTTTACAAATGTATTTAATTTGAAAGCCCTTCTTGAAAATCGCCTTTTTTAACCCTTTACAACATAATTGAAATATGTTTATGACATTGATCATTCCGTCTATCTGTTCGTTCGCAAGATAACTGCCGTACAGATGAATTTATAAAAATGGAATTTTAGTATGAAGTTGAGACGATTTGTGAGATGTTTAGCAATAAAAATGAATAATATCACCCAATTAGTTTAGGATTTAAGCTGGGTTGAAAAAAGAAATGCATTGAACCCTATGGACCTTAATCTATCAAACATTTTTAAACGGAGTTAAAATTCACAAATTACCTCGAAAATTTTAGGAAATATTCAAATAATTACATAAAATGTGTAAAACAATTTAAGCAAAATATGTTGGATAGTTTTTAAAATAAAAATTGAAATAATATTACATTCATAATATATAAAAATATCACGTGAGTCAATGCAAAATAAAGAAAAATCTGATTTGGGAAGCACATGACTTTTCTTATATAATGCAATGGATTTACTAGTTTTACAATAAAAAAGTAATGTATAAGATCCACAGCGCTGTGGATCTTATACATTGCTTTGTGGAAATATAATTGTAGTTAGTTTCATGGTCATATCTCTAGTAATAATAATTTGTATTGTAATTTAGTGTATTGTCTAGAATTAATTACTTTATTTATCTAAAAATCTAAAGTAGGCAGTACATGACTTTCCTTATATAATGCAATGAATTTTACTCCTTTTAAGTCAAAAAATAATGTATAGTACGTGTACGTCAAAAAATAATGTATAGAATGTCAAAAAGTAATGTATAATTGAATGTTAAGTGTTCAGTTCTATGACGAACTTTCTTCAAGATAAAATGCAAATTACAGTGTTGTTGCAGTGACACGAACTTTGTTGGGGGTGATTTTTTTGTTTCTATCTTCGGGGAGATGTGTGAGACCTGAAATAGATTTCACACCAAATTTAAGTGAGGCAGTTTTATGTTCAATATTTATGGCTGGCTGCAATAGCCGACAATACTTCTGACGAAACGACGCCAGTTTTTACAACACCATCCTCGAGAGGTCAACTGAAACCATATATTTAGGAGCGTCAAGCCAGGTGGTTCGAAGGACTCTAAGGATAAGACGAGGCCAAGAGAGTGGTTAAAAAGAATAACCAATTATGGAAGATGCCTGGGCACAGTGCCCAAGGTCGGCCAATCAGAGCCAAACAAGCGTCTCAGACCTCAGGCAAAAAGAGACGGCAACCAAAAGATGATATTACACAACTTCTACGAGAATAATGAGTAGACAGACAGAGAAAATCGAATAGCAGAGATGAAGTAAGATAGAATATCAGCAGGCGTAGTGGGAGAGTTTGAGAAGTCGAAGTAACAAAGTTGGGCTGTACAAGAATGGGAGTGCAGCCAGAGTACGGAGAATGTTAAGTGCGCAGTGAGAGACTACCGCACGAGGCGACATACCACACTGCGAGTTCGTATTGTACGATATACACTGATGGAACACGTACGACTGTACTAGCTGTGTATTAATGTTTAAAGACAACCAGAAGGTAGGTGCTCTACTACTATTGTATGCAAGTCATTGAACCTTTTGATAACTACATTTTAATGGTCTCACACTTTCTCGCTCCGACACAATCAATGGCAATCATTGTTGTAATTAAGTTATTAGTTGATCCATGTTGTTAATAAATAGTTTTATTTTAAAGTTAAAATGGTGCAATCAATCTAGTAGTATGTTAATTAGTATTATTTTACAGAACTCGCGCTAAAGATAAAATTGGAAGGTTATCAGCGGCACACAACGTAATGTGTAATAATGTTCCACAAATACGATAATTAAGGCCATGTTAATTATAATATAATTTAATAATCTAAAATCCCAGCTTTAAGTTTCCTCTTTTTTGTGCACCACACACACACATATATATATATGTGTGTGTGTGCATGTTATCGTAACTATCAGGCACCTTACTCCCCATTACAATCAGCTAATTCCCCTGAAACTTTCAGTAACATGCTTACAAATGTTTTAGAGTACATCTAAACTTCAGTTTTTATGCATTTCGGAGAATAATTACTTTTCCCAGCAAGTAGTTCGAAATTCCTAATAAACGTTTAACATAAAATTGAAAAGTTTTTTTATGACGACATCAGACAAAAAAGAATATGCAAAAAATACCAAAAACAGGAGGAGGTTGTATTATAAAAATACAAATATATATTTCTTCTGCAATTGTATATTGTTGCACTTTTTTCAAAATAGGCGAGAAAGGTCTAGATGTATTATTTAAGGAAAGAAGGAAAAAACACCATAATTATATGTATGTTTTGATGATACTAGCTAATTAAAACAATGATTAACGGAATTATGCATTACTGAAAATGTTTGTAGTAATATATAATGAAGTGCGTAATGAGGTTTTAACTCTTCGTCGTAACGAATATAACATAACCATAATGAGATATAAGCTCTAAAAACTTGACATAAAGATATTTTTACTGTTCTATGCTTCAAGTAATATAACAAATAATATGTCTCAGAAATTGTTATTAAAAAATATTTTCATTTTGGGATATTTATTCTCTTTTGCTACTTTCCTTGCAATGCATGGTAACGTATAGGAAAAGTATTGGAATCATGCCAAAAACGAAACTCGAGTTTTTCTCCAGGACACAAAACCATTTTCAGCATGACATCTATGTGTGTGTCTGTTCCACTCTAACTCAAAACCTAATTAACCAAATTTCCTTGCAATGCATGGTGATATATAGGGAAAGTATTGGAATCATGCCGAAAATCGAAACTCGAGTTTTCCTCTAGAACACAAAAAACAATGAATTTAGCGTAACATCTGTGTGTGTCTCTTCCACTCTAACTCAAAACCAAATTAACCAAATATCCTTGCAATGCATGGTAATGTATAGGAAAAATATTGGAATCATGCCGAAAATCGAAACTCAAGTTTTCCTCTAGAACACAAAAAAATAATGATTTTAGCGTGACATCTGTGTGTGTGTCTGTTTCACTCTAACTCAAAACCTAATTAACCAAATTTTGTAAAATTTTACATCTAAATCATATGTGGGTGATCCTGCTGCTGATTAGATTTTGATAAGTTTAGGGACAAAATACCTGCCTGTCTTGCGAAATGGTCCTCAAAAAGTGCCTGAATCCGCTCTAGCTAAAAAACTAATAGACCAAATTTCACAATATTTAGTTGTTTGACAAAACACTTGTGTTTTACCCTGGTGCTGATTAAATTTAGGTGCGATTAAAAAAAACGAAACTTGCCTTTTTTTCAAAATATCCCCCAAAAATCGTCAAAATCTAAAATAAATGATTACGTATAGTCAAATATATCAATTAAATTATTGTTTTCCATATAATTTGTGACGACGAAAAGAATAAAGCCTTCCCTACTTCCCTATTACTATAGGACTAGCCGTTCTCGAGATATTTTAGTTTCTTCACATTTTCGCTACATGGGCCAACGGCCGTACCGTGCTGAAAACACCGGTTCTCGTTAGATCACCGAAGTCAAGCAGCATCGGGCGCGGTTAGTACTTGGTGGGTGACCACCTCGGAACACCGCGTGCTGTTGGCCATCTCGGGTGCGGTATCCCCGTGGTTTGCGCGCTAGATTTGCACGCTACCACAAAATGCCGCCGTGTTCATGCGGAGTACGATCACGTTAAACATGTGGGTCCGTAAGTCCTTCCGAGAGGTTGGTGGTAGGGGAAGGAGGGTACGGTCCCTGTGGATGCCTCCCCCACTGGGTTCCGGTCTAAATTGGGTGGCACTTCCCGGCCGTCCATACAGTTACCTTACACCTTTCTGGTAGGTCGGACGGTCTGGGTCTCAACAACAACAACATTTTCGCTACACCAACTTTGAAAATAAGTTCAGTTACCATATAAAAACGAATATTGAATTAAAAGAACAAACTCGGTGTAATTAAAAATAATTATAGGTGTTGTTTTGTGCTATTAAAGTCAATTTAATGAATTATTGAAGAAATAAAGAGAACGTGAAGATGAGTCTGCAGTGAAAATCACAGATTTTTTTTCTTCAGAGTCTAGGAAACGGAAAATTATTATACAATGGTGTATATGCTATTTAAAGTATTATTTAGTCTAGCTTGTCTTGAATTTAATGAAATTACAAAGTTGGAATAATTATTTTGCATTAATTTTAAATTCAGTTCTTTTGTATCAATTTTATCAATTTTAATAGCAGCGTACATTAGTGAATGTAGAACGATCATAATGCAATATAACTCCTCTAGTTATCTTCATACTATAATTACAAACCTTTATGAACTCAGAGCAATTAAATTCCTGCATTTAATTCATTTATTTATCCATTTAATTACTTACTATACAGGATTCCGTCAATAAAATGTTGATAAAATATAGATAGTTATTGATTTTTTAAAATTTATTAACAAACTTCCATACATAAGATGTTCAACTTTACAGTTTGTAAATCATATTTTGAAGATGACTTTTTTCCAGTGACCTCCATTCATTTAAAGTTATTCTACGCATTTCTGAAATCATAGAGACACGGGCAGTATGTGCAGCAGTTCTATCCTGTTGAAATCAGGTATCTCTGAATCTACAAAGCTCCATGGTGACTAAATGAAATTGTATGAACAATAGAATGCGTGGCCAGTTATTTCACTACAACTGTATTAATAAAGAAAGCAGTTTCTTCAACCTGGCCCGTTTCCCTGCAAGACAAAATATATTTTGTTCATTATCATTTCATTTTTTGCAGGATAATAATCATGCATGATGTAATCTACATACTTATGGTGATCGACGTAGGTAAATTTTCGTTAATTACATAAATAATGGAATTTATAGTTATATAGTAATTTAGATATTTAATGCAAATATTAAAACACAAATAAATATCACTAGAGAATTGAGCATGAAGCTAACTATTTTTCTATTCCTTTAAATTTTTACATTTTGCAGCACGTAATTCAAATTTCTCAGAACACTAATTTAGAATCTCTAGAGACAACACATAAAGCGTGGTAACTGTATTTCATATTTGCACGCAAATGAAAAAAACTTACACGATGGTAAAAGTGAAAGGGTTTTGTTTGACTCAATGGAATACAACAAACGTAGAATTAGCAAAACATAAATTATTTCAACAGGATAATTCGAGTTGGATATTTTATTTTATTTTTCGGTAAGATGTGATAAACTAAACACGCATTTACTGTTCTTTCACGGCGGAAATATCAAAAAGTTGATTTGATTATATATTGAATCAAAAAGTAAAACTGTTTAAATGAAATTCGATAGATAATATGGCTCAATGAATTTAATTAACACTAATGCGAGTTTAAATGTAATCAACTTAAACATATGAAATAAATGTTTTCCCATGTTGCATTCATTTACTGTTTTATGGTAGAAATCCCTATCGTTTGGGAAAACATTTCCCTTTTCTTCACAATTTCTAAATAAGTAAGCTAAAAATGGAAAATAAATAAAATGCATCATATTTGGCTATTAAGAGCTAAATATATTGCTGGGACTATCGAATTTCTTTGATTATTACGTTAAATACTGAATGCTGTTGAGTAGAATAACCTTCTGATTTAAGACGCTTCTTCTATAAAATTAATTGACGTGCAAGTAATACATTGTTTCTGCATTTTATTTGTACTTCAGAGTAAATTAAAAACCTTGTTTCATAACAATGACGGCGATTTAACTTGTAATAAAACATTTCAAGGACATGGGATCGAAATTGTACAAAGATCTCTTGTGCCCCAAGAGTGGTGCACTATCTATGAAATTAGGGCATAAAATATTGTTTCTCTGTAACAAGAAGAACGGAGATTTTGTCACATTTAGTCAGTACTATACTTGTACTGGTATAAAAATATACATGTAGCGGTGTTACTGGTATAAAAATATACATGTAGCGGTGTTACTGGTATAAAAATATACGTGTAGCGGTGTTACTGGTATAAAAATATACGTGTAGCGGTGTTACTGGTATAAAAATATACGTGTTCGGTAGTAGTGGTGTTTTAAATTGTGAAATAAAACTTAACGATTATTCTCTACTGTGTACTATTCTTTATTTTTGTCACTTTTAAAGTACATGATAACAATGTAAGAAGTAATGTCAGTCATCATATAGTTTCGTTGCCTGCATATGTGTATACACAAATAAATAATTTACAAAACTAAATAACTTGCATATAACTGCCTCTCAGGAAATTTTTCAAAAGTCCTTGCGTAGGTCTTAAGCTCTAGGATATAGCAGGATAAATTAATAAATTCCTGAAAAATCATAACACAACACCAGGTAAACTGTCTCCTCCAGATTCTATCTTCGAAACACAATTACCACTCCATCATGAACTCAGCTATACTAAATTCCTATGTTTGATTTATTTAATTAGGTATATACTTATTTATTTCACAGGATTCGCCAAAGAAACAGGTGATTACAAATAACTAGGGATTGATTTGAGAATATTTATAAACAAATTTCATATACGTATAACGTGTTCAGCTACGTTTTCTACGATTTATGTTTTGAAGACAATATATCTCAAGTGGCCCCCATTCATGCGCGGACATTCTTTGCATCTCCGAATTCAAGCGGACCATGGCAGTATGAGCAGTATCTCTATCCTGTTGAAACCAGACTGACTAACACGCTCCATAGCTACAAAATGGCATTGCATGCCCAACAGAACTCTCGGGAATTATTTTTCACCACTGCCGTACTAATAGAGAAACCCTTTTCAACAAAATTGCCGTTTCCTTGTAGGACTCTGTATTTTCTGTTAACGGATACCTGCAGAATAATACTTTTGGTCACGGAAAAAAAAACAGTGAAAGAAATTATAATCATGCATTTATATGTAAATAAATGTGTAAATTTACATATTTATGGTGGTAATCGTATGTATTATTTTCCTTTAGAATGCAGTGAATTACGTAAATACGGACATTTATAATTATATAGTAATTTAGATAATTCAAATAATAAGATACATATAAATTATCACTAGATATTTGAACATAAAACAAGCTATAATTATATTGCTCTGATTTCTCTCAATTTCAAGTACACCTTCTAAATTTCTTGGAACACTAGTTTGAAATCTCTAGAGATCACACATAAATTGGAAGAACTATATCTCATATTCACTCGTCATTACATAAAAACGTGCATGATGATAAAAGTGAAAGGTTTCTCTTCAACTCAGTAAGAAACGACAAATATAGGAGTAACAAAAACTAAATCGCTTTATACAACAAACCCCGGATTGACTATTTTATTTCAGCTTTCGATAAGATGCGATAAACAAAACACGCTTTTATTATTCTTTCACGAACGTAATATCAAAAAGTTAATTTGATTATCTATCAAATCAAAAGAAAAGCTGGTTAAATGAAATTCAAGAGATAACGACTTTCAAAGAATTTAATTAATACTAACGGGGAGCCAAGATTTAATCAACTTAAACATATAAAATAAATGTTTTCCCATGTTTCATTCATCTACTATTTTATCGTAGAAATTCTTATCGCCTGAGAGAATGTTTCCGTTTTTTTGCAATTTCTAAATAAGTAACTTAAATAATTCTACTCAGAAATCAAATAAAATGCATCTTGTTGACTATCCAACGGGAAAAACGTATATAGTTAGTTAGAGTCTTCGAATTTCTTTTTCGTATTAATTTAATGACTGCCACTATTGCTTAGTATCTTTCTATAATTTAAGACGTCATCTCATTAAAAGCAATTAAGTTGAGAGTAATGAATATGTTAATGCATTTTATTTGTACTTCAGAGTAAATAAAACACCTTCTTTTCTTGAAATGACTAACATTTAATTTATAGTAGAATATTTCTAAGACTAAGGATCGGAAATGTAGAAAAAAATTAAAAAAAATATCCCGAAATTGACGTTAAATTAATTAATTAAAATGACTCCAAATTGAATTATTCAAACATTTCAATATATGGACTGTATGTTTCATTATAGATGATATGAATATTGATAATTGTCGATTTAGACTTCGGAATATATGTTAATTAGATACTTATAAATAGTATTACATATTGTCACCCGGAAAGCGCTAAATGTACAATTCAACCTTGAAATCATAGTACCGCAGATCTCAAACATCATTTTTTTACTGTGAAAGAAATAAATTCATTACATGCTTTTTGAAGAACCATATAGAAAGTCTTGGAGGAATTCATGGAAAAGAAATTCAAAATTTCAGTGGTAACTCCAGTCTGATAGAGCCGAAATAGCTTTGCATGAATGATGTCTTGCAAAATAAAACTCTAATAGGGTTCAATAAGTTCATTTGATTTTTCTTCAAATCCATTTGTTTCATTTACAATCTTTGTAAATCATTACAAGTTACGTGTTAACAGTGTATAGCTATATCAGGAGTGGCGACACATCAAATTTTCAAATCATTAAATTACCTAAACAAATGGCAAACCTTAAAACCAGATCCAAAGGTCACTTTATTAAACAATCATCCTACAGACGTACATCAAATACAGCCATTATTAAACAATCATCCTACAGATGTACATCAAATACAGACATTATTAAACAATTATTCTACAGACGTACATCAAATACAGCCACTATTAAACAATTAAACTATCATCCTACAGACGTACATCAAATACAGCCACTATTAAACAAGCATCCTACAGACGTACATCAAATTTTTATATATATGTCTGTGTATTGGTATATGGTATTTGTCTGTGTTTGATGTACGTCTGTAGGATGATTGTTTAATAAATTGACCTTTGGATCTGGTTTTAAGATTTGTCATTTGTTTAGTTAATTTCGTGTATAGCTAACTAGTGCTTTTAGTTTTCTGCTCTATTTCTCTGGATACTCCGACCATAGAATTCATGTTAAAATATCAAATTATTTAACTAACTTGCTTGGCCGTATATAATTGAAGGATATTTTAAACGACATTTTAGATTCAAATTAATTTTAGAAACTTATCTGGTATGCTTGAATACATATGTATCCATCTATTTTATTCAAACATCATAAATCATTAAACATTTTTAGCATCCCTAAGTTCAGTGAACCTCGTAAACATTTTAACATAAAACAAAATACCTCGTACTTGTGCAGTAATATTTCATAAATTATAAGTAAAGATACTGATCTGAAATACTCGTTACATTTAAAATTTTACATCTTTCGCAGCCTTTGGAAAACCCAAGTTAAAACAATAAAATATCAAAATTGTAACTACTATATTTTTTGAACTAAGAACTAAATTCAAAATCTAATTATATACACTTGCAGGGACTTCAAAGAGCAACTAATTATTACTTATTATTCATAGATTTTTAGTTCACGTGTTTTAGTTAGCATTAAGTTTTACGGGCTTGGAAAAAGGAAAATTTTCAATATTTTTTTTATTTACAAGACAATTACTCAATTATAAGAGTTTTTAAAAACAAGTTACAGATCTATAAACTGGATTTTCTAATACATATTTTGTACCTTTCTAATTATATCTATATTTTATAGTTTCAAAGATATTTCGAATGAAAATAAGCAAATTGAAACAAAAAATGCTAACTCTTGAAGGTTTTCAAGAAAAAGTTAAAAATATTAAAACATTGAAACTATTTATATATATTCATAATATATTCCATATTTCCGGTCAAAACAAGTAAAAATTGTTTACATTTTATATTTTAGGTTTGAAGATACAAACTTGTACATACTTTATATTTATATTCGATTGTAACTTAAAAAGATTAAGTTGTGTCAACTATATCCCTCATTCCAGTTACCATATGCCAATATCATCCGTTGTAAAAGAAAGATATAAAGCTGAAAACAAAGAATAACTTTGAACTTCATTGGTGTTTTATTTTACGAAAAGTTATTCGCTCAAAACTCTTTCGGTTTGATCGAACTGAAGTCATCACCCATTCTTAACACTTTCTAACATAGTTAAAAAGTGTTTAAGAGTTTGGTCATTCTGTATGTCTATCCTTTCACACTATAACTTCCTCAAAAATGACTCTATCGAAATGGCATTTTAGCATGTTGAGACAATCTATGAGATGTTTGGAAATGGACATTAATACTGTCGCAAAATTAATTTCGGATTTAATACAGGTTGAAAAATGAAACACATTAAACCCTATGGATCATAATTTTTCAATCATGTTTTAAGCGGAGTTTAAATTCACTAATTGCTTCGAAAATTTTAGGAAATATTAAAATTATCACGTAAAATATGTACATAGATTTCAGAAAAATATGTTGGGTATTTTTTAAATAAAAACTGAAATAAAAATTGCATCCATATATTACATGAAAATATCACATGAATCTTTGCAAAATAAAATAAGACTTGCATTTTTTTTCAGCTGTGTATACAGTAGATATTTAAAGAACATTTAAATCTATATTTAGTGTTGCAGTCATCATTAAACCGCTCAACAACACTTTATTTTTGCTTATTATCTGTATCTCTGTGCCAACGCAATTACAATATTTTATATTTTAAATGATCACTAAATTTTCTTTTCCTACAATAAAGCCTAATTTTAACGCTAAACTATAGCATACAGAATATAAAGAAATCAAGCGATTATGAGGTGGGGTGAGTTGTATAAGAATTGCTGATTTTTTTTTCACCGAAATTTGTTTATCTCTGGAGACTGTAATATAAGTGATATGAATGAAATATTCATTGATTTTACATAGAGAAGCAGACGACTATTAAAATGAAATGTTTTGTCATAGTTACAACTACTTCGAAGAAATAATGTAGCATGAGATAAGCAAGCGATATAATTTGTATAATAATAACATATTGTAATTGTAAGATAATATTAATTAGAAAAGCACTTACAAATTATATTTTAATGATGTCATTTGAATAACTGCAAAAGCTTCGTAACACTTCATAAATTATACTTTCGATAATGTCATTTGAATAAAGTTCATTTTGCGTAACTATAATTGTCCTTTTCAATGAATTTTTATGTTTCCAAGTATAATAAAGTTGTGTAGTATCGTGGTAATGTCAGCGCTGAATGTATCGCATTTTACATATCTATATAAATAAAAATGAAAATCTGTCTGTCTGTCTGTCTGTCTGTCTGTCTGTCTGTCTGTCTGTCTGTCTGTCTGTCTGTCTGTTTGTCACACCATCACGGGAGAACGGCTGAACCGAATTTGATGAAATTTTGTGGGTAGCCCAGAAATAGCCCCACTTAAAATTATATCCGTGTTTTGAGTTTCTACGACCAGTGGTTCTCGAGATATTAGTAAAAAACGAAATTTTCGTTTGTCTCATCATCACGGAAAAACGGCTGAACCGAATTTAATGAAATTTGGTGAATAGCCTTGAAATATCCCCCCATAAATTTTGTCCAAGTTTCGAGTTTCTAAGACCTGGGGTTGTCGAGATATTAATGAAAAACGGAACTTTTCCCTAGGAGTTCTACTCCCTAACTCCGTGGTTTATCCAAACGAAAAGCTTTAAAATCGTTTGAAAGTGAATTAAAATTTAATCTCTGAGTTTGATGGGAGATTTTTTGCGTTAATTAGTCACTTTCTGAAAACATGAATTGTTTGAAACATGATTTAAAGGGGAAATCTATCTCCATGGTTCATGGTTTATTTAAAACAAGCTTTTACGGAACAATGAGAAGTATAGAGAAATCAAAATCGTTATTTAATTTCGCAGTTTATGTTATAAGACATGACATATTTAACATGTTATAAGATTCTATCTTATATCATGTTACTCAGAAACGCAATTAAATTAAATCTGTCTGTTAATTTTAATAATTATTTTTTCGATTTGAATAATAAATAAATGGATATAATAATATATTTTAGAAAAGAGCGATTTGATTTTTCTTATAGCATTTTTGACTGGATAATATCAATTACGGTCTTCAGGTTTAAAAATTATTATTATTTATATATTCGGGGATTATTGATTCAAGGATTATTGATATTTTCAAGTTATTATGCAATTATTTTATTATGACAAAAATTGTTTAAACTCATTGTATGTTGTACGAATCTTCTACAAATACACGTGTGTATCTTTTAATCTACGAGAATATAAGTAGTACAGGTATATTGACATATGTTTTGATATATATTGGCATATATTGGAATCAATTACGACCATCTGGTATGAAGAGTACGGATATTATTGATGTTTTCAATGTATTACGTCATCTCTTTTATTTTGGCAAATATTTTTGAGACGCATATTGTAATACGGGTAATCTTCTACTAACACATTGGCATATTTTCTGATCTGCGACAATATAATTAGTACGGGGTTGCATATATTCATTCAATTCCTATTTTTTCTTCTGTAAATTTGCTTACAAAAGGGGGCAGGATGTTTTATTCTTCAGATCTTATCGTGAAGATAATTTTGCATAGTGAGAACATATATTCTTAAACTTCTCTTTAGGAGCAATAAATTTAATATTTTAACAGAATTTGCACATATTGCGAACTTTAAGTTTCTTTAAATTATACACTCCGTCCGGTGTGCTGTTAGTGGTTGATAAATTTTAACATTTTAGGAGGATATATCATGTTGCTCGGCATCGCAATTAAATTAAATGTGTTTGTTAATGTTTTTATTATTTTTTTTCGATTTAAATAATAAATAAATGGATAAATGGATATAAAAGTATATCTTATGAATAGACGGTTTGATTTTTCTTTTAATTATATTAATTGCTGACTGCGTACATCAATTTCATTTATTTTGGCAAAGAGTTTTCAAGCTTATATCGTATTTAGCTACTAAACTCATATATTGTGTTTAGCCAATAAATTCATATAGCCGATTGTTGAAACAGAAAAAGAGTAGAGCGGGTCTTCTAATACAATTGTAGTGTTTTCATTTAATATATTGAAACGGGATAAGAATGTTTCATTCAGATCTGCAAATTCAAAGCTACGAATTTGGAGGGATATCGCTAATTTGACAACTTTTCTTAAACTTTGCCAAATTGACAGAAATGTCGCCAAATTGATATAAACGACACACAAACAGCTGCCATAAACCTTCGGGTTGGTCGTGTGGCTTGGGTCTTCTACATATCAATGAATTTTTTTTTGTTTTGTTAGAAGAGAGTACTGAAATGATGTTTGGTTAGCATTTCTCTGTCAGTCCAACCATCCTACTTAGTAATACATTTAGCGAATTTTTAAAATGTCACCAAATTGATAAAAATGTTTTCAATTATATAAAAATATCTTGAAATTGATAAAATTGCGCTACAAAAATGATATTAATTGTTTTTGTTAGGGGATAGTTTTGTGATGATATTTCGTCAATTTGTCGCAAAGTGGAACTGTCAGTTCTACAGTCCCACTTGGCGATAAATTTGGCGATTTTTTAAAATGTCGCTAATTTGACGAAACTGTCGCCAAATGTTCCATAGAAATATAACTATTTAGACGATATTTTTTCTACCAATTTATTTGAAGCAAATGATATCATGTCGCTTAGCAACGGATTTAAATCCAATGTGTTTATGCGGCAGACGATTTTTATTAAATCCTTTCCGATTTGAATAATGAAGATATGTATATAAAATAAATTTCATTGCCATTTCATTTTGGACTGGATAATATCAATTATACTCTTCAGGTTTAAACGTTATTATTATTGATATTTTCCGGAATTATTGATTCAGGGATTATTGATATTCTTAAGTTATTACGCCATTGTTTTATTGCGGCAAAAATTGCTGACACACGCATATTGTACGTTGTACGAGTAATCTTCTAGGAATGCACGGGTATATCTTCTAACCTACGAGAATATAAGTAGTACAGGTATATTGGCATATATATTGGAATCAAGTACAGTCTTCTGGTATGAAGATTAAGGGGATTAATTATATATTCAATTTATTACGTCGTCTGTTGTATTTTACCAAAAAACATTTGTGACTCATATTGCAAAACGGGTAATCGTCTACTAATAATCGGACATTATAAGTAGTACGTGTATATCTTCCCATATAATTTTAGCACTTTAATTTTGACATATATTGGAATAAATGACTGTCTTCAGATTTAAAGATTACGGGTTTATTGGTATTTTCAATTTATACATGTAATCTACTAATACAGGTTATATTTTCTAATATTCGCGTATATAATTAGTACGGGTCCCATACAATTTTAACGTTTTTATTTTGCATATATTGATTCAATTCCATATTTTTTTTTATATTTGCTTACATAAGGTGTCCAAGATGTTTTATTCTTCAGATATGTCCATGAAAATAATTTTATATAGCGAGAACAGAGATTCTTAAACTTCTTTTTAGGAGCATTATATTAAATATTTTAACAGAATATTTTGATTAAACATGTCATTTAGTATACTATAAGAATTTGGGCATGATTATGAATTTCAAGTTTCTTTATATTATATACTCCGTACGAAGAACGGGTATGCTGCTAGTCTATATAAATAAAATTGAAAATCTGTCTGGCTGTCTGTCTGTCTGTCTGTCTGTCTGTCTGTTTGTCCCATCATCACGGGAGAACGGCTAAACCGAATTTGATTAAATTTTGTGGGTAGCCTAGAAATAGCCCCACTTAAAATTTAGTCTATGTTTGAAATTTCTACGACCAGTGGTTCTCGAGATATTAGTAAAAAACGAAACTTTCGTTTATCTCATCATCACGAGAGAAGGGCTGAACCGAATTTAATGAAATTTTGTGGGTGGCCTTGAAATAGCCCCTCATAAATTTTGCCCAAGTTTCGAGTTTCTAAGGCCAGGGGTTGTCGAGATATTAATGAAAAACGGAACTTTTTTTATAGGAGTTCTACTCTCCAACTCCGTGGTTTATCCAAACACAAAGGATTAAAATCGTTTGTTTAAAACGTCAAAGGGAATTAAAACTTTATTTTTGAGTTTGATGTAGGATTTTTGCATTAAATAGTCACTATCTGAAAGCATGAATTGTTTGAAACATGAATTTAAATGGAAAAATCTACCTTCATGTTTTGTATTTCACAAGCTTTTACTCAACGATTAGAAGTATAAAGGTATTAAAATGGTTATTTAATTTCGCATTTTATGAGGAAGATTCTATTTTATATCGTGTTGCTCGGCCAAGGAATGAAATTAAATATGTTTGCTAATGATTATTATTATTTTTTCGATTTGAATATTAAATAAATAGGTATTGAAATATATCTTATAAATGAACGGTTTGATTTTTTTTTAATTATATTAATTGCGAACTGCATACACCACTTTCGTTTATTTTAGCAAAGAGGTTTTAAGCTTATATATTGTGTTTAGCTAATAAACTCATATTTTGTTTACCCAATAAATTCATTTATCCAATTGTTTAAACAGAAAAAGAGTGGAATGGGTATTTCTTCTAACAATATTTTAGTGTTTTCATTTAGTATATACAAACTGGATCACGATATTTTATTCAGATCTGCGAATTTAGAGCTGCGAATTTGGCTGGATATCGCTAACTTGGCAAATTTCTTAAAAGTTACCAAATTGATTGAAATGTCCCCAAATTGATAAAAATGACGTAAATCAATGAAATTTATTTTGTTTTGTTAAAAGAAAGTACTGAAATGGTGTTTCGTTAGCATGTATCTGTCAGTCCAACCGCCCTACTTAGTAACACATTTAGCGAATTTTTGAAATGTCACCAAATTGATAAAAATATTTATAAATCCATAAACATATTTTGAAATTGATAAATTGCCCTAAATAAACGAAATTGTGTTTTTTCAGGGGATAATATTTTGATGATGGTTCGTCAATTTATCGCCAAGTGGGACTGTCAGTTCTACAGTCCCACTTGGCGATACATTTGGCGATTTTTTAAAATGTCGCCAACCTTCATTAGAGATATTAAGACGATATTTTGACCACCAATTTATTTGAAGCAAATCATAACATGTCGCTTAACAACGGATTTAAATTTAATGTGTTTATGAGGAAGAAGGTTTTTATTAAATCTTTTCCGATTTTAATGATGAAGATATGTATATAAAATAAATTTCATTGCCATCGTATTTTTGACTGGATAATATCAATTACGATCTTCATGTTTAAACATTATTATTATTGATGTTTTCGGGGATTATTGATTCAGAGATTATTGATATGTTCAATTTCTTATGGCATTGTTTTATTGCGGCAAAAATTGCTGAAACTCATATATTGTACGTTGTACGAGTAATCTTCTGCAAATGCACGGGTATATCTTCTAATCTAAAAGAATAAAAGTAGTACATGTATATTGGCATATATTGGAATCAAGCCTTCCGGTATGAAGATGGCAGGGATTATTGATATTTTTAATTTATTAAGTAATCTGTTATATATTGGTAAAAAATTTTCAGACTACATATTATAATACGGGTAATCCTTTACTAACACTAAGACATATCTTCTAATGTATGACATTATAAGTAGTACGGGTTTATCTTCCCATATAATTTTAGCACTTTCATTTGGGCACATATTGGAATTAATTATTGCCTACTGATTTAAAGATTAGGGATTTATTGATATTTTCAATTTATATATGTAATCTACTAATACAGGTTATATCTTCTAATATTCGAGTATATAAGTAGTACGGATCCCATACAACACGCTATTGTTTTGCATATATTGATTCAATTCCATACTTTTTATAAATTTGCTTACAAAAAGGCCAGGATATTTTATTCTTTTAAATAAGATAATTTTAGAATTTAAAGAAGATAATTTTGAATAACGAGAACAGCCATTCCTTAACTTCTTTTTAGGAGCATTATGTTAAATATTTTAACAGAATATTTTGATTAAAAATGCCATTTAGTATACTATAGGAATTTGCACATGATTGTGAATTTTAAGTTTATTTGTATTATATACTCCGTACGAAGAACGGGTATGCTGCTAGTGTTTAAATAAAATGGCTTTTCAGTTGAAAAGTGTTTCATACTCAATGCTTTATACATGAAGGATCTTTTTTTTTTCATTGTTATCAGAGATAAACCTTAATAAACCTTAATTAACCTATAAGTTTAATCAAAATGCATCTTTTGAATATTGTTCCATATTCTCCTCCAGCCGAATAATGTTAGCATTTTATCAAGTTGAATTATGTTATTGAATAACCTGAATTTTAATCACAATTTAATATTATTCAAACTAACATATAATTTTAAATTAAGTACTGTGATAACTTAAAAAATGTCAGCATTGAATGCATCGCATTTTACATATGTTTAAATAAAATGGATTTTCAGTTGAAAAGTGTTTCATAAACAATGCTTTATACCTGAAGGATCTTTCTTGTTTTCATTGTTATCAGAGATAAACCTTAATAAACCTTAATTAACCTATAAGTTTAATCAAAATGCATCTTTTGAATATTGTTCCACATTCTCCTCCAGCCGAATAATGTTAGCATTTTATCAAGTTGAATTATGTTATTGAATAAGCTGAATTTTAATCATAATTTAATATTATTCAAACTAACATATAATTTTAAATTAAGTAGTGTGATAACTTAAAAAATGTCAGCATTGAATGTATCGCATTTTACATATGTTTAAATAAAATGGCTTTTAATTTTAAAAGTATTTCATAATCAATGCTTTACACATGAAGGATCTTTCTTGTTTTCATTGTTATCAGAGATAAACCTTTGTTATATAAGTTTAATCACAATGCATCTTTTGAATATTGCTTCACATTCTCTTCTAGCCGAATAATATTAGCGTTTTATCAAGTTGAATTATGTTATTGAATAAACTGAATTTTAATCATAATTTAATATTATTCAAACTAACCTATAATTTTAAATTAAGGTCTGCTTAGACATAGTTGCAAAATTATGCGTATACTAGAATTATTAATTTATAAAATTAAATGAAGTTACATGTAACTGTCTGATCATGTTTTTTTAGGAAATGTTTCGGTATAGGTATTTTAAGCCCTAGGATATAGCAGCATACATTAATGAGCGTAGAATAATTATCACACAATACCATGTAGACAGATTCATCTAGTTAGCTTCATGCTACCATTATCATTCATTTATGAACTCATGAAAACCTAATTCATGTATTTAATTCATTTTATTATCCATTTGCATATTTATTATACAGGATCGAGTCGATAAACATTTGATGAAAAATAGATAGTGAAGGACTTTTGAGTATTTATTAACGAATTCATAAGGTTTTCAACTATGGAATCTGTAAATCATATTTGAAGATAACGTCTCTTAAGTGATCTTTATTCATTTAAAGACATTCTCATCTAAAGGCATCTCAGAATTCATAGACACTGGTAGTATGAGCAGCAACTTTAGACTGTTGAAACCAGGTATCTGAGAATCTACAATACGCTCCATGTCGACTAAATGGCATTGTATGAAAAAAAATCTGATGTGGGCAACACATCACTTTCCTTATATAATGCACTGAATTTACTACTTTTACAGCTAAAAAAAACGTTATTCTTATAGTAGGTACTTATATTCTTTCCATAATATTGAATTTTCTTCAATTAGTCGTCATTTTCATTGATTTAGCGTCATTTTTATCAATTTGGCGAGATTTTTGTTAATTTGGCAACAATTAAAAATGTCGCCAAGTTGACGACATTACGCCAAATTCGTCGCCAAAATCTCGCTAAGCGTTTTGAACGGAGAAATAAGTTATTCTTACAGCAGATAAATGACTGTATTGGCGTTCAAATACAAAAGTATTACTCAAAGTATCTTTTTTCATGAATGGAACGAGCTAGATCCACGAGAATGATGTCACCAAATTTATCGCATGGTATTACATATGAAAAGTGAACATGTTTCTCAATAGAAAATATTTTTATTTTTTATTTTATATAACTTTTTTATGATTTTTTTTAAAAATGTGCAATATCTCAAGAACGGTTTATGTTAGCGTTCTGAAATTTATGTCAATCGTTTTCTAATGAAAAATTACATAAGAAGTGTCTATATTAATTGCGTAACTTTATTAACGATTTTGATTTTTTGACGATTTTTTCAAAATTTCATTCGAAAATTTAGGGGGGTTCTGAACATTCGATTGCGTATAAAAACAATTGGCTTCCAGTGTTTATGGATTGTGATTTTTGTACCAAATTTCGTTCGAATCGGCCCATTCGTTCGTCAGTTATCGTCTCCACACACACACACACACACACACACACATACTTTCACACACACACATACTACTTTCGCACACACACAGACACACACACACACACACAGGCACCACTTCAAGAATGTTTGATTCGTGATCAGGGATGCTTGAAACGTGCTCTCCCGTCGAAAACTCGAATTCGAATTTTCGACCCCGTCACAATACTTTCCTTATACATTATGTATATAAGGAAAGTAATAAGATGCGCGGGCAGTTTTTTCATTACAACCATATTAATAAAGAAAACCGTTACTTCAAGGTGACCCTTTTCCCTGCAAAACACTTATCATTTCATTTTTTTTTCTTTTGGATGATAGTAATCATGCATGACGTAATCTACATATTTATAGTCATCGCCGTGCGTAAATTTTCGTTGAATGTTTCAATTAATTACATAAATAATGACATTAATAACTGTATAGTGAATTATATATTTAATGCAGATATTAAGACACATATGAATATCACTAGGGATTTGAGCATGAAGCTAGCTATACTTCTATTCCTTTAAATTTTTATATTCTGCAGCACGTATTTTAAATTTCTCACAACACTAATTTGGAATCTCTAAATACCACACATAAATCGCGGTAACTGTATTTCATATTTACTCGTACATGAATAAAAATTTACACGACGGTAAAAGTGAGGAGTTTTTGTGTAACTCAAGGGGATACAACAAATGCAGGAATAGTAAAACATAATTTATTTCAACAGGATAACATGGGTTAGATGTTTTATTTTATCTTTCGATAAGATGTGATAAATAAAATGCGCATTTGTTATTCTTTCACGAAGGAAATATCAGAAAGTTCATTTGATTATATATTGAATCAGAAAGTAAAATCGGTTAAATGAAATTTAAACGATAACATCTCACAATGAATTTAATTAATACTTATGGGAGTTAAGATTAAATCAACTTAAACATATAGAATAAATATATTTCCATGTTACATTCATGTCCTGCTTTATAGTAGAAATCCCTATCGGCTGTGAGTATATTTTCTTTTTCTTTACAATTTCTAAATAAGTAACCTAAAGCTCGCTACTTGGAAATTAAATAAAATGCATCATGATTAGCTATTTAGAGGTACATATATACTTGGGACTATCGAATTGATTTGCTTATTACTTTAACGACTGCCTACTGTTGATAACATCTCTTTGTGATTTGAGACGCTTCCTCACATTAAAATTAATTGAGGTGAATGTAATAAATATGTTTCAGTATTTTATTTGTACTTTAGCGTAACTTAAACACCTCTTTTCATAACAATGACGGATATTTAAATTGTAATGGAACATTTCGAGGAGGGGGGTGTCACATTTAGTCAGTACTATAATACTTATATAAAAGTATATGTGTATCTCGGTAGTAGCGGTGTTTCAAATTGTGAAATAAAACTTAACGATTATTCTCTACTGTCTACTATTCTTTATTTTTATCACTTTTAAAATCCATGATAACAATATAAGAAGTTATGTCATTCATCGTATAGTTTCGTTGCCTACATATGTATATACAAAAATAATTAATTTGTAAAACTAAATAACTTACATATAATTACGTCTCAGAAAAATTTTGAAGAGTTCTTGCGTCTTAAGATCTAGAATATAGCAGGATAAATAAATCAAAATAATCATAACGAGCACCAGATAAACAGTCTCCTACGGATATCTTCACCACAATTACCACTCTATTGTAAACATAAAAATTCCTATGATTTATTTACTTCGTTATTTATTTTTGTTATTTATACACAGGATCCGTTAAAGAAGTGGGTGATTATAAATAGACAGTTATTGATTTCGGAATATTTATTAACAAATTGCTTAATGTTTTCAACTACATTGTCTACGATTAACATTTTGAAGACAACATATCTCAAGCGACCCCCATTCATGCGCTGACATTCTTCGCATCTCCGAATTTAAACAGACCCTGGCTGTATGAGCAGTATCTCCATCATGTTGAAACCAAGCGAACTCAAATGATCAATAGCTACAAAATGACATTGTATGAGAAACAGAACTCTAGGAAAGTTATTTCGGCACTGACATGCTAAAAGAGAACCCCCTTTTCAACAAAATTGTCCGTTCCGTATTTTCTATTTACATATGCTTGCAAAATAATAATCCTGGACACGACAAGAAAACGAATGAAAGAAGTTCTAATCATGTATACATTTGTAAATACATATGTAAGTTTACATGATAATGGTGGTTATTATCCGTATTTTTACATTCCTTATATACATAGTGTGATGTATATTACTTTCCTTATATATATAGTATAATGGAGAAGTAAAGTACTGCGAAGGGTCGAAAATTCGAATTCGTGTTAACGTTTCGTGTTCGAGCAAGTTTAAAGTATCCCTGAAAGTGAATCAAACGTTTTTGGGATGAAATGAGTGTGCGTGCATGCGCGAGTGTGTGTCAATGAGTTTGTGGAGACCGTATGTCACGAACGAAAAGAACGATTCGAACGAAATATGGTACAAAAATTACAATCTGTGAATACTGAAGCCTATTGTTTTTAAACGCAATCGAATGTTCAGAACCCCCCCCCCCCCACTAAATTTTCGAGTGAGATATTGAAAAAATCATCAAAAAAATCAACATATTTTATAAAGTTACGTAATTAATCATTTGATATGAAATTTTTTAATAGACAACGATTGACATAAACTTTAGAACGCTAGCTTGAACCGTTCTCGAGATACTGCTCATTTTTCAATCAAATTTATTAAAATATCTTATAAAATAAAAAATATATGTTCTATTGTGAAATATGTTCATTTTACATATGTAATATTATGTGATAAATTTAGTGACATCATTCTCGTGGATCTAGCTCGTTCCATTCATGAGAAAATATACTTTGGATAAAACTTTTGTATTTGGACCCCATAGTCATTTATCTGCTACAAGAATAACTTATTTCTCCGTCCATAAAAGAGATTTTGTAGACGTATTTAGCGAATGTCGCCCACTTGACGACTTTTAAAAATGTTGCGAAATGTACGAAACGTCCGCTAAAATGATAAAAATGAAGCTAAATCAATGAATATAATGAGTAATTGATGAAAGTTCAGTATCTCAGACTGTAAGAACAACCCATTTATCCGTTCATCTGTCCCTAACGATTGGCGAGAAATTTAGCGGCACGTCGCCAACTGGGCGACTATTTTAAATGTTGTCAAAATGACAAAAATATCGCTAAATTAATAAAAATGATGTCAAATGGAAAGTAATGCTTCGCAAATTCTGATTTCCGTCATACGACGGCATACCTTCTAATATATAAGAAATGCTTTTCTCTCCGTTTGTCTGTAACACTTGATGATGCATTTGGCGAACTTGGTAAATAATTTAATAAAGTATCACCAACTTGGCGACATTTCACTCCAAATTGACAAAAATATCGTCGAAATTGCAAAAAAGATGCTAAATTAATGCAAATTAAGCCTAATTGATGAATTAAATATTAAATTTTTTTAATATGTGGACTATATCGGTTATTGAGGATGAAATCAATATTTATAAGTGTTCATTTAGAGTTGTGCGAAATATTAGTTAATAGCGTACTTTGAAATAATTTTACATTTTATATATTCTAAATATCGCCAAGTTGGCGATATTTAGAAGAGCATTTCTGATATAATAAGAGGTATTCCCATCATATGACGGAATTAAAAATTTGAAATACATTGCATCCCATTTGGCTTCATTTTTATCAATTTGACGACATTTTTATCAATTTGATAACATTTTTATCAATTTAGCAACAGTTTTGCCAATTTGGCAACATTAAAAGAAAGTCGCCAAGTTGGCGACATGCAGCCAGAATTCCGCCAAACGTTACAGATGGAAATATAGGTTATTCTAATGTTCTTTCCAAAATATTGGATTTTCATCTATTAGTTGTCATCTTCATTGATTTAGAGTCATTCTTGTCAATTTGGAGAGATTTTTTATCAATTTGACGACATTTTTATCAATTTGGCGACATTTTCATCAATTTGGCGATATTTAGAAACTTGCCACGTTGATGATATACCGCCAAATTGGTCGCCAACTTTTCTTCAAGTATTATGGTCGGAGAAATAAGTTAAAGTAGATAAACGACTAATGGCATCCAAATACAAAGTTATTACCCAAAGTATTTTCTCTCATAGTAGATTCCTACATTCTTTCTAAGATAATGAATTTTCATCAATAGGTCTTCCTTTTCATTGATTTAGAGCCATTTTTAACAATTTGGTGTCATTTTTATGAATTTAGCGATATTTTCGTCAATTTGGCGACATATAAAAACTCGCTAAGTTGGCGATATTCGTCGACAAAATTCGATAAGCATTTGTTTCGACAAAGTTTTGACAAGCATTATGAATGCAGAAATAAGTTATTCTTATAGTAAATAAACGACTAATGGCGTAAAATTAAAATGCTATTACCCAAGTGTCTTCTCACGTGAATGGAACAAGCTAGATCTACGAGAATGATGATAATAAATTTATTGCATAATATTACATATGAAAAATGAACAGTTTCAGAATAGTTAACTCTGTTCATAAATTTTATGTGATTTTTTTGATAAAAAATGCATTTTAGAAATGTTCTATATCTCGAGAACGGTTTATGCTAGCATTCTAAAGTTTATGTCAATCGATTTTTAATGAAAAATTACACAAGAAATATTATTTACGTAACGTTATTGAATGTTTTAGTTTTTTAATGATTATTTTAAAATTTCGTTTCAAAATTAGGTGGGTTCTAGATATTCGATTGCATGTAAAAACAATAGTCTTCCAGAATTCACTGATTTTGATTTTTGTACCAAATTTTGTTTGGATCGCTTGATTCCTTCGTGAGATATCGTCTCCACAGACTCACTGACACGCACACATACACACACACACACACAGAAACATCACTTCAAAAACGTCTGATTCGTGTTCAGACATGCTTCAAACGGGCTCTCCCGTCGAAAACTCAAATTCGAATTTTCGATCCCGTCACAATACTTTCCTTATACATTATACTATGAAGGAAAGTAAAAATATTTAAAAAATGCTCTTTTTATGTGTTACTCGTCTGGCAAAAAAAAATACATTATATATTTGACAGAGTCAAAAAAAATTTTGCAAATTTTATTGTTAAACCAGAAAGATTTTCTTAAATTTGATTTTACTTTCCGAACTTATTTAATTTAAGGTTGTTAGGATTACTATCCTTATTTAAACGAAAGGATGAAACAAATTTTACTTTTTAATTTAAATTCTAAAGATGTAAATTTAGATGCAAATGCACCAAATTATAATTTATGTTCTTGGAATGGCTGCTTCTTTTAAGTTCCCAAATCATTCTTTTAATACCATTATTCAAAATTTGACGTTCATTTCGTTAACAACGCATTTGCAAAATAGTTTTTGTATAAAACGCAAAACAGCATAAATATCAGCCGATGCAAACATATTGCGAATGTGAAAAATATTTTCACAATAAAATGCAATATACGGAGGATCGTGTACAAATGTAGTTTTTCACAAACGCCGCAGCAACATATACCTTTATTTCACTAATAATACGTTCGAAAAACGTCTATTATATAAATAATGTGTAATAATTATAAAAATTTAGTCGATGCAAGCAGATTGCATTAGCGAAAAATATTTTTACAATTATACTAAATATACTGAGAATAAAATACAAATTTAGCTTGTTTTTCGTGGTATTGCTGCAAAATAAATCTTCATTTCATTAATGATATACATGGGGAAAAATAATTTTTTTTTCATTTAACACGAAATAAATATAAAAATTTTAGTCGATTAAATAGATTTCAAAAGTGAAAGAAAGACAAGCATCGGTCATCTCCTGTCAACCGGTTGATGAAGATTTCAGAAGTGAAGAATGAAAATATCAGTAGTTAAGACTTTTTCAGTTGTCAAGTTAAGAAATAAAATATATACACTCACATAACACAAAAATACATGTACATAAAATTATATGAGCATATGTATAATTATGTGTTAATATAAGCATTTACATTTACATAAGTTTTTTTATCCAGTGTAAATTACTTTATATTGAAAACAAACATTTACGTTTGGTAAAAGTTTTTAAAAAGATAATAATAAATATCGATCTTTAATAAAAAAAGAGTGTTAAAAGATGTGAATATATCAATTTTAATTGTTGTTTTTGGTTGCTTTTTATTTGCCTAAATAATTGTTTTAATACTCCATTTTTGAAAATATCCCTTCACAGGGTTTATACCCATTTTTCGAAATGGGAAAATATGTATTATGCAAACCTTAATAATTAACCAGATAAATATTAACCAAAAATAAGCTAGTTTAGTCTATCTAATTATGAAATATTTAGAAGATGGAGGTGGGTAAAAAAAGATACTTAATATACTCTCTGCAATTTACAAGATCAAACTGAATTGCGCAATACACTCTTTATGCGAAAATAATTTAAAAAAAAATCCCTTAATAATTAAACAGAATATGATAATAAGCTAATTTAGTCAATCTAATATACAATATTTAGAAGATGTAGATGGATGGAAAACGATTCTATTGGACTCTCAGCCATTTAAGCGAACATAAACTGAATTACGCAATTGCACTGTTAACGCGAAAATAATTTTTAAAAATAACAGTTTAGATATTTATGCCGAGTGACAACTTTTTAAGGAACATATTTATTACCTTCATAAGAAAAGCGATCACCATCTTAATTTACATTACACGCGGCTCTAAATCCCCTTCGTCACATTGATTTGTTTGGCAATACCGTGCAAGCAGCCGTAAATTTACATTGCCTTAGACAGAAAGGCAATTTTCCTTAGGAAGATATACAGATTCCGTAATTCATAGTGTGACGTTGTAAGCCATAGAACCTACGGAGAATCCGTAGAAATCAACATCTCTGTTCTTGCCTGGAGCTGTGGAAATCGTGGTTTGCGAGAGTGATTTTCACAATCGCGCGAAAACGGAGATTACCAGAAGAAAGAGAAATTAGTATCTGCTTTCAAATTCGTAACATTTTCGGGAAATTCGTGACTGATTTTCGTTTTCATAACTTTCTCGGAACTTCCGTAAACATCGAGATAAGCTGTATTTTTTTCAAAATTAATTCGTAAAAATACGCCTTACTTAATTTACGAAGCGTATTTTCGCATTTTATAGCGTGAAATACGATTGAGGGGTTATCTTGATTTCTGCTTACACACACATACACACACATAGACATCACCCCCAAAATGTCTGATTCGTGATCCGGGATGCTTGAAACATGCTCTTCCGTCAAAAACTCGATTTCGAATTTTCAACCCCGTCACAATACTTTTCTTATACATCGTACAATGTATATAAGGAAACTAAAAATACAGTAAAATGGACCTTATACATTATTACTTTCCTTATTATAATGTATAAGGAAAGTATTGTGACGAGGTCGAAAATTCGAATTCGAGTTTTCGACGAGATAGCATGTTTCAAGCATCCCTGAATCCTATTCGAACGTTTTTGAGATGATCTCTGTCTCTGTCTGTGTGTGTGTGTGTGTGTGTGTGTCAGTGAGTCTGTGGAGACGATATCTCACGAGTGAATGCAGCGATTCGAACGAAATTTGGAGCAAAAATTGCAATCCGTGAATAGAGGAAGCCTATTGTTACTTTCCTTATATACATGATGTATGAGGAAAGTATTGTGACGGGTCGAAAATTCGAATTCGAGTTTTCGACGGGAGAGCACGTTTCAAGCATCCCTGATCACGAATCGAACGCTTTTGAGGTGATGTCTGTGTGTGTGTGGAGACGATATTTTACGAACGAATAGAGCGATTTGAATGAAATTTGGTACACAAATCACAATCCGTGAATACTGGAAGCCTATTGTTTTTAAACACATACGAATGCTCAGAACACCATAAATTTTCGAGTGAAATGTTGAAAAAATCATCAAAAAATCAAAACCTTTAATCAAGTTACGCAAATAGAAAATTCTTATGTAATTTTTCCTTAAAAACCGATTGACACAAACTGTAGGACGCCAGCATGAGCCGTTCTCGAGATATTACACATTTTCAAATAAATTTATCAAAACATCAAGTATAATAAAAAAAAGTATTAACTCTTAAGGTACATGTTCACTTTTTAAATGTAACATCATGCGATAAATTTGGTGATATCAATGGCGTTGATCTAACTCGTTCCATTCACGAGAAAAGAGACTTTGAGTAATACTTTTGTGTTTGAACGCCAATAGTCATTTATCTGCTGTGATAATAATTTATTTCTCCATCCATAACGCTTGGCGAGATTTTGGCAACGAACTTGGCGGAATGTCGTCAACTTGGCGACTTTTTAAATGTTGCCATATTAACAAAAATCTCACCAAATGGATAGAAATGACGCTACATTAATGAAAATGATGACTAATTGAAGATAATTCAACGTCTTTGAAAGAATATAAGTATCTACTATAAGAATAACATTTTTAACTGTAAAAGTAGTAAATTCATTGCATTATATAAGGAAAGTCATGTGCTGCTCACATCAGATTTTTTTAATACGCAATCGTGGATGTAGCTCTTTCCATTCATGAGAAAATATACTTTGGGTAACACTTTTGTATTTGGACGCCAATATTTGTTTATCTACTATAATAATAATAACTTATTTCTCCGCCAGTAACGTTTGGCATAATTTTGACGGAATGTCTCCAACTTGGCAACTTTTTTAAATGTTGGCAAATTGATAAAAATGACGCTAAATCAATGGAAATGACGACTGGTTGATGAAAGTTCAATGTCTTGGAATGACCACAGGAGTAGACCATAAGATTAACCCATTTCTCTGTCACTTGGCGAGACATTTTGCCGAACGTCGCCCACTTGGCAGCTATTTTAAATGTTGCCAAAATAAAAAATGTCGCTAGATTGATAAAAATCACACCAAATGGGAAATGAAGTTTCGCAAATTATGATTTCCGTCATATGACGGACATACCTTCTAGTATATAAGAAATACTCTTCTGTCCTTTTATCTGTAACACTTGGTAATGCATTTGGCGAACATAATAATTTAGCAAAGTATCGCCAACTTGGCGATATCGCATCCCAAATTGACAAAAATATCGTCAAAATTGTAAAAGTGACGTTAAATTAATAAAAATTACGCCTTATTGATGAAGTAATTATTAAAGTATGTGGACTATATCGCTTATTGAAGATGATATCAATATTAAAATCTCGCATTTTTTTCTCCATCCATAACGCTTGGCGAGATATTGGTGACAAATTTGACGGAATACCGCCGACTTGGCGACTTTTTAAAATATTGCCAAATTAATGAAAATGTCGCCAAATTGATAACAGTGACGCTAAATCACTGAAAATAAATGGGTCTATTTGACGAAAATTCAATATCTGGGAAAGAATATAAGAATCAATATAAGAATAACTTATTTTTCCATGCATAACGTTTGGATAAAATGTTGGTGACGAATTTTTCGGAATATCTCCAACTTGGTAACGTTTTAAATGCTGCCAAATTGACGAAAATGCCACCAACTTGATAAAAAGTTGTCAAATTAATTAAACTGACGCATAATCAATGAAATGATGACAAATTTATGAAAGTTCAATTTTTGGGAAAGAACTTAAGAATAGACTATAAGAATAACCCATTTCTCCGTCCGACCGTTCGTAGCGTTCGGCGAGAAAGTTAGCGGGACGTCTCCAACTTGGCGACTTTTTTAAATATTGCGAAAATGAAAAAAATTTCACAAAATAAATAAAAATAACGCCAAATGAGAAATAATGTTTCTAAAATTCTGATTTCTGTCATATGACGAGTATACATTTTAGTATATAAAAATGCTCATCTCTCCGTTTGTCTGTAACACTGGGTGATGTATTTGACAAACTTGGCGAATTATCTAGCAAAGTAGCGCCAATGTAACGATATTTCGCCCCAGATTGACGAAAATTTTATCAAAATTACAAAGAAGACTCTAAAGTAAAGAAAATGAAGCCTAATTGATGAATTAATTATTAAAATATTTTAATATATGGTCTCTATCGCTTATTGAGAATGCTACCAAAATTGCTAATTGTTAATTTAGAGTTGTGTGAAGCATAAATTAATTGCGTACTTTGAAATAGTATTACATGTAGTCATCCTGAAAATCTCCAAATATACAATTCAACGTAAAAAACCCAGTACCGCGGATCTTATACATTATTTTTTGACTGTAAAAGGAGTAAAATTCACTGCATTATATAAGCTAAGTCATGTACTACCCACTTCAGATATTTTAGACAAATAAATTAATTAATACTAGACAGTACAATAAATTACAATACAAATTAATATTACTAGAGATATGACCACGAAACTAACTACAATTATATTTCTCTGATTTTTAGAATTTTGCAGTATACCTTCAAATTTCTTAAAACACTTGCTCGAAATCTTAGAGATCACACATAAATTGGGAGAATTATATTCCATATTTTCTCGACATGACATAACAACTTGCATAATGATAGAAGTGAATGGTTTATCTCTAACTCAATATGATACAACAAATATAGGAATAGCAAAAAGTAAATTGTTTCAAACAATAAAACCACGGTTGGATATTTTATTTCAAATTTTGACAAGATGTGATAACCAACATTAACGCTTTTATTATTTTTACTTTCCTTATATACATAATGTATAAGGAAAGCACTGTGACGGGGTCGAAAATTCGAATTCGAGTTTTCGACGGGAGTGCACGTTTCGAGCATCCCTGATCACGAATCAAACGTTTTTGAGGTGATGTGTCTGTGTGTGGGTGGGTGTATCAGTGGGACTGTGGAGACGATATCTCACGAACAAATGAAGCGATTCGAATGAAATTTGCTACAAAAATCACAATCCGTGAATTCTGGAAGCCTATTGTTTTTATACGTAATCGAATGTTCAGAACCCCCTAAATTTTCGAAAGAAATTTTGAAAAAATCATCAGAAAATTAATATCTTTAATAAAGTTACGCAAATAGACATTTCTTACATAATTTTTCCTTAGAAAACGATTGACATAAACTTTAGATCGCTAGCATGAACCGTTCTCGAGAAATTGCACATTTTTAAAATAAATTTATCAAAAAATCCCATAAATTAAATAAAATCTATTAACTGTTGAGAAACATGTTCACTTTTCACATGTAACATCATGCGATATATTGGGTGACATCATTCTCGTGGATCTAGCTCGTTCCATTCATGAGAAAAGGTACCTTGATCAATACTTTTGCATTTGAAAAGCCAATAATCATTTATATGCTATGAGAATAACTTATTCCTCAGTCCATAACGCTTGGCGAGATTTTGGCGACGAATTTGACGGAATGTCGCCAACTTGGTGACTTTTTTAAATGTTGCCAAATTGACGAAAATCCCTCCAAATGGATAAAAATGACGCTAAATCAATGAAAATGACAACTGATTAACGAAAATTCAATATCTTAGAAAGAATATAAGTATCTATTAGAAGAAAAACCCTATTTTTTTACTGTGAAAGTAGTAAATTCATTGCATTATATAAGGAAAGTCATGTGTTGCCCACATCAGATTTTTTAATTTTATAAATAACATAAGCGCATTCATTATTCTTTCACAAACTACATATCAAAAAGTTAATTGGATTACCTATTAAATCAAAAGTAAAACTGGTTAAATGAAGTTCAAGAGATAATGACTTTTAAAGAATTTAATTAATACTAACGGCATCTAAGATTTAATCAACTTAATCCTATAAAATAAATGGTTCTCCATATTTCATTCCTTTACTATTTTAGTCTTATTGTACAAATGCTATCTCCTGAGAGAATGTGCCCATTTTTTAACAATTTCTAAATAAGTAATTTAAAGAACTTTACACGGAAATTAAATAAAATACATCTTGTTGTTAACTATTAAGTGATAAATACGTGTACAGCTAGAGCTATAGAATTTTTTTACCTACGACTTTAACGATCTTCCATTGTTGATTAGTAGTATATCTTTATAATTTAAGACGTTTCCTCATTAAAAGTAATTAAGGTGAGAATAATGAATGTGTTGATACATTTTTTCTACTTCAAAGTAAAGAAAACACTTCGTTTCTTAAAAGGATTAACATTTAATTTATAATAGAGCATTTCAAAGATGTAGGTACAAAAAAACAATTACGCGAATGATGAAATTAGGGCATTTAACACCGTTATCTCGAAACAGATATTCTGGCTATGTTTAACCGGTATCTTAATACCAGTATTGATATTAAATGTACCCGTATCTAGGTATCAGCGGTGTTTCATATTTATTATATTACTAGAATAGTAACCAACCTAACATTTATCCTCCAATCTCTATAAGTTAAGTTTCATCTTCTTTACTTTCCCTGTATGCATTGTACAGTACATAGGAAAAGTATTATAACTGGGTCGAAAATTCGAATTACAGTTTTCATCGAAAGAGCGCTTTAGAAACATTCCTCGAATCGAGAATTTTTGAGATGATGCGTATGTGTATGTGTGTGTGTGTGTGTGTGTGTGTGTGATGCGGTATCTCCCGGATGAATAGAGCATTTTGAACGAAACTTAGTTACAAATGTTACAATCGGTGAATTCAGGAACCGTATTGATTTTAAACGCAAACGAATATTCGGGAGAGACTCCCTTCCCCATTTTTTAAAGAAATTTGGAAAAAAACACTAAAAAATCAAAACTTTTAATAATGTTGACTAAATGATCATTTAGTATGTAGTTTTTCATTAGAAAACAAATGACATCCAGTAGCAAATCGAAATCCGATCCCTACACATGTATTTCGGCGTGAAAATGGGAATCCAGTATCCACTTCTATTCTGTAGTGGGAGTTCTATGCCCTACAGAAAGGAACAGGATCTTTTATGCACTATTGTTGCAATATATCTACATAAGTAGAACTTCGATCCAGACTTGGATAACGTCATACATCAAAGCCGTCCTATGGCAACTCCATGCAAATTGGGTAGGAATGGTCGAATTAGTTTTTAGTAAACTTTCATTGATAATCCTCATCAGGCAGTGGCGGTCATTGAAGCAGCAGTGACTTCGCTTCTTTTGCCACGCAAAGCTACATAGCTCTGGAAATAGACGAGACATAGCACTGGTACATCCCTTTGGATCCCATACACTACAACTAAGCCGTAACAAATGTGTGGACTGCAATGATAAAGAGAATTCTTGGTATCTCAGTAGCTATGTCGCCGTACTAGAACGACTATGCTCTGGCGGAGTGTTTGCGTTTGCGAGGTATCAAACCTGCACCTCTACGCAACATGCAACACGCCTCAACTGAGGTATTCAACCGCCATTATTCCTCAAAAATGGTGATGGGGAGCGCGACAGCCCAGTGGTTACAGCAGAATTCACTCGGACGACACGAGTTCGATTCCCGCCTCTATCCAAACTGTCGCCGTGTTCACTCGGAGTACGATCAGGTTAAACATGTGGGTCCGTAAGTCCTTCCGAGATGTTGGTGGTAACGAAAGGAGTGTACGGTCCCTGTGGATGCCTCCCCCCACTGGGTTCCGGTCCACATTGGGTCGCACTTCCCGGCCGTCCAAACAGATGCCTTACATCTTCAAGTAGGTCGGACGGTCTGGGTCGAAGAAGGAAGACAGAAAGAATGGTGATGTATTCAACCGTACTTTATCAATTGAATTCTACACCGATGGGCAGCGGCCGTCAATACGTCCCCAAACGTGTAATACGTGAGCCATCCGGAGATGGACAGCAGATTCTCAGCGAGTTAAATAGCAGCGGACTTTGGTGGACTCCAATCCTCCATGAAATGACCCTTCGGAAAGCGGGTAGCCCATACGTCCTGTTTCCCATCGCCTGTTCCTGGGATATCACCATATACGGACGTTGGAGGTGAATTCTAAGGACAGTACACTCATCCCCTGCATAAGTGAAGGAGATATGGTGTTTGAGTAATTACTTGACATATATTGTAAATAAATATAAGAATTGATATTATTCATAAGCTCTAATGCTTGATAAAACCCTGCAGTACAAGTCCTAAATCAGAGATTGGGCAAAATCAATAAATCATAATTTAGATAGTGTAATTCAGGAGGTTATAGATCATTTACTCAACAAAAGTCATGTTAAATACCAGCTTTTAGCCAGCTGGAGCCAAGCGTTATGGATGGAGAAATAAGTTATTCTTATGGCAGATAAATAACTATTGGCGTTCAAATACGAAAGTATTTCTCAGAGTATCTTTTCTCATGAATAGAACGAGCTAAATCCACGAAAATGATATCACCCAATTTATCGCATGTATTACATATAAAAAGTAAACATGTTTCTCAACAGTTAATATACTTTTTTTAATTTATGGGAATTTTTGATAAATTTATTTTAAAAATGTGCAATATCTCGAGAACGGTACATGCTAACGTTCTAAAGTTTGCGTCAATAGTTTTCCAACGAAAAATTACATTCGAAATGTCTATTTGCGTAACTTTATTAAAGGTTTTGATTTTTGATGATTTTTCAAAATTTCACTCGACAATTTAGGGGGGTTCTGCACATTCGATTACGTTTAAATACAATAGACTTACAGTATGTACGGATTGTGATTTTTGTACCAAATTTCGTTCGAAACGATCCATTTGCTCTTCAGTTATCGTCTCCACGGACTCACTGACACACACACACACACACACACACACACACACATACTTTCACACACACTGACACACACACACACACACACACATACTTTCACACACACTCACACACACACACACATACACAGACATCACCTCAAAAATGTTTGATTCGTGATCAGAGATGCTTGAAACGTGCTCTCCCGTCGAAAACTCGAATTCGAATTTTCGACCCCGTCACAATACTTTCCTTATACATTATGTATATAAGGAAAGTAATAATGTTGAGTAGTATGGTGATTATTTTATTGAAAAACATTATTAAAAGCAATTTAAAATTAAAACTACTTGGACAAAAAATGTCCCTGTATTGGACAAAAAAATTGTCTGTATGTATGTGTGTATGTTTGTTTCATCAGCCACGGGAGAACGGCTGCACCGGTTTTCATGATATTTTTAGGTAGCCGTGAAATAGCCCTACTTAAAATTTAATCCATGTTTAGAGGTTCTAGGACTAAGGGTTGTCAAGATATTAATTAAACAAGAAAGATCAATCATGCGTAAAGCATTGATTATGAAACACTTTCCAACTTCAATGCAATTTTATTTATACATCTCTAAAATGCGATACATTCAGCGGTGATATTTTTTAAATTATCGCAATACTACAATAATTTATTATATTTAAAAACTTGAACGAAAACAAATGAACTTCATTCATATAACGTCATCGAAATATTAATCGCCTGACTCTCTATGTAAAAGCAGTGCATTCATGAACTTTTTCCCATTCCTTTCAATCAGCGGCGATATTTTTTAAAATTATCACAATACTACATTAATTTATTTTATTTAAAAACTTAAACCCATTAAGGTAAAAGTACATTCTAATTTCATGCTTAAAACTACATCGAAAAAGCAATACTACAGAATTGTTAGCTTCTCTATGTAAAATCAATGAATGTTTCATTGATATCAGCGATATTGCAGACTCCAGAGCTAAATATTTTTGCAGTAAAGAAATCCAACAATTCAGGTAAAAGTACTTTCTAACTCCATGCTTAAAACTTCATCGAAAAAGCAATACTATAGAATCGTCTGCTTCTCTATGTAAAATCAATGAATGCTTCATTAATATCAGCTATATTGAAAACGCCAGACCTAAATAATTTTGCAGTAAAAAAATTCAACAATTCTTATGCAACTCATCTTACAGCTTAAGGTATTTACAATCTCCACGCGTAAAAATTAGGCTTCGTTGTAGAAATAATCAACGTCTGATGACCATTTAAACTCCAAAATATTGTAATTGAGTTGGCGCAGTATATAAATGCACAGAAAAAAAATAAAGCAGTGTAAGTAATAAACAAGCAATAAACGATGCAGCAATAAACAAGAAAAATCAATCATGCATAAAGCATTGATTATGAAACACTTTCAAACTTCAATGCAATTTCATTTAAACAGCTCTAAAATGCGATATATTCCTCTGTAATACTTTGAAAATTATCACAATACTACGTTAATTTATTATGTTTGAAAACTTAAAAGTTCATCGAAATAAATGAACTTCATTCAAATGACGTCAATTAAATTTAAATTGCCAGGCTCCTTCGTAATGTTTTTAACATCATCATAATACTACAATAATGTATTATAGTTAAAAACTTCATCAAAAACAACTGCAATTTATTCAAATGACTCCAACGAAATATAACACGCCTGGCTCACTCTATAAAAGCAGAATTTCATTCACAACATTTTCACATTCATTTCATTCATCACAATACTATAATAATTTATTTTATTTAATAACTTAAGACCATGGGGAACAAGTAATTAAACTCTATGCTTAAAACTTCATCGAAAAAAATCGTCCTTCTCTCGGTAAAATCAATTAATATCTCATTCATATCAGCTATGCAGACTCTATGAGCTAAATAATTTTGTGTTAAAGAAATTCAGTAATTCTTATACAACTCATTCTACATATTTTGCTGTTTACATTTTACATAAGTGAAAAATAGGTTTCGTTGTAAAAATAATCAAATTTGGATGATCATTTAAATTCAAATATATTGTCATTGCGTTGTTTCAGTATGTTGATGCACAGAATTTAAGCAAAAATAAAGCAGTTTTCTGGAGGAATACAACACCCAATATGAATTAAAAAGAACTTTAAAAATCACGATTTTGGAACAAGATGGATGCCATATTTTATTTTAAAGTGGGTCACGTGATCTTTTCATATCACAGTCACGTGATCGCTTCATATAATAGGTGTAATTAATATTTTAATTTTTATTTAAAAAACTACTGAATATATCTTGCTGAAATTTCTTTATATATTTTATGGAATAATTTGAATATTACCTAAAATTTTCGAAGTAATTTGTGAATTTTAAACCCGCTTAAAAATTAAGTTCCATGGGATTCAATGTATTCCATTTTTTCAACCCGTGTTCAATCCAAAACTAATTGGGTGATATTAATCATTTATATTCCCATAGGTCCCATAGACCGTCTGAATAACATACTTAAATTTCGTTTTGATTAAGTACTTTTTATGGCAGTTAGCGTGCTAACGGACAGACAGACAGATAAACAGACAGACAGAATGAACAAAGTCACAAACACTTTTCAACTTTGCTGTAAAGTGTTAATAAAAATTAAAAAGAACTCTAAAAATCACAATTTTGAGACAAGATGGATGCCATATTTCATTTTGAATTGGGTCACGTGATCTCTGGTCACGTGATCTCTTCATATAAGAGGTGTAATTATTATTTTTATTTTTCTTTAAAAAACTACAGAATATATTTTGCTGAAATTTTTTTTATACATTTTATGGGATAATTTTAATATTACCTAAAATTTTCGAAGCACTTTGTGAATTTTAATTCCGCTTAAAAATGTTTGAAAAATTAGCTCCCATAGGATTCAATGTATTTCATTTATTCATCCCGGGTTCAATCCAAAACTATTTGGGTGATATTAATCATTTATATTCCCATATGTCCCACAGACCGTCTGAACAACATACTAAAATTTCATTTTGATTATGTAATTTTTACGGCTGTTATCGTGCTAACGGACAGACAGACAGACAGACAGAATGAACAAAGTCATAAACACTTTTCAACTTCATTGTAAAGTGTTAACAGAAATTAACAAGAAAGATCAATCATGCTTAAAGCATTGATTATGAAACACATTCCAACTTCAATGCAATTTTATTTAAACATGTCTAAAATGCAATGCATTCCTCGGTAATATTTTAAAACTTATCACAATACTACATTAATTTATTATATTTGAAACCTTAAACCTTCATCGAAAAAAATTAACTTCATTCAAATGACGGCATTAAAATATAAATTGCCTGGTTTAAACATGTCTAAAATGTGATACATTCCTCGGTAATAATTTTAGAATTATCATAATACTACGATAATTTATTATATTTGAAAACTTCATCGAAAACAACTGAAATCCATTCAAATGACGTCATAGAAAAAATAACACGTCTGGCTCTCTCTATAAAAGCAACATTTCATTCATAAATAATTCCCCCATTCATGTCATTCATCACAATACTATAATAATTTACATTATTTAAAAATTAAGACCATGGAGCTACAAGTAAGTAAAACTCTATGCGTAAAACTTCATCGAAAAAAATCGTCCTTCTCTCGGTAAAGTCAATGAATATTTCTTTCATATCACCTATGCAGACTCCACGAGCTAAATTCTTTTGCGTTAAAAAAATACAGTAATTTCTATACAACTCATCCTACATATTTTGCAGTTTATATTTTACATAAGTGAAAAATAGGCTTCGTTGTCGAAATAATCAAATTTGGATGAGCATTTAAACTCATATATATTGTAATTGCGTTGATTTAGTATGTAAATAAGCTCTTTTGACAAACCTTAAATAAGTGCCCTAAACGTTTTCAAATAAAAAATTGAAAGTTGTTAAACTCTTTTTTAATCAACGGTGCGTTTACTAAATTAAATAACATGCAATAAAAAAAAAATCCCCCAGGACATTATATTTGTCGTTTATCATCCTTATTGTTTCCTACGGTGTTCCGAGAACACAGTCCCTAAACAACTTTTTAGGGGCTACGTCCGATAATGCAAATGACATCCCCTACGTTACCGATGTCCAAGAAAAGAAGTCGTCACATAGCAAACCCCACCTATTGGTGTTTATACGCTTGCGCAAAAAAGTAGATTTTGCGAAATGCCATGGATTGTTGAAAATTAGGGATACATAATATATATAAATATTATAATTAATGAACGGAATGCTTTAGGTTATGTTTTGTTTTGGAGCACTGTGTAATATTATAAGGAACTTCTGTTGGATTATAAAGATCGAATGATTATTCAATTTTTATATAGCAATTTTGAAATCGGGTACGTCTTCAAAATACAAAGTATATACTTTTAAAAATTTACGAAAAGTCATCTATTAATAGTACGGATTCCTTTCAAGTTTATTTGAAAAATAATTCTTCGATCTTTTTCGATGATGTTAAGATGGAAACTTTGTGATAGTATTTTCGATCACTAATGAACCGATTTATGCGAAAATCACTCAAAATAGCTTTTCAAGGTTTAATAACTAAAAAAAACCTAATTTTAATTTTTTTAAAATTTCGATTAGAAAACCAGAGTACGCTTGTTTTCATGGTATACACCATGATGTATACATGGTTGTACGCGAATTTCATGGCTATGCGACGCTTGGAGTTCTTTTAGAGACCGCGCAAGCAAACAGACACACAGACAAAGACACAGACACACATATATCTTTATTATTATAGATTTTAGATCTTTCCATCATGGATTTATTTTCTAGCTTAAGCGAAACGAGTTTGCAAATTATTTAATTATAACGTTAAATAATATAAAAGTAATCTGCTGGGTTATAGAGCACAAGTTACAAAAATATACTTATATGGTTTAATCTCATATAGAACATTGATTAAAACTTATTTCTGAAATGTAATAAATGACAATGAATGAAAAAACTCAATACTGACGTATCATAATGAATTAATGGCATTTATTACGTCTAATGAACTTACGTAAATCAAAGAAATTGCCTTTCAGTTTAATTCCAGTAAAATCCATTCTTTAATAAAATAAAAATTATGAAATGCATTTTTAATCATACTTTTAATTTTCAAAGAAAAAATGCCATCGCAAAACTTGAATGTTTCCATACATAAATATCTAAGTTCTCCTATGCTCGTAATGCATGGGGAGGGATTCAGTTCATTTGATTAAGAATCACTCTAACATGAGCAATTACTTCATGATGTTGAAATGCATTATTTTTACTTTCCCTGCAGTATGTGATAAGGTATACATAAAGTATTGGAATCATGTCGTATATTGCAACTCGAGTTTTCGACGGATCTACACATTGTAGGACCTCTAGAATACGAAAAATATGTTTTTAGCGTGCCGTTTGTGTGTGTGTTTCTGTGAGTCTGTGTGTATGTCTGTGCAACGTATGTATACACTCTAACTCACCAACTAATTGGCCAAATCTTATAGGTAAGTCATTTGTGGTTATTAGATTTATTGATTAGATTCTGGTACAATTTGGAATAAATGAATATGCCTGTTTTTGCGAAATGGTCAGCAAAATTTGCATATATCGCCTCTAGCTAGAAAACAGATTTTACAAATTTTGGTAAATGCGTCAGTTGTGGGTTACCTTGGTGCTGATAGATTTTGGTAAGATTCGGAAAAAATTAAACTAATCATATTCTTAATTTTTCGGAAGTCAAGAATTTTTTACATCTAATTCAACTTTTAAATTGGACTTTCTTGAAATTCTACTTCTCAATCATACTCCTTTATTAATGTAGCGAACTTGTAAAACAATTCAGAGTCTCTCACCTCCCCCTCCTTACTTCCATCTCTTTCGAAGTCCAGGTTGATGGAGAGACAGGGTACAGTTCCTGTAAATGCCGTCCCTACTGGGTTCCGGTCTAAATTGGGTGGCACTTCCCAGCTGTCCAAACAGATATCTTACACCTTCGGGTAGATCGAACGGTCTGGGTCAAAGAAAAACAATCAGATGTTTGCATCTAATATCTCAGACAACGCCAGAATTTGTTCTAGCGTTCACAACTACACCGATTGCAATGATAATTTCTTAACTAGTGTAACCGCATTTTAACTTTACAAACGAAAAATTAATTACATTGAATGGAGTATTTACATATACTTTCAAATTCGTCGCATAATATCTGAGTTGCATTAGTGAGCAATTAACATTCAATGAAATAAATAAAAATGAAAGTAATACTTGCAATTGCTCTGTCAATTACCGATAATCTAGTTGATGGAATTTTTGTCTCTTATTTATTGGTTCATTTATTAGTAAAACGTCCCAATTAAAAATTATTCATTTATATTCGGTTCATTTATTAACAGTATTTTTGATATCTAAGATAATCCAATATACGTATGGAATATATTTGACTGTGCCAATTGAAACAGATGATTCTTTTACCTGGTATAGCCGTATTTTATCTTCACAAATTAAAAATTAGTAGCATTGACTGATGAATCTTCAAATTAGACCGGTTCATTACAGAAAATAAGGTTCCCATTAGTGAGAAATTAAAATTTAACAAGGCAAGTAAACATGAAAGTGGCGCAATTGCTCTGGCAATTAGAGATAATCTACTTGATGGAATTTTCATCCCTTTTTTATTTACTTAATTTATTAATAAAGAATTTCAATTAAAATTTAATACTTTATTACTATCTTCTGCATTTCTGTTTTGAGTGTAATGATTGATTTTTTTTTAATATAAAGGTTTATGAAGCTCAGAAAAGTTAACAAAATTAATTTTATGTGGCGTTGTGTTTATTCCAGAAAAAAACGCGCCTTATGAAATATTTGCTTGCTGCAACCTGAAATTATAATTTTTGTGGGGGGGAGGGGGTATGTTAGTAATATTTTCATTTGTCAAGTTATATTTGCGCAAAATAAGCTAATTTGGTACTTCGAAATAGCTTCCCCCCCTGTCACCATAAAAGTGTCAAATATTAGTATTCGACGTTTAAACGAATTGTGCCGTGTATCTTATGGATCATTATTTCACTGTGAAAGAAGTTAAATTATTGCACTGTGTAGAGAAAGTCGTGCGCTGCCTACATCAGATTTTTACAATGATACGAAAAGGTTGACCAGTGTAGTATTTGGACATATGCATACACATCTTTAAAGTAACATAGATGGTTCGAACTCCTTAAAAGCATGAATAATATTGACGGTATTTCATCAGTTTAAAGTAACATTTTAAATGCAGACGATTACCATTAGAAATGTTCTTTCTAGCAACGGCAGTGTTAATAAAGCGGTCGTAATCCACAAAATTGTTTCGTAACGTACGGAATGTTACATATTATCGAAGGTACTGTAAAGGATTACTGTCCCAATTGTGAATCGGACAACGGATCTTCGCATTAACCAGCTGACGCTCTACTGTTGAGCTAATAGGACATAATCTTGAACGGGATCGTTGAAGTGGACTCTGCAATATTCAGCCTTGCTATTGAATTTTATAATTAGGTGAATTAACAAAATAATCTTAATCTTGTTACTGTTCGCCAAAAACCGTTTTATTTTTTTCTTACTGTTACAAAAGATAAAAAAACTGCATTTTAAATGTAATAACATCTGTTCTTGCTGTAATAACATGAAATAACATATGTTCTTGCAAATGGGCCAGATTCATTATCTATAAATTTGAAGAATAATTGATCGGATCCCATTTGTCAATGTGTGTTGAAATGTAACAGCAAAAATAAGTAGAAAAAGATTTACGCAGTGTTAATTTATCCCGTGGAAGAACCAATTAAACACAAACCGGAATTCCATAAATTTATTTTTTTTATTTTTTATTTTATTTTATTCAATTTACGTGGCAACTACAGATGAAATCCAGTTACAGTAGCCACACAAGAAATTAAAAAGTACAGAACATAGGATACAAGAATACTAAGTAGTAAACATGTCAAGCGCATTGAAACAGGTTTTTTTAAAACAGGCAGGATTCAAGTTAAATATATCAATATCAGCAGAATAGGTATTATATAGATCAACAAATTTATAGATAGAATAGCATTTAATGTAGTTGTGTTTAACAGTAGTATTGTGAAAAAGAGTTTTTTTCCAGGTATAATTGACAGGTATGTGAAATTCCAGGCAAGAAAGTAAAATAGGGTAATCAATAGTATTATTTAAAACCTTATAATAAAACAAGAGGCAGGACCAGCTTCTTCTTTTTTTAAGAGACATTAAACTATATTTCTGTCTGAGTTCCCTTGTATGCATATCATATAAGGATAATAGCCAGTCAATCTGTTATCAATAGTACGTAATAGTTTATTTAGATGGTCTTCATAATAAAACAGAGAATTTAATCAGTTGAAAATATCAACAATTTCCATAATTTAGTTCTGCTGTAACAACTAATATAATACAGTACAAAAAATACCATGCATTTAGCAGGTTTATTTACTTAATACTATTTTATTATTCCCTTTGGAAGAAATTAATAAATATTGTCTACTGTATTAAATAACTATAGTATATAAAAATTTTAACAGTACAGTTGTGGTATACACATTAATATTAACAATTCTGTTGCCAAACAACAATTTTAGCTTCTTCAAATAAAGTTTTCAAGAAAAGTATCGTCAGGCTAATGTTAATTCTGCAGAAAGACATTTTTTTAGCACTTTCCAACATAGTTGAAAAGTGTTTATGACATTGGTCATTCTGTCTGTTTGTCTGTCTGTCTGACCGTTCGCACGATAACGGCCGTAAAAATGGCATTATCGGAATGACATTTTAGTATGTTATTGAGAAGAGTTGTGGGATGTTTCGGAATGATAATGAATAATATCACCCAATTAGTTGCGAATTTAACCCGGGTTGAAAAAATGAAATACGTTGAACCATACAGGATTTTAGGAAATATTCAAATTGTCACGAAATATATGTAACAAAAATTTCATCAAAATATGTTAAGTAGTTTTTTAAATAAAGATTGAAATAATAATTGCACACATATTATATGAAGAGATCACGTGACTCATTGCAAAATAAAATATGGCTTTCGTTTTTGACCCCGCTGTGTGCTTTTACCGTAGATGTTTAAAGATCGTTTACATTTATATGTAATGTTGTATCCGTCATAAAACCGTTTTATTTTTACGTATTGTCTGTGTATCTAAATTCTGTGCCAACGCAATTACTATATTTTTTATTTTAAATGATCACTAAACATTCTTATTCCTACAGTAACGCCAAATCTTAACGCTGAACTATTGCAAACAGGGTGTAAACAAATTAAGCGATTGTAAGGTGAGTTGTATAATAATTGCTGATTTTTTTTTAATATAATATTATTTAACACTGGAGTCTGAAATATAAGTGATATGAATGAAATATTTATTGATTTTATAGAAAGGCAGACGATTTACAAAATGCAATGGTTTGTCATAGTTACAACCATGGAGTTAGAGTGGTTACAATAATTTTGAAGAACTAATTTAGCATGAGGTAAACAAGCGATATAGCTTTTATAATAATGAAATATTATAATTGTGATGTAATACTGACTGCAAAAGCACCATATATATTTCACAAATTATACTTTCAGTGACGCCAGGTGAATAAAATTCACTTTGTGTAACTAGCCTTGCCTTTTACAATGAAGTTTTAAAATTAACTTTAGCGACGGTAATTTTTTAAGCAGCTTAAAATGTAAATAAAATTGCATATAAAATTATAAATAATCTTGTTTATTACTATAATTGCATCTTTTGAACCTAGAAACTCTAAATATGTACCCAATTATCCGCAATGAAGCTAAAACTAGCGATGTCAAATATTTTAAGAAATAGGTCACAAAATGTATACTTTTACTTGCAGCCTTTCAATGAATATATAGATATTTATTATTTCAACTGACCTTCTAGCAAAACGGTCGATTCTTCATTAGAATTACACAATCATTTAGAAACTTCAAATTCCAAGAGAAAATGCTTAAATACCTTTATTTCGTATATAATTTTGTAGCAGCTATTTTAATTTCAATTCACATATACTAGTTATAATATTCTCTTTAATTTTCAATATTTTGAAGCACAATAATTACAAATGTTTCTGTAATTCTGCTGCTAAGATTACCTGAAATAGTATATTGCGATATATAGAATATTTATTTAACTGTGCCATTAAAACTGATGACGTTTTATTTGGTGAATTTATGCTTTTCACTCCCGAGGAATTAATTTTAATAATAAATTTAAAACTTACATCCAACTGAGTCCATGATAATTGTAGAGTACCTGATGAGCATTGGTAATCAATTAAAATTTATGAGATAAATTAAAATGAAAGTTCCCTATGGAATTCCTTTGATAATGAGTGATAAAGTCGAAATAATTTTCATTTCTCCGTTAATTGGCTCATTTAATAATGATGAATTCCAAATAAGATAGAGTATTTTTGTAATAACATTCTAAATGTTTTTACAATAGAGTTCGCTAGTGGTGCGAATCAAATGCTCCATCTATATTTTAACCAAAATAAATTTATGAAGCATCCATTTCGTCAGATATGGATTCACTATCACGTTTCGGAAAGGATCTGCGGATTTACTAAGGATTTCAATTTACATTTATTTTTCTCTTACGGTTAAAAAATTTTCCTTAGAGCATCTAATTATGTTTCCGAATTGGCTATAGCTAAGACTCAAGTGATAACTGATATGGATACTATGGTGCAGTAAAATTATTATTAAAGTTAGTTAATTAATTACATTGCGTTAGTACTTGAACTGCCGCTTTAGCCCACCGTATTATCTTTAGCGCGAGTCCTGAAATAGAATATTTATAAACATAATGCTACTCAATTAATTGCACCATTTTTTAACTTTTAAAACAACATTATTTATTAACAACATTTGGTTAATTATTAAATTAATTGCAACAATTACCATATTATTTGAAAAGATTGGACATGTGAGACCAGGTAAATTGCAATTATCAAAATGGTCTATGATCTGCTACAATAATGGATACGCACATAACTTCAATTTCTCTTGCAAATTTAACACACAACCCGTAAGTTGGTTCTGTTTCATCTCAATCTCTATAGTACTACATCTGATACTCATCTCATCTGTATTTGAAGTGTTTATCTCAGGACATTTCGTTGAAGTCTGTCCGGAATCTGACGTTCAAGTGTATATCAGGATATATCGCTTAAGTCTATCTATCGTCGATGAGTATATCAGGACATTTCGTTGCTGTCACACTGGAATCTTATGTTGGAGTGTATATCAGGACATATCGTTTTCATCTCTGGAATATAAAGTTCAAATGTATATCAGGACATTTCGTTTTCGTCTCCTGTCGTCGAACTGTATACTGAATATCTGTAGAAACTTTTGGTTGCTGCCTCTTTTTGACTGAGGTCTGATACGCCTCTTCGGCTATCATTGGTCGACATCAGGGCAACCTCAGACATCTTCCAGATTGGTTAACATTTTTAACCAATCGTGGCTTCACTTTAGCCTCCTAGGTTTATGACCTACTTGACCTCTCGGGTCAGGGTACTGTAAAACTGGCGTCATTCAGACTGATGCAATTGTCTGACATTACAGACATCACAAATACAAACATAAAACTGTCTCACTAAATCTGGTCTCACATATCTCCGGTCGACACAAATAAACAAGAAAAGAAGAAACACAAATAAAGTTCGTGTCTCTGACAGCTCTATAATGGTCAATTTTCTTTGGTGAAAGTTTGTCATAGTTCTGCTGAATCAAACATAGTCTTATTGTGCACAAAAAAGTTTATACACACATTATATAATGTATATATATATATATATATATATATTATTGAAATCAAAAACGAGGATTAAGCTCAATGGAAGGGAAAACCAAATACAATGCATGCAATGGCAGAGGAGGATGGCGACTCCTCATTCCCGTTTAAAGCTGCTTTTCCAGCCCGGGCAAACGCTCACGGAACCAATGCATTGCAAAGGTTGATCCCCCATACGTGCCCAGTCAGAAGCACCCAAACATGGAGAAACAGACCACTGAGAATGGAAGTCAAGAACCAATGACCACTCCAAAACCAGCTCTACATCTCCAGCTCTCTTCTGACTGGGCACGTATGGGGGATCAACCTTTGCAATGCATTGGTTCCGTGAGCGTTTGCCCGGGCTGGAAAAGCAGCTTTAAACGGGAATGAGGAGTCGCCATCCTCCTCTGCCATTGCATGCATTGTATTTGGTTTTCCCTTCCATTGAGCTTAATCCTCGTTTTTGATTTCAATAGTATATTTACTTCGGATTAAAGAGCAGCATTTGCGCCTATTCCTTGGTAATATTGGTTTACATCTTTGTGATTACGTATAGCACTTGTCGTATATTATGTATATATATATATATATATATATATATATATATATATATATATATATATATATATATATATATATATATATATATATATATATATATATCAGTTACGTACTTATCAACAATATATCAGGTTGAGCTTTCAAATCAAGCAAAATTTAAATTTTGACTAATTCAATGAAATTTTATGTATATGCATATTTACTAGCCTAATATTTACACATTTATATACATTTACTGATATCCTTAACATAATTACACTTTTTCACAAATTACGCAACATTATTATTTTCACGTTATACTTTTTTTGCACAATTCATTTTCATTTATTTACTAAATATTCATTGATATTTTCATAAAATACTTCATGCTTGGTTAGCCTTTAACATCACAGTACATAATCATTAACATTTTTTTAAACATCAGCCATCTTAAAATGCTTTTAAACACTTCTATGGGATTGACAACGTGCTCTCTCTGACAGTGTATTTTGAAACTCGAAATATAAACAAGCGAAGAGCCTACCCCTCTTCGAACCTACTTTTGTGTAGCAGGAGTGATCAGTCGATCTGTTAATGACAAGACTGGTATCTTCTTTTTCAAGCGGGAATGTTCATGAACTCCCTGACCTACCCCTTGACCTACCCTGACCCCTTTCTATTCGATTTTTTTTTGTAACTCGCTAATAGAAGATTTTGAGATAATAGGTTTCTCAACTCTACTTCGGACGGGAATGACCAGGCAGTTTTGAGGACGCTTCTGTATTTGTTCGTGGTCTGAAGACCCGACGCTGAACAGTTATCAACAAAGCCTTTGCAAAAACAAGTATCGTAAACCTTTTTTAACTCCAATTTAACATGTCATAAATGTTGAATTAATCTATTTCAAAAGTATATTATATTTGCCCATTATTGTTGACTTTTTATTTTATAATTTTGTATAACCTATCTTATTATTACATCACTGTTCCTCAAGTGCTCCGTATTGTAATCCCTATTATTGCATACTTATAATCCTCTATTTAAATTTTAATTAGTGGGGTGCCTATAACTAACTTGTATTTACTATCAAAGTTACCTTTTTGTGCCTTACAAATCACTTAAATTTGACTTGAAACATCATTTAACCCTTTTATATTAATTTATCAACCATTTTAAATCACTCTAATGTGTTATTTATATTTTACATTTTAATTAACCTCTCAAATTTCTTATTGAGACTCTCTCTTATTAACATGTTTCATTTAAATAACTCCCTCACCACTTGCATAAATTAAAACATTTTTAATGATTTTTTTTAATTTTCTAAATTTAACTTTTGTCTAAAAAAAATTTTTTTAACTCTTTCTTTAACACTTCTGTAAATTTAAAACTTATAAATTCTTAAAAACGTTTGGAAATTTAATTTTTGTCTAAAGAAATGTTTTTAAACTTATTTAAAATCAATTCCTTGCATTATTTAACTTATTTTAAACATTTATTTAACCTATCACCCTATTGATTTAACCCTATCATTTAACCTTACATTTAAAATCTCACTTAAATTTATTGTAAGTTTCGCTAAGTGATTTGTTTACCTTTTAAAATTATGCTAACGAGTTGAGTAGTCGCTCTCCTGCATCATACATATTTATTTACTACTAGTTTGCTGACTTATCGTAAAGTTGAGTTATGTTGTGTAAACTTTGTAAATAAACTTCGCGACATGACTTTATTTATTTGCCTATTTTATTATTTGACTATCTTACTATTTTAAAAACTTTTTATTTTTTTATCGCGGATTTATTTACTCAACCTTACTAAAATATTTATAAGATTTATTTATTTATTAATTTTTATTGTTTTATTTTAAATAACTTCCAATACTTTACATTTTATGACAACTTTCATAGCTTGCTGTTGAATCTTATCATTGTTACCTAACATATTATTGTATAATTATTTATTATCTGAACATTTTAGTAACTGCGGCTAACATACATTTTAGCTGTTACAGTTTATCAATACATATTATTATTTACTTATCAAATTATTACGATAAAATTTATTCATATTATTTTTATTTGTTTACATAACCTCTCTCAAATCTATTCAGATATTTATTTATTACAATTATTCGTTATACATCTATCTGCGCATAATTTTCTATGACATTACAACAAACTTTTTACGTAGTATTATTTTGTTTACATATTTTGCTCAGTTGATATCGTACCTTGACATCGGTGACATTGTTATATTTACATCCCTCAACTGACATCTTTCACACACCTTATCGTTAGATCAAATTATTCATTATGCTTTCATATTTATTTATATTCATTTCATATTTATTTCATACTTATTTATATTTATATTTACCTTCATACAATTTTCACACATGAATATTTACTTTTTATTTTCATATCATTGCTTATTTATACAAATGATTTTCGTATCCTTTCCTTGCGTTGTAATATTTACAACGAAAATGCTTGTATTAGCACTCAATAACGTTCCATTAATTATTTACTTCAAATTACTTCCAACCTTTCATGAATTTATGATTTATTCATTTAAACAAAATGTTAACTAAATTTAATTTATTTATCCTGTCACTTTAGGATTAATTTAATTATTTCATATGCTTTCAACATTTATACTTCCCAAACACTTATTGACTTTAGCATATTTCAATGCTTATTTACATTTTACAATTCAACGTTCCTCCACGAGATATAGTGTCCTCGATTGCTCCATTCCAACGGGCGATTTCACCGCTCTCGTAATCGTTCATAGCGACCTTATTTTAAATTCAAATTGATTTATAAATTTCAAGGCTAATCCTTAACATTATCCTTTTCAGCTCAATTATATTTTTTCACTTTACTTAATCATGTCTTACAATTTTTAAGCCTAAAGATTTTTTAAGACTCGTCTAAGCTGCTTCAACTCATCATAAGCCTTACCTAAGGCTCCACCTTATAAATAAGACATATGAGATACAGATTCAAAACACAAATGAAAGTGAGCAAATTCATCAACAAAACGAAAGAAAGCTAGGTTCAAATTTTTTCATGAGATCAAAAATTTTTAGAAACTCAAATTTTCAAGATGATTTGTATTTAAAGAATTGTAAGATGAGAGAGATATGAAAATATTAAATCAATGAATTGCAGGAAAAATAATCTGGCAATTAATGGATTTCTAAAAAGAATAATGGTATGAATGTCTAAAAATGAATAATGGTTGTACAATTTTTTTTTAAAATAATAATGATATGTATATAAAATAATACTGATTACAAAATGTTTTACATGTTAATGCTGATTACGAAATATTTTACATGTTAATGCTGATTAAAAAATGTTTTACATGTGTCATAAGAATATATAGCAAAAATAATTATGCAAATAATCTACAAAAATGAAATGTAGAATCAAAATGTCTTTCTACTTGAAAGGTCTGTGTCAAAAGCGATGACCGTTGAAACTTTGTGGTGGAGGTCTAATCCACATTGTTGTTGTTGTTGAGACCCAGACCGTCCGACCTACCAGAAAGGTGTAAGGAAACCATTTGGACGGCCGGTAATCAACAATGTGGATTACCGGCCGTCCAAACGGTTACCAGTATTATTTTATATCGGTTACCCGTATTATTTTAACGGTAATCAGTATTATTTTATATACATGTCATTATTATTTTGAAAAAAAATTTGTACAACCGTTAATCATTTTTAGACATTCATATCATTATTCTTTTTAGAAATCCATTCATTGCCAGATTATTTTTCCTGCAATTCATTGATTTAATATTTTCATGTGTCTCTCATCTTACAATTCTTTAAATACAAATCATCTTGAAAATTTGAGTTTCTAAAAATTTTTGATCTCATGAAAAAATTTGAACCTAGCTTTCTTTCGTTTTGTTGATGAATTTGCTCTCTTTCATTTGTGTTTTGAATCTGTATCTCATATAGCAACTTTAATTTTTGTATAACATATTCCTTGTATTTACTTTGGTTTTCATCTACTTCTAAAGTTATTTTTTAAACATCCTTAACTTCATTAGCATTTTGATTATTATCCATTATTTTATTATCCTTTTCATTTTAAATACTTTTACTATCATTATTCGCATTTTGAATTTTTGAAAATCAACATTTTTATTTTGCATATTTTTACGATCATTATTTGCATTTTGAGTTTTTTAAAAATCAACATTTTCATTTTGCATATTTTTACGATAATTTGAATTTTTCGAAAAATTAACATTTTCATTTTCATTTTCCATAACTGCCATTATTTTATTCTCATTTAAATTTTGAATGTTTTCATTATCATAATTTGCATTTTAAATTTTTTGGAAATTAACATTTTCATTTTCACCCACTATTTTATTTTCAATTGAATTTTGAATTATTTGAAAATCAAAAGTTTCATTTTGCATATCTTCACGATCATTAATTTCAAAATCCTTATTGACTTTTCGATTTTGCATACTTTCGATACCCGTATCTTCGCTTCTATGTTTTGAATATTTTTATTCACATTTTGAACATTTTCAATTTGTACACCGTACAGTATAACATTTTTTTGATTGAATCTAAATTATTTCATCGTTCCGTTATAGTTATTTTCATTTGTACCTTTTGAACTATGCGACATTTATTGGAGTGAATTTCCTTTGTTTCATCGTTCCTGTCATATTTTCCCGGCAATTTTTCCTCACTTAGTACATTTTGTACTATATAAGAATTCGTTGCATGAATTTCAATTGGTTCATCGTCCATGCTAAATTTATATCTAGTGATCAAATTATTTTTCTCCCCAAGTTTAATTACTCGAAAAGGTCCCAGATTTTTATCTTGTAGCATATTGCGTTTATTTTTATTTTTCAAAAATATGGTATCTCCGATTGGCATTTCTTCGTTAGTAACTCTTTTGAAATTTTTAATTACTCCAACTTTCATATTTTTATTTATCGTAATTTTAACCTTCTTTTGATTACTTATTGCAATATTAATTTTGTTGTTTTTTTATTACAGTTCCAATTGCACCAAATGGAAAGATTATTTTCGTATGTTTGCTGGGTATAATTATCACCTCCTTATCCTGAAATTCCTGTTCAAGATTTACGAACAGGAATCGATTTGATTTACGATCGATTGACTTACGAACAGGAACTCCACGGCCAAATAACCTGGCTGCAAAGCCAGCATGCGTGCGAGTGTAACATATACCTGGACGTTAAAATTTGACTCCTTAAACATTTCTTTTTCAGCAAAATCATTAATCCTTTCATTTTTCGGAAAATTTTTATTATCGACCTGTGCCGTATTTTGACTGTAAAAAAAACTATTTTTTTAACACTTTACAACATAGTTGAAAAGTGTTTATGACTTTGTTCATTCTGTCTGTCTATCTGTCTGTCTGTCCGTTAGCACGACAACTGCTGTAAAAATGACTTTATCAAAATGAAATTTCAGTGGGTTTTTCAGACGGTCTGTGGGACCTATGGGAATATAAATAAATATTATCACCCAATTAGTTTTTTATTGAACCCGGGTTGAAAAAATGAAATACATTGAACCCTATGGGACCTAATTTTTCAAACATTTTTTAAGCAAATTTAAAATTCACAAATTGCTTCGAAATTTTTAGGACATATTTCCGTTATCCCATAAAATATATAAAAAAAATTTCAGTAAAATATGTTAAGTAGTTTTTTAATTAAAAATTATTTAACATAAGGAAAAAAACAAATTCAATTAAATTCTGACTTTCGGGATATCCTTCAGAAGAAAAAAAAAGATATATTATATAATAAATATCTTTACAAAAGTTTAATCTTTTTGTATATGAGAAGCTTCACATTTTAAAATAAATTTGGGAGATAACAATTTTTCATTTTTTTTTAATTTTATATAACTCTTCATGATATACTTATTTGATGGCATTTTAAATGCACTTTCCTACGTCCTAGAGAGTTAAAATTTGGTACACAGATTAAATTTGTTGAACATTTTATTCGACAAAAATTTGGTGGATCTTTAATTTAAATATAGATCATACATTTTTTTCGAAATAGCCTGCAAGTAATCCCCGTCCACTTCTATAAATCATTGTTGTAATATTGTTAAAAATTCTGATGTGGGCAGCACATGTCTTTTCCTGCAGACTCATATTCACTTTCTCTTTATTTCTTCAATAATAATTTGAGTTTATCTGCACAAAATAACAGCCATAAGTATTTTAAATGACATTGAATTTGCACGTTAAACTTAAATTTGGTTCTCATTTGATAGCTGGACTTATTGTCAAAGGTGGCGTAACGTAAACGCGAAAAAAGTAGAACATCTCAAGAACGGCTAGTTCTAGAGTAATGGGGTTTGTCCATTTTTATTGTCAAAATTCAAGTATAAAATAGGAATTTAATTGATATAATTGAGCACTCGTAGTCTTTTATTTTTATATTTAACGATTTTTGCGGGCAATTTTGCAAAAACAGCCAGTTCCTTTTTCCCGAATCGTACAAAAATAACCTACAAATGATTTATATACCAAATTTTGTTAAATTTGGTATATAAATCACTTGTAAGTTATTGATATATTATACACCAAATTTTGTTAAATTTGTTCCATTAGTTTTTAGCTAGAGTAGATAAAGGCAATTTCTGCCGGCCATTTCGCAAAGAAGGCAGATTCTTTCATTACGAAACGTACTATAATCTAATGAACTTCAGGATTTCCCACAAAAAACATACCTACCAAATTTTATGAAATTCGGTCCATTAGTTTTTCAATTAGAATGGATGTAATATCCTCACAGATACACAGAAACGTACACAGATACACCCTTACACACACAGTCATCTTCCTAAAAATAGTTTTTTCGTGTTCTAGAAGTCCCAAAACGTGTAGATCCTTTGAAAATTCGAGTTCAGGTCTTCGGCACGATTCCAATATTTTGAGTACATACACACACACACACACACACTCACATATATTATCTGTGTATCTGTGTATTATCAGTGTGTCTAAATTCCGTGCCTATGCAATTACAATAGTTGTGATTTTAAATGATCCCTAAACTTTATTATTTCTTCAACGAAGCCTAATTTTAACATATGCAGAATGCAAATATCTCAGGCTATTGTAAGGTGAGTTACATAAGAATTGCTGAATTTTTTTCACACAAAATTATTTAGCTCTGGAGTCTGGAATACAAGTTATATGAATGAAATATTCATTGATTTTGCATAGAGAATCAGATGATTTATATTTCGATACAGTTTTAAATATTTAAGTATAATAAATTACTGTAGTACTGTGATAATGTAAAAGATATCACCACTGAATGCATCACATTTTAGAAATTTTTAAATGAAATTGCATTTCAGTTGGAAAGTGTTTCATAATCAATGCTTATGCATGATTGATCTTTCTTGTTAAAATTTTCATTAAACTCAAATATGCCTTTTTCTTTATCTTGTGTGACAATTAGCTTTTTCGCAATAGTCACCGTTTTAAGATAATTTTCTGTTTCATCAACAATTTTATTATTTTTACCATTTTCACACGTATAGTCATTAATATGGCTACCTTCAAAAATTTTTTTATTATCCATTTGGGAAACTTTACAACTAGTTTCCTTAATTGTAGTTTCATCATACTCTTTATTATCGATCTGAATCGATTTTGAGTTTATTTTAATTATGTGCTCATCATTTAAATTTAATTTCACATTGCGCGCATTGTTTTTATTTTTAATAATTTTTTCAACTCCCACCTTTTCATTATATGTCATAATATTACTTATATTATTTTCTACACATTTATTTACCTCAATTGTCTTTTTATTAATATTTGCCTCACATTTCAGTTTTTCGACACACATATCTGGCTCTCTGCTTGCAATTGAAGATACAGTCTTTATCCAGACCTCCGATCTGGGTAATGAGGGATTTTTTGCATGATTTCCATTCTATTTTTATTTTGCCTGTCATTCGTATTTTTAGGTACATACTCTTTACTTTTCTTGTAATTGGAGTTGAAGTAGTAGTTGGGTGGGTAACATGTAGAGATTCTGCACGATTCATTTCTGACAAATGTCATATCTTGCTAATTCGACGATGATCTATAGCTTTTTAATTGACTTTTATTCTTATGTTTCTCATAGTTTACGAGATAGGAGTGTTAACTCCAAAATTTTACCTCCAGAACACTGCCCTCAATCCCATCTGGTAGTGCATGATCACTTCACCGATACTCTAACTAGCATCATTCGAAACTGATTTGGTCCACTTACAAATTTAACGATATTTGGGGAAATATTACTTCCATGAAGTGGATGATGTAAAACACGAATATGCCTCCTAGAATTAAAAGAAAGACAATATGTGTTTTTCTCGCAAATCAGCATAGTTCTATTGATAAAGTTTATCTTGAGATCAGAAGGTCAATACTTTTGTGAGCAAGATTTCATGTTTTCCCACGATCTAAATCGTCGACGTCCACATTAAGGAAATATGGATGAAAATACATAAAAAACTGAGTTTACTGCCACCAGTATGACACTATTAAACAAGTAATTTTCCAGTTACACACTTAAAAAGGTAACTTCATCTATATGAATGCGTTATTTTACACTTTTATATGAGAATTGTACGAAATAATGTGCATATTTTATTTTAAGCTGAAAGACCATTTTAAACGGGTTATTTTACACTCCTATATACCTACTATCCACTTATGCTTTAAAGGGTCCTTTAGGAGGGACCCATTTTAGCAGGTAAGCAAGTGTACAAAATGAATATCTCGTTATAACGTTTACCTTTTAAAAACATTATTTTCAGAGTAAAATATACCCATTAATATACAGGGTGTTTCAAAACTAATGCAACAAACTTTCAGAAGTGATAGAACATATCGAAATAAACACTTTTCGTTATAGCATGCATGGTCGCAAGTGAAGCGGTTACGCGCTAGAAAGCACTTTCTATTGCTCAATTTGCACTTTCTATTGCACCCAATTTATTGCTCCAGTCCTCAGGATGAGTCGGACGATTTGGATCTTCAACACACACTAAGTCCTACGCAATGCAAAAACAGAACTGGCACGAAATATGAAAACAAAGCTTGATTTAAGACAAAACAAATGCATAGCAACGCTGAAGGATCCCCTTTCAAACAGTTGGCTGTGCAAGCGATAAAACATTCCTTGATCAGGAACACGCCTGTTGGGGAGGCATTTTTCAACAGGACAATGCTCGGCCACACACAGCAAGGGTATCACAGGAATGTCTCCGCCATATTACCACCCTTCCCTGCCTGCCCGATCCCCAGATTTGTCACCGATCAAGCATGTTTGGGAACACTTGGGATGGCAAGTTGAACAACCTACAAGTTTGGTCGAACTAGAGGCGAGCTTACAACAACTTTGGAATGAGATGACGCAGAATATCATACGGGACCTCTATGCCTCAATTTCCACCCGTATCGCATCGTGTATTTATGTTAGAGGTGCCCCAACAGGATTCTATAACCTCCATCATTTGAAATTTATCCTATAATAAATTATCCTTTTGCTTTGAATTTTTGTAATCTTACTTATATCAACATTGCACTCATATATATAAAATTTCGTTCGGTTCTGACAACTTTTTCTTGGTGCGCAAATTTTTATGGCAATGAATGTATACCCATTATTCCGTACAATTCTCATATAAATGAATAAAATACCACATTCCTATGGATATAGTGACATTTTTAAATGTGTAATTGGAAAATCTGTTTAAAAGTGTCATTCTAGTAGCAGTAAACCCAGTGTTTTGTGTGTTTTACCCATACTTTTATAGTGTGCTGGTATGTTGTTGATCATAAATTCCTCTCCAAAATTCTATTATCTCAATCGATTGAATGGTTCAATTAAGATCAAGTTATCGAGATCAAGATCAAATCTATCTATAAAATAATTTGTATAGTTCACTTTAAATATAATAAGAACGGTAATCATCTCAATAGTTTAATAGATGAAACATCGTCCATATAACCTAAAATAGCTTCAATAAAAACAGTCACTTTTCGTGGTGCTTCGTTGTTGTTGTTGAGACCCAGACCGTTCGACCTACAAGAAAGGTGTAAGATAACCGCTTGGACGGCCAGAAAGTGCCACCCAATTTAGACCGGACCCCAGTGGAGGAGGCATCCACAGGGACCGTACTCTCCTTCCCCTACCACCAACCTCTCGGAAGGACTTACGGACCCATATGTTTAACGTGATCGTACTTCGCATGAACACGGCGGCAGTTGTGGCAGCGTTGTTGTTGTTGAGACCCAGACCGTCCGACCTACCAGAAAGATGTAAGGTAACCGTTTGGACGGTCGGGAAGTGCCACCCAATTTAGATAGGAACCCAGTAGGGGAGGCATCCACAGGGACCGTACCCTCCTTCCCCTACCACCAACCTCTCGGAAGGACTTATGGACCCACATGTTTAACGTGATCGTACTCCACATGAACACGCCGGCAATTATGGCAGCGTGCATACCATCGGACTTCCGCGCCCGGAATGTGTCAACAGCACGGGGGCGGTAACCCGGTGGTATGCAGTTGTGGTAGCGTGCAAATCCAGCGCGCAAACCACCGGGCTACCGAGCCCGAAATGTGCCCAGGTGTTCCCGGGTGGTCACCCACCTAAGTACTAACCGCGCCCGATGCTGCTTGACTTCGGAGATCTAACTAGAACCGGTGTTTTCAGCAAGGTAAGGCCGTTGGCCCGTGGTGCTTCGTTGTTGTTTTTTGCAAAAGCGTATGTATATATATATATATATATATATATATATATATATATTTATATATTATATATATATATATATATATATATATATATATATATATATATATTTATATATTATATATATATATATATATATATATATATATATATGTATGTATATATATATATGTACATATATATATAATATATATGTGTGTGTGTGTGTGTGTGTGTGTGGTATATTGCAACAGGGTGTATTCCAATTTATTTCACTCTTTTGGGGTGGGGGAGGTAATCTTTTATATAAGTATTCATTCTATGCATTATTATGTGCAAAGAGACAAGTATGCGTCATTCAAAAAAATTAAATTACAAAAGACAAAAGAAATACATTTGTTTGTGCAGGAGCAGCATGCTCTGCCCACATCTGAATTTTCTCTTTTGTCAGATTTATTAATAACAAAAAACAATAGAAACTAATTTAAGAAAAATAAAATACTGTTATCTGTGTATTTAAACAAACTGAAAATGAGGCTTAACAAACGTGTAAGCGCACTTCATAAATTAAAAAACTAATCTCAAGATATTTTATAAATTATATGTAAAGGGGAAATAATGAAGAATGAAAAATAATCTTGAACGAGAAAAAGGTAATTATAACAAATTAAAAAAAACACATAAAAAGATTACAGTAGCAAATTTTCTCAACATGGAATAAAAAACGCGCTCGAAAATATTTCAGTCAAAAATATTAATCCTAGAATAGTTAAAATGATTAAAAGACAAATGATGATTAAAACATATTATAAAAATAGAACTAACTCAATTCTTATAAAATATGAATTCGTATAAAAAAAATATGATAATGAAAACATTTTTAACGGAATAAATACTTACAAATTGTGGAAAATGAAAACATGGAAAAACAATTGGCAAATATTGGGTAAAAAAAGAGAAATTGTATTTAATAAAGTTTCTAAATATTTTAATTAATTATTTTGTAGCATGAAATAAATATTCGAAATAATTTTATCTAGACAAAGAGATATTTATTTTAATGTAAAGATACTTAAATAATTTTGCAATTACTTTAGATATTTATCAACATATTTCTATTTTAACATACAAAACAAAGGTTGTTTGTGTTTTTGTATTACTAAACACAGATTAAATATTGATAAATTAATATAAAAATAAAGTAAAAGAAATGTACTGGGTATACATTAAGCAAATATCAAATATAAAAGCATAAGGCAAGTTTTTTTTCTCAATTGTTTAAAAACTCAATGTGATCAGAAAATTAATTCATATTTCCTTAATAATATCATACATAGTTGAGTAAATGTATCAACCGGTTTCAAAAATAGAATGCGTCTCTTCATCAGGATAAATGAGGCATTAGCTACTACACGTAAAGTAGAGTAATTTTTGTTATCAAAATACTGCTCACATCCAGAAAAATAATTAATGGAAATAAACAAGGAGGTAAAAAACAGAATAAAACAAACAGCCGATTGAAAACACTCACTCAAATTCCACTCTGTTATATATAACCGTAGTACTTTCCCTATATACATAGTATAATGTATAGGGAAAATGCTGTGACGGGGTACGAATTCAAGTTTTTGACGAAAGAGCACGTTTCAAACATCCCTGAATTCAAATTGAATGTTTTTGGGGTAGTGTCTGTGTGTGTGTGTGTATGTAAGTACATGTGTATGTGTGTTAATGTGTATATATATATGTGTGTGTCCGTCAGTCTATGGAAGCGGTATGCTATAAACAAATAGAACTATTCGAACGAAATTTGGTTCAAATATTACTATCGATGAATACTGAAAATCTATTGAATTTAAACTCAATGGAATGTTTGGAAAAAAAAACAATTTTAGAATGAAATTATAAAAATGTCATTAAAACATCGGAGGCTTTAATAATATTACGAAAATTATTATAATTATTATAAAAATTATTATATAATTTTCATTAAGAAACAAATAACACAAACTTTAGAAAAATAGCCTGAACTGTTCTCAAGATACTGCACGTTTGTCTAATAAAGTTATCAAAAGTATTACATAAAAATAAAAAATCTGATGGGGCCAGCACATGACTTTCACTGCAGACTTAAATTCAAATTTTATTTATTTATTTAATAGTTCATTAGATTGAGTTTAATTGCACCAAATAATACTAAATTTGCATTTTTAACTCAATTTTTATTTTTATTTGGTAATTGGATATTTTTCCGATAGCAGCGTAACAAAAGTGCCAGAAATCTCAAATATCTTGAGAACTGTTAGTCCTAAAGTATAATGGAGTGTGTTATATTATTTTTCTCGTCAAAAATTGCGTATAAAACAAGAATTTAATTGATACATTTCAGCATACATAATCTTTTTTTTTTAGATTTTGGAGATTTCTGCGGGCCATTTCGTAAAAAAAGACAGGTTGTTATTTTCCGAATCGTACAAAAATCGAGTCAGCACCAGAGTGTCCCACAAGTAACTTATCTACCAAATACTGTGAAATTTGGTCAATTAGCATTTTAGCTAGAGTGAATACATGAAATTTTTGCGGGACATTTCATAAAAAAAGGTGAGTTCTTTATTTTCGAATCGTACCAAATTCTAATTAGCACCAGGGTATCCAACAAGTAACTTATCTACCAAATTTTGTGAAATTTGGTAAATTAGTATTTTAGCTAGAGAGGATAAATGAAATTTTTACGGGACATTTCGCAAAAAAAGGCGGGTTCTGTTTTTTTGAATCGTACCAAAAACTAAATAGCACCAGGGTCACATCCAAGTGACTTACCTACCAAATTTTATGAAATTCGGTCCATTAGTTTTTGAGTTAGAGTGGATACATTCATTGCACAGACACACAGACAGACACACACACGGACGTCACGCTAAAAATATTTTTTTCGTATTCTAGAGGTTTCGAAACGTGTAGATCCATCGAAAACTCGAGTTGCGATTTTCGACATTATTCCAATACTTTCCCTATACATTACCATGTATTGCAGGGAAAGTAAAAAGTACTAACTATCGTGAAATGTGTTCACTTTTCACGCTTGTTCAATTTACCGCTTAGAAATGAGTTCTTCATAATGGTGCTCAGCAACTTAACCCTACAGGTTATATTCAGAAGATGACTGCGGTCTCAATAACACTGGAACTAGAATTTTCAAAGAACTCAACGATTTACAGCAGTAATTTTAATTCAAGGAAAGTTAAGTCGAACAGGATGTTATATTGTATTGAAAACTCAGAGAAATGAGAAGGTTATACAAATTAGACTTTAAAATTTCCCTTCAATTTTCAATTTTCCCTTAATTTTCACTTCAATATCAGAATTGAAGAAAGGAACTATAAAAATAATAGGAAGGATAATCTTAGTAGCTCAGTTACTAGAGTGTAGACTCGTCAGTCGCAGATAGGTGGTTTGATTCCCCGCTGATTCAAGTATTTTTTACCAATTTGTTCTCCTATAAAAACCGAGTTGTCCATGATTAAATAAATTTATAAAATTAGACGAAGGAATATAAATCGATGCTTTTTTGGGTTTCTTATCTTCCCTTCGAATAAAAATCTATATCTCTATCTGAAAATTCGAAGTTTTCTACCCAATAGCTTGTTTGATATTTTACTCCATGGAATTTAGATTATTGAAGATGTGACTTCCAGATTACGTGACCAACATAACGATCTTCGTGTTTTCTTCTGTTAACATGCCGCTTGATTTATTTTACACAAATGAGTTAAGTTTCTTGGCAACAGTAAAATGGAAAAGAAACAAATGACATGCTCTTCAGGAAATGATTCAAGGAAAAATAAAAATATGTTTTATATTTACAGTATGATTTGTAGATATTCTTAATTTGACTATTCTAAAGAAAGCACACAATGTATGTGTTTACTGATAAAACTGCTTTAAATTATATTTTACCAATGTTGCCTGTATCTATGAAAGGTTAGTGAGATAAATATGGTTCAGCAGTATTTTTAATCAATTTATTTTAGCCAGTTTCAAGATTAAATTGCGAAACATTCGAAGGAAGGTTTATTTCCAATTACATAAAAGTTTAAATTGTCAAGTTTAGAATACAAAATAAGTAATTACGGCATCCAGCACGTGTTTACACCACTGAATTTTTTCCAATTCGGAAAAACACACGATCAGATTTAATTAAAGTGTTACAAACATTTTCGTACATTGCATTTTACATGCGTTGTAGTTTCCTTTCTATACATAATGCAATTAACCGAAGTATGGTTCAACTCGACTTTCTCATACTAGAATGCATTTTTAGTAGCTTTTTTTTTCAAATTTTACAAGAAAATTTATGAAAAATTAGTATCGGGGGGGGGGGGGGGGGGTTAGGTCCAAATGATTACAATTATAGCGTGTTACCCTTCACTTTAAAGAGCTTGAAAAAATATTTCTCCTCTAAATTTTCCCTTGAATTTAAAAAAATTATATCTAGTTCTAGTTTTTATGATACCAAAGCTGGATATAAAGTTTCGTAAAAATCCATTAATATTTGTGACGGTTATCGTGTATTTTAATTGATAAGTCAAAAATCCAAATTCGAATTTTTGAATTTATACGTTTCAGGCATCCTAAACACGAATCAGCTATAATTTTTTTCGAAAATAATCTGAAATAAAATTACTTTGTTAGTGACATCATAAATATACTAGTTTCTTCAGTTTCAAGTTTCAAAGTCAGAATGCAGATTTCTTCTTTAGGATAAAAGAAACTGAGCAGTCACACCGCGGGAATTGCTTTATCATTCAAGCAACTGCTCGTGATAATGCATATCACAATTTCTGAGCAATTTTAATTCCCATGATTTTGAGTCCCTATTATACCTATGCTGGGGTCATTTGAATAGACCAGTTTTAAATGTAATATTTTTACTTCGCTCAAACTATAGAATACTTTTAATGAAATTTTCGATAACGAGATTTTGATGTCCCTATATGTTTTAGAACCTCCTGAACACGTTTTGACTATTTTTAAAGTGATGACAGTCTATCTGTCTGCCTGTGGGCGATTTCTTGTGCACACAATAGCTGCCACAAATATTATTGGATTCTCACTAAGATTTATATCCGGCTTTGTTATCAAAGAATCTAAAACTGATAAATATTTTTTAAATTCGGACGAAAACTTCGAAATGTATTTGTATATTTTATTAGCATGGCACAAACTTTATGCAAATAAATATGCATTAAGGTGTTATTTATGGTTCAATGATCACGAAACTTAACAATTTTAATCATTGCTGTAAAAATGTCTGCTAAATAACTTTTGTGTTCATGACGTCATTAGACCCCACTGGGGGCAATTTACCCCCTCCTCCCGATGGGATACTTTGTCAAACTTGGTATCAATCGAAATATTTTTCAAACCCTCTGAAATGGAAGATAGCACGCTATGATTGTGATTATTTGGTCCAAAAATACAGATTTTTCACATTTTTTCTAGCAAAACTTACAAAGAAAAAACAGCAAGCTACTTAAAAATGGATTCTAGTATGAAAAGTCGAGCTAAGCCACACTAATTTTTTATTGCAAAACCTCACCCATATACACACTATGATAACAGTGCTTTGTACACAATGGAAGTTGGACGGGATAAGAGTTCATCATAGAAACACGACAAAAACAAGGCATAAAAGTAACACTATAGGCATTATACATTTCAAGAAAATTATGACTCCTGTCAAGCAAAGAAATCATTACATGAGGGAAAGGGGAGACCTCCAGCCGGCAGATAGGTGACAAGAATCAAAGACAGCTGTAAGTTCACGCTTTTACTGAGATTACCAATTAGAACCAATGAGATCGTGCAATGCAACTCCAGATATCAGTGAGCAAATGCCCACTAAAAGAAATCTCGCACTCCGTCCGTAGACGCTCTTTACGAAAATCGAATGAGAAATTCAGTAATAAGAATTTCAGTTTTATTACATCAGACAAAATAACAGAATTAGGAATCTTTCAATACCTGCAGCTATACAAACTATAAAAGAAAATTTTGCTATAACTTATACTGACAAGATGGTATCACATTTTGCATTTACATGCAAAAAGTTTTACATGGATACACTTCTTCACTGCTATCTAGACAGTACTATGTACACCCCTTTACATAATAATGGGGATGTTCTATCCAATAGGATTAAAGCTTTGTACAAACGAATCGGTAATGAAATAAAAACTGTTAAATTTCCATATTTAATCCTCATTCCAAAGATGCATAAAGAGCCTGTAAAATTCCGTACAGTTACCGTTGGCTGTGGATCATATCTGACAATAGCTAATAAACTACTATTGAACATCCTCAAGTTTGTGATGGAAAACATCAAAAAACAGAATCATGTCATGATCAAAAATGGAGTAGAAGTTATCGATCGATTAAAACATTGTAATAAAAATATATGTTTTAAAAGCTTTGATTTCCGCGACCTATTTAACAACATTGATTTATCTAATTTATACTTAATCTTGGAAAAATTACATGAAGAATATGATTTGAAGGATTTTATTACTTATCGAAGATACCTTGATCTTATTGAACTGGTATTAAAAGAAAATATTCTATATAACGGAAATAATTATTACCGACAAATAAAGGGAATCCCAATGGGAGGAGCCTGTTCATCAATCTTGGCCGATATTTACCTCTCAACATATGAAAAAGGAACCCATATTTTGTCAGAGATACCATATTTCCGGTTTGTTGACGATGTGCTATTGGGGAGTTATGAAACCACCACCAATTTCGATTTCACATTTTACCCACCGGAATTGGAATTAATAGAAAATTGTAAAGAAGAAAATGAAGCGGTAAATTTTCTGGACATCTCAATAAAAAAAACATGGATTATATGGGCATTATGCAACGTTATACGACAAAAGAGAATTATATAAAATGAAGATAAATCATCTCATCGATTGGAAAACAAATCTTACCAAAAATACTTTCAGAAATATCATACTCGGACACTTCAAGAGAAATCAAATTTACAACACGTTTAAAAAAGATTGCAATAATAGCAATATTAAAATCATAACAGAGGTTTTATATAAACATTATCCTATATATTTCTTAAAGGATTGCTATAGATCGATTTTCAAGGATCATGTAGATTTTGACAGTTTACTTCAATTTGCAAGTAAATAAAGTATATGCGTACCTGCTAAGATTGCACGCATGCGTAAAATGAACATATATATGATAGCGAGTTGGGCAGGATTCACTTTTGGTCCAGTTTTCTTCTGTTTGGTTGGTCTTGTTCTTCCGTATCCGGGTGCCTTCGTATTAGCACGCATTGGGGACCAACCTTTGCTTTGCATTGGTACCGTGAGCGTTTGCCTAGGCTGGAAAAGCAGCTTTAAACGGGAGGGGGAGTCGCAATCCTCCCCAACCATTAAATGCAAAGCATTTGGTTATCCCAAGTTCCTTTAAATCTTCTTTTTCTTGGATTATATATATATATATATATATATATATATATATATATATATATATATATATATATATATATATATATATATATATATATATATATATATATATATATATATATATATATATATATATATATATTTATTTATATATATATAACTTTATATATAATTGAAGAATTTTTATAATTACTTGTAATACATATATACCCGAGAAATACCAAAGAAAATTGCTTGTAAACTGAAGGTTTTTGCAAATCAGAAGCCTAGTGTAGCACGATGAGCTATGCAAGAAGTTTGGAAATTGAATAAATGGAATCTAGTGAATATAAAAGGAATGAAATGAATATTAAAAGCATTTCTGAAACCATGTACGTTATCAAGGGCCATACATGTTTCATTAATGCTAATTCTACGTTTCTGTTTACACAACTGTAAATGGCCCATTAATAGGGCCATTTACATTATTTCTGTAATACATTCACAGTTGTGTAAACAGAAACGTAGAATTAGCATTAATGAAACATGTATGGCCCTTGATAACGCACATGGTTTCAGAAATGCTTTTAATATTAATTTTATTCCTTTTATATTCACTAGATTCCATTTATTCAATTTCCAAACTTCTTGCATAGCTCATCGTGCTACACTAGGCTTCTGATTTGCAAAAACCTTCAGTTTACAAGCAATTTTCTTTGGTATTTCTCGGGTATATATATATTACAAGTAATCATAAAAATTCTTCGATTAAATAGTACCTTAAAAATTATCAGCAGCTTAAGCGCGTTATTTTTACACAGGGAATAATTTATAACCTCCAGTCTTGACAATTGAAAATATAATATTTAAACAACTTACTTATTTATTAAAAATAATAACTTTATATGTATATATATCTACCAAATTGTATGTAAAATATGTAATATGTCATATATATGTCAAAACAGTAATCCTCTTCACCTCCGAATTAACGTACATAGGAATCATATAAAAAAATTTTCAAACAATTCAACTACCCTTAATGAATCAAAATTCGAATACGAACATTTTTCTATACATGAGTTCGACAACATTGAAATTAGTATTCTGTATGTATTCAAAAAAATTATTAGGAGAGATTGTTTCTTGAAAATGAATTCATTAGTGCACACAAAACTATTTCTCCATGTGGACTCAATCAATTATTTAATCATCATAACACTATTAAAATATCCTTTAATTATCCTAATGAAGACCATAATATTTATAATTACTTTAACATTCCTAAAAATAAATCAAAAAAACTAAATGAGCAAGTAAATATAATAAAAAATCTGATGTGGACAACATATGACTTTCCTTATATAATGCAATGAATTTACTACTTTTACAGTAAAAAAATAGGATTTTCTTCTAGTAGATACTTGTATTCTTTCTAAGATATTGAATTTTCGTCAATCAGCTGTCATTTTCATTGATTTCGCATCATTTTTAACCATTTAGCGTCATTTTAAACCATTTTTCGTTAATTTGGCAACATTTTAAAATGTCGCCAAGTTCGCAACATTCAGCCAAATTCGTCACCAAACTCTCGCCAAGAGTTATGAACGGAGAAATAAGTTATTCTTATAGCATATAAATGATTATTGGCGTTCAAATGCAAAAGTATTACTCAAAGTACCTTTTCTCATGAATGGAATGAGCTAGATCCACGAGAATGATGTCACTCAATATATCGCATGATATTACATATGAAAAGTGAACATGTTTCTCAACAGTTAATAGATTTTATTTAATTTATGGGATTTTTTGATAAATTTATTTTTGAAATGTGCAATATCTCGAGAACGGTTCATGGTAGCGATCTAAAATTTATATCAATCTTTTTCTAAGAAAAAATTACATAAGAAATGTCTATTTACGTAACTTTATTAAAGGTATTGATTTTTGGATGATTTTTTCAAAATTTCACTCGAAAATTTAGGAGGGGTTCTGGGTATTCAATTACGTATAAAAACAATAGACTTCCAGTATTTATGGATTGTGATTTTTGTACCAATTTCATTCGAATCGCTCCATTTGTTCGTGAGATATCGTCTCCACAGACTCTCTGATATACACCCGCACCCACACACATACTTTCACACACACACACACACACACACACACACACACACACACAGACAGACATCACCTCAAAAGTATTTGATTCGTGATCAGGGATGCTTGAAACGTGCTCTCCCGTCGAAAACTCAAATTCGAATTTTCGACCCTTCACAATACTTTCCTTATACATTATGTATATAAGGAAAGTGAAAACGGTTGATTCGAATTAAGGGATTTTCAAAATACGTCTGTCGAGTAAATCTGTCGCAAACTCGAATTTTCGACCACCTCACAATACCTTCTTTCCCCATACATTATACGTATGGACAGTCATATAATATCATTTATTTAAAAGATTTAAATATGCTGATCCAACTTCAATGTTTGCGAATGTTCGTCCTTCTTGGGGTTCTAGCTATTAGGATAGAGTCCGATCAGGGCCTGATTAACGCACGGACCTCCGGGGCTACCGTCCTGGGCCCCTAAATTATGTATGCGATAAAAAATTCAAATAGAAATATTTTTTAATTAATTTAAAACCGGTATTATTGTTATTTTAAATTATAAAATTATAATATTTAATGGTTATAATTATTATACATGTATTGCTTTGAAGTGAAAAGTATGGAAATTTTCTACACGTACAAAAGAGCCTTCGGATCCTGAGCCCCCCCCCCCCCCAAATTGTTAATGTATTGAAAGTGTTTGATATGCCGTGACAGTACGGGGGGCCCCCAAATTAACTACAAGCCCTGGGTCCCATTTTGGCTTGATCAGGCCCCGAGTCCGAAGCTTCCTCTTCCTAGTAAATCCGTAAAAGCGCTCTTCCGAGAATCCTCCTCTTCTTCCTTGATTCCAGACCTTATTAAACACACGCGGAAGCGAAAGTCTCATCTCCTTCCACCGAGGAAGTGAACCCGCTCTTGAGCACCTCTTGTTCAATGACACCTCCCGTAACCGCATCCTGAACCCGCGTTCAATGCTCGGCGAAGTCCTAGTTCGGCATCGGAGATCTGGGATGCGGACCTTGAAGAAGCTCCGCTCGTCCTTCAAACGCTCTTGAGTGACCTGCGAACGGCCGTCCTTCAACCACGGGTGAATGAAATCCTTCATTGTCAATGCCCTTAGTTCAAAGACACTGGAGAGAACATAGTATCAGTAGTTCATTAGACTCGTTGTTCTAAGGCAATGACACAACCGGCAGATTCATTCGAAATACAACAGAGTCTCCGTTATTCGAAAAATGAATTGTCCAAAATTTGTTCCAAAATTAATAATTTTTATTATGGCTATTTTTGATGACATGAAAATTGCTAAAAATTGACCTCTAAAATATCTGTTGGCAACATATGACTCCCTACAGATGAACAGATTTTGATATTATATTAAGACTATAACACAAATTAGAGCTTTATTACCAGATTGCGCTGGAAATCCATACGTTTATTGCTTTATCAATTAAAAAAATCTGATGTGGGCAACACATGAGTTTCCTTATAAAATGCAATGAATTTACTACTTTTACAGTTAAAAAAATTTTTATTCTTATAGTAGATACTAATATTCCTTCTAAGATATTGAATTTTCTTCAATTAGTCGTCATTTTCATTGATTTATCGACATTTTTATCAATTTGGCGAGATTTTGATTAACTTGGCAGCAATTACAAATGTCGCCAAGTTGGCGACATACTGCCAAATTTGTTGCCAAAATCTCACCAAGCGTCATAGACGGAGAAATAGTTATTCTTACAGCAGATAAATGACTATTGTCATTCAAATACAAAAGTATTACTCAAAGTATCTTTTTCATGAATGGAACGAGCTAGATCCACGAGAATGATGTCACCCAATTTATCGCATGGTATTACATATGAAAAGTGAACATGTTTCTCAATAGGAAATTCTTTTTTTTATTTTATATAACTTTTTGATAATTTTTTTGAAAAATGTGCAATATATCAGGAACGGTTCATGTTAGCGTTCTAAAATTTATGTCAATCGTTTTCTAATGAAAAATTACATAAGAAATGTCTATTTGCGTAACGCTATTAGCAGTTTTGATTTTTTAACGATTTTTTCAAAATTTCACTCGAAAATTTAGGGGGGTTCTGAACACTCGATTGCATATAAAAGCAATAGGCTTCCAGCGTTTACGGATTGTAATTTTTGTACCAAATTTCGTTCGAATCGGTCCATTCGTTCGTCAGTTATCGTCTCCAAAGGCTCACTGACACACACACACACATACTTTCACACACACACACACACACACACAGACATCACTTCAAAAATGCTTGATTCGTGATCAGGGATGCTTGAAAAGTGCTCTCCCGTCGAATACTCGAATTCGAATTTTCGACCCCGTCACAATACTTTCCTTATACATTATGTATATAAGGAAAGTAAAAATTGTCCCCATTATCTGAACTAAAAAATGCCATCATACAACAACATGCAAATTTCAAAATTGCTTTTGATTGGAAAAAATGTAAAAACTGGATTTTTGCAATTAAAAAACAGCAATTAAATATAGTATATAATATTTTTATAACAACTGCATATGATAACATTCATTTTAAACATTTATTCTATGGTTTGCTCATTACCAGAAGTAAAAATCTAAATGTTTATTTATACGTCACGGACTTAAATTTTAATGACAAATTAAAACAATATACTAAAGTAAACTAATATTGTACCTTGAAGTTCACTAATTCTGTCTTAAATAATCTGAAGATAAATAATTTTTTAAAATCGGTTTCCAATTACTTTCCAGTCAAACATGTAAATTCTGAAATTGCATATAAATATGATAAACCGCTAGGACGTTATATTTTCAAATGTAATCAAATTGCTAAATCAATAGATATTAATCAAAATATTGAATTGGATAAAGAGTCATACTGCCACTGTCATTTAGATAAATACAAAGACTTCGTAGATAAACACCATAGGCATGTTATAGCGGGAAATCTAAATATTATTAATTATGATGCACTGAGATCACTGATGTTACTTGGTACTAAATACCGCATACCAACTAAATTTAAACATAAACTAATTTGTAAAGATTAATTTCTTGACTTAAATAAATTTATCTATAAAATCAGCTATAAATATCAAATCCCTGTAGATGCCTTCAAACCCTGAAATGTCTTAATAGAGCAATACCTAAATCACTATATATATAATCAAAAAATTAATAAATCATATAAACTTAATTCAATTAAAAAGGATATTAAATAAATTCAAGATGAAATTAGATATGTCGATATATAGTCCTTACATAGGCAAGTACTAACTACTCAGTCATATGTAATAGAATCTATAATCGAATCTATAATTTACATAATACTAACCTTAAAATCTTATCCAATAGAATATCAGCCAAATATAACCAAATCCATCTAAAAAATAGTTGTAATAACATTCCATATATTGTTTTAGTACCCAAGTTTCATAAATCCCCTGTTGCTTTTCGAACTATTACTAGTGGGCATAATACTTACATTACCAATGCTGGTAAATTACTATTAAAAATATTACATGAGTATAGTATCCTTGTCAGATGAGATCTCTAATCATTGTCATATTGGGAAAAACAGTTATGAATTAGTTAAGAAATTAACAAGAAAGATAAATCATGCATAAAGCATTAATTATGGAACACTTTATAACTGAAATGCAATTTTATTTAAACATATCTAGAATGCGATACATTCCTCGATAATATATTTAAAATTATCATTATACTACAATAATTTATTATATTTGTAAACTTCATCGGAAACAACTGAAATTTATTCAAATGACGTCATCAAAATATAACACAAATGGCTCTCTCTATAAAAGCAACATTTCATTGATAAACATTTTTCCATTCATCCCAATACTATAATAATTTATTTTATTTAAAAACTTAAGAGCATGGATGTACAAGTAATTAAACTCCATGCTTAAAACTTTATCGAAAAAATCGTCCTTCTCTCTATAAAATCGATGAATATTTCCTTCGTATCAGCTATATTGCAGACTCCACCAGCTAAATAATTTTGCATTAAAGAAATGCAGCAATTCTTATACAACTCATTCTACATATTTTGCTGTTTACATTTCAATAAGTGAAAAGTAGGCTTTGTTGTAGAAATAATCAAATTAGGATGATCATTTAAACTCAAATATATTGTAATTGCGTTGTTTCAGTATGTAGATGCACAGAATTTAAGCAAAAACAAAGCTGTTTTAGGACAGATACAACACTAAATATGAACTAAAAAGAACTTTAAAAATCACGATTTTGATACAAGATGGATGACATATTTTATTTTAAAATGGGTTACGTGATCTCTTCATATAATGGTCACGTGATCGATTTATATAAAAGGTGTAATAATTATTTTTATTTTTATTTACAAAACTAGTGAATATATTTTGCTGAAAATTTTTTTATATACTTTATGGGATAATTTGAATATTTTCTAAAACTTTCGAAGCAATTTGTGAATTTTAAATCCGCTTAAAAAATATTTGAAGAATTAGGTCCCATAGGGTTCATTGTATTTAATTTTTTCAACTCGGGTTCAATCCAAAACTAATTGGGTGATATTATTCATTTATATTCCAATAGGTCCCACAGACCGTCTGAACAACATACTAAATCGTTTTGATAAATTCATTTTTACGGCAGTTATCGTGCTAACGGGCAGACAGACAGACAGACAGAATGAACAAAGTCATAAACACTTTTCAACTTTGTTGTAAAGTGTTAAAAACTCTTACTAATATTCATAGTTTTTCTACTTATGATTTCAAAGATTTGTTTAATAATATTGATATAAATGATCTGTATAGAATTATTTTAGGAATTTTTGAAAAATATAATATCAACTTAAAATATTCAAATTTTCTTTTTAAAAAATTACTAAATTTCACTCTTTATAAGAATTATATTCAACATGGTGGTACTTTTTTTAAACAACAGTTTGGTATCCCACAAGGGGTGTGTGCCTCATCATTGTTAGCTAATCTGTATTTATTCTTCTATGAAAAGACCATTAATCCAAGCTTGCATAATATGCACATGTTTAGATATTTAGATGACATATTTTGTGTATCCCTTAATGATATCCCTATAGTATTTAACTTTTATCCTAATAATTTACAATTAAATGCAAGTAATAATGACTGTAATTAAATGCAAGTAATAATGACAAGTAATGTTGCAACCTTTTTAGTTTTAAATTTAATTTTACAAAATTGTAATATGGTTATAAACTTGTATGATAAAAGACAGAATTTTAATTTAATACATCAAAAATTCAACATTTTGGCTCTTGTCTGCATTTATCTGTTTTTAGAAATATTATAATAAACCAGGTTCTTAGAATCAATAAAATTTGTGATGAAAATTATAAATTAGCACATTATATGGAATTATTTAATACAGCGACTAATAATGCATATCCTCCCAAATTCGTCATTAAAATTATCGACTCAGCGTATCAATATCGTATTCGATAACTTCCAAGAAAACTTTCCCAATGGCTAACAAAAAAAAGGATATATATATATATATATATATATAATTGAAAAACAATAAAATAAGCTTAAATATTAGGAAAATCAAAAGATCGGAAAATAAGATACATTAATATTAATGTTTTCACTTTTATTTGCGCTAAAAAATTATAACTTTAGCCAGTTTGAAACTACGATTTGAGAGCCCTTATATTGGTGTATAGTGGCATCCTCGAATATCCATTTCTTCAATGAATCTCTTGTTTAGTAAGAATTTTCATCTTTGCTTCATGTTCATATTCCTTTTTGCTTATACGGGTAATAGTCCTGTCTCCTGCTCTGACTCACTGGACGGGTCTGGGAGTGTAGCTGTGGACGTTTGTACTGCCTCCCTGGTTGTATTTTGACTTGTTCATTCCGGTACTTCTAGATAATTTAAGTTGTTGAGGTTGATCGCGTATACACGTGGTGAAAGAAGAAGGGTTCATGCCATATAGTTATACGAATTTTCTTATATTCATTTTTTCATCTTTTGATGCCTGTTTTCTGAGTTTGAGCAATTATAGTAATGTAATATTGCTCAATATGAAACAGGCGTTTGTTTGGGTTAATTAGAAATAAATACTCAGACCTGAAGATGAATTTAATTCCGATTAATCATCGAATTTGAGCCGGTGCTGTTCTTTTCTCTTATCGGCATTATGGTCGTGGTTTAGCTTCTATAGTGATGTTAATATTACATATTTCTAATATTAATATTTATATATATATATATATATACATATATGTATATAAGTATATACACTCTTTTGCAAAAGAAAAGGAAGCAACCCTAAAAAATAATCCAATCATCACGAAATTTCTGCAAATTCCTTTATACCAAGTATACAAATGATTAAATTTGCAATGCCAATTTGTGTTAACTTCGGTCATAGCGTGCGTTTCTACTCCGTAATTAGCATCCAATAAAACAGGTTAAAAATGCTGACAGTTTATCTTTGCTCGTTATCGGAGTTGCAGTTCCATGGAGACACAACCATTAATGCAGTTACGATGATGCCGAAGACCTTATAAGCAATAAGACGAGTTCGAACGTGGTCGTATATTCGATATGCGTGAAGCTAGATGGTCATACCGAGCAATAGGTCGCCACCTGCACGGAAGGGACACTGCTGTGCAGAGGTGCTGCAGTAATGGTTGCTATAAGAACTCACCGACTGAATGAAGGTTCTAGAAGGCAAAGCTGCACGAATGCGAGACAAGATCGGATAATTGTGCAACAGGCCCGAACTGACCTAACTGCACCATTGTCCGCCATCCAACGTGCTACAGCCTCTTCCATACCACCCGTGGAACCCTCCACCAACTCATAGCGCGTGGCTGAGGTGGAGTTGGTCACAGTGGTTTTTAAGATGTTTGGCCTTAGCCCCATAACATCGACAGAGTTATTTGGAGTGTATTCGTAGCCGAGCAACATGGCTGCCAGCAGACTGGCATCCCACAGTGTTCAGCGATGAATCACGTTTCAGTCCTTCAGCAGATGACCATCGGGTACGTGTATGAAGGCGCCAGGGTCAGCGGTCCCAATCAGCCTTTGCTTTACACGAGCACACAGCCATAACCCCTGGTGCGATGGTGTGGGGTGCTATCTCTTACGACAGCAGGTCGATCCTTGCCATTCTGAGTACAACTTTAACAGCTCAACGATATCTTGATGAAATCCTGCGGACGTTTGCGTTACCCTTCATGGCACGTTATTCTGGGGCCATTTCCCACAAGATAATGCCACGCCACATCCCTCACAGCAAAGATCGTCACATGTGTGACAGTGACGTTGTAGTCACGTGACACCTGGGTCACAATGTGACATCATATTTGTGACGTCTGTGCGACGTTACGTATTAGTAACTTTGTAACTGCATTGTGACTATATTCTGTGACGTTTCCGCAATTTAATTAACACTTAAGAGTGTGACGACATTACAATGGCAATTACAATGTGACGCCACAAATAAATTAATATGCGACGTCACAAATGGCCATGAAAATGACAAAAATCTCTTCGCTGTGACCTCAACTTAACATTGACGAGACCACTGCGATGTCCTGTGGCGTCCCAAAGTCACAGTGTGACGTAAATCTTACGTCACTGTGGGAAAAAATGCTGTTAGGGATATGGCTCGCATGTCTGTGGACTGTCTCCGTGCTGCTGATATTGTTCCTTGAACAGCTAGGTCGCCAGACCTTTCGCCAATCGAGCAGGTATGGAGCATGCTAAGCCGCCAGATTCGGGCACCTAAAAATGTAGCAGATGTGGAGCAACAATTGAGAAATGCCTGGCAGAATGTATCGCAGGAACATTAGCATGACATTAGGAAACTATATCATTCCTTACCTAGACGTATACAAGCATGCATTGCCACCAAGGCGGTTTCACCAATTATTGATTTGAAAATTCAATGTGAAATTACTATCCATTGATGAGTCCTGTGGCCTTGATTTTGTAATAATTTCATTACCTGTGTATGAGCTGTATACATATTTAATTTCAATATAAACAGTCACTTTCTTCACGGTGCTTCTTTTTTTTTTTTGCTAAAGAGTATATATATATATATATATATATATTCATAACAAACACTAGAATTCAATTACTAACCAGAAAAAACTCAAGAAAATGTCAGTCGTAAACATGAAAAACCAGGAAATCATCCATTAAATTTAAAACAAACATATCAAAGGAAATTGGGATATCAATCAATAGAATGGTGATGTATTAGTAAAATCATCAGGGGGAATCTACTATAGATACCCTTTAGTGAGTACATTTCATTTATTGACCTGTTACTGTGAACGAAAAATCAATAGAAGCCCCAATGTGTTATAAATGGAAAATAATTGAGAAATTTGAAAAACTAAAAAGAATTGAATAAATTGAAAAAATAGAATTTACTAACACTTCTGTTGAAGTTCAAACAGCTAAACCAACCAGCTTGCCAACCCTAAAGATTAATATCTATGTTGCCATTCTTAAAAATTGTACATAGTAAATCCATTCTAAAGTATTTGAAAGTATAAAAAACAGATAAACTGCATTCAAAATAAAACGAATGCTTATTAATGATATGTATATATTAATATTATGTGTATAGTCAAGTGCCTGGTCGTTTGATTAAAAAAAAAATGTGTGTAGGTAAAAATGATAATCATTATTAACCCTATAAAATATTTTGAAAAATTAATAAAAATTGAATCGAGCAGACAATCGAATATGTTTATTGATTACACAAATTAAGCAAGACCTTCCACTGACTCCTTACATATATCTCCTGGCTCAATGCCTGCAATTTTTTTTATTCTAGATAACAATCAAGAATCAATTGATTGGCAAAATAGTTGGCTTCCAAACCTGAAACTTTATCATTCCTTACCTAGATATACACAAGCATGCATTGCCTTTAAGGGTAGTTTCACCAATTACTGATTTGAAAATTCATTGTGCAATTGCTAACCATTGCTAACCACCTGCGGCCTTGATTTTGTAATCATTTCATTACCTGTATATGAGCTGTACGCATAATTAATTTCAATAAAAACAGTCACTTTTTTCATGGTGCTTCGTTGTTGTTGTTTTTTTTGCAAAAGAGTGTGTGTATATATATATATGTGTGTGTGTGTGTGTGTGTGTGTGTGTGTGGTATATTGCAACAGGGTGTATTTCAATTCATTTTCACTCTTTCGGGGTGGGAGAGGTAATTTTATCAATAAGTATTCATTCTATGCATTATTATGTTCAAAGAGACAAGTATGCCTCATTCAAAAAAGAAATTAAATTAAAAAAGCAAAAGAAATCCATTTGTTTGTCTATGAAAAGCATGCTCTGCCCACATCTGAATTTTCTCTTTCCTCAGATTTATTAATAACAGAAAACAATGGAAACTAATTTAAGAAAAATAAAATACTCTTATCAGTGTATTTAAACAAACTGAAAATGCGGCTTAAGTAACAAACGTGTAAGCGCACTTCATAAATTAAAAAACTAATCTCAAGATACTTTATAAATTATATGTAAAGGGGAAATAATGAAGAATGGGAAAATAATCTTAAACAAAAAAAAAGGGTAATTATAACAAATTGAAAAAAAAAAAACATATAAAAAGATTACAGTAGCAAATTTTCTCAACATGGGATGAAAAACGTGCTCGAAAATATTTCAGTCAAAAAAATTAATCCTAGAATAGTTAAAATGATTAAAAGACAAATGATGATTAAAACATATTATAAAAATAGAACTAACTCAATTCCTGTAAAATATGAATTCGGATAAAAAAAAATATGATAATGAAAACATTTTTAACGAAATTAATTCTTACAAATTGTGGAAAGTGAAAACATGAAGAAACAAATGGCGAATATTGGGGAGAAAAGCGAAATTGTATTTAATAAAGTATCTAAATATTTTAATTAATTATTTTGGAACATAAGATAAATATTCGAGTTAATTTTATCTAGACAAAGAGATATTTTTTCTAATGTAAAGTTATGTAAATAATTTTGCAATTACTTTAGATATTTATCAACTTATTACTTTCCCTGCAATACATGGTAATGAATAGGGAAAATATTGGAATCATGCCGAAAATCACAACTCGAGTTTTCGACGGATCTACACGTTTCGAAATCTCTAGAATACGAAAAAACCATTTTTAACGTGACGTCTGTGTGTGTCTGTCTGTCTGTATGTCTGTCTGTCTGTCTATGTATCTGTCTGTGCAATGTATGTATCTACTCTAACTCAAAAACTAATGGACCGAATTTCATAAAATTTGGTAGGTAAGTCATTTGGGTATGACCCTGGGGCTGATTAGTTTTTGGTACGATTCGTAAAAAAAGAACCCGCCTTTTTTTTGCGAAATGGCCCGTAAAAATTCCATGTATCCACTCCAGCTAAAATACTAATTGACCAAATTTCACAAAATTTGGTAGATAAGTCACTTGTACGATACTCTGGTGCTGATTAGATTTTGGTACTAATCGGAAAAGAACAACCTGCCTTTTTTTACGAAATGACCCTCAAAAATCGCAAAATCTAAAAAAAGCTACGTATGTTCAAATATATCATTTAAATGCTTGTTTTATACGTAATTTTTGATGAGGAAAATAATAAGAACAACTCTATTACTCTAGGACTAACCATTCTCGAGATATTTGTGATTTTTCGAATTTAATTATGCCACTTTTAGAAAAATGTCTAATTAAAAATTAAAGCAGAAATTGAATTAAAAATGCAAATTTAGTGTTATTTTGTGCAATTAAACTCAATTTAATGAATTAATAAAGAATAAAAATATGAATTTGAGTCTGCAGCAAAAGTCATGTGTTGCCCACATCAGATATTTTTTATTTTATTATGCAAAACAAAGGTTGTTTGTGTTTTTACTTTCCCTGCAATACATGGTAATATGTAGGGAAAGTATTGGAATCATGTCGAAAATCGCAACTCGAGTTTTGGACAGATGTACATGTTTCGAGACCTCTAGAATACGAAAAAATTATTTTTAAAATGACGTCTGTGTGTGTGTGTCTGTGTGTCTGTCTGTGTGTCTGTGTGTCTGTCTGTCTGTCTGTGCAGATTTTGTATCCACTTTAACTAAAAAACTGATTGACCGAATTTTATAAAATTTGGTAGGTAGAAACCGCCTTTTTTTGTGAAATGACCCGCAAAAGATTGTATCCACTCTAGCTGAAAATCTAATGGACCAAATTTCACAAAATTTGGTAGATAAATCGCTTATAGGTTACTCTGATGCTGATTAGATTTTGGTATGCGTCGTAAAAAGTAATCTGCTTCTGTTTGCTGGTGTTTTTGAAATGACCAGCAAAAATCGTCAAAATCTAAAGTAAAAACTACGTATGCTTAAATATATCCATTAAATGCTTGTTGTATACGTAATTTTTAATGAAGAAAAGAATAAGACCAACTCCATTACACTAGGACTAGCCGTTCTTGAGATATTTTAGTTTATTCGTTATTTCTCTACGCCAACTTTGAAAATGAATCCAGTTACCAAATCAGAACGAAAATTGAATTAATAGTGAATTACATTAAATTAAAATAAAGAGAATGTGTATATAAGTCGGCAGGGAAAGTCATGTGCTGCCCACATCAGATTTTTTACTTTCCCTGCAATACATGGTAATGTATAGGGAAAGTATTGGAATCATGTCGAAAGTCGTAACTCGAGTTTTCGACGGATCTATACGTTTCGAGACCTCTAGAATACGAAAAAACTATTTTTAGCGTGACGTCTGTGTGTGTGTTTGTGTGTCTATCTATGTGTTTCTCTGTCTGTCTGTGTGTCTGTGCAATGTATGTATCCACTCTAACTCAAAAACTAATGGAACGAATTTCAAAAAATTTGGTAGGTAAGACCCTTGGGTGTGACCCTGGTGCTGATTAGTTTTTGGTACAATTCGGAAAAAAACAAACCGCCTTTCTTTTCGAAATGGCCCTCAAAAATCTCATGCATTCACTCTAGATTAAATACAAATTGACCAAATTTCGCAAAATTTGGTAGATAAATCACATATGGGATACTCTGGTGCTGATTAGATTTTTGTACGATTCGGAAAAGAACAACCGACCTTTTTTTATGAAATGGCCCCCAAAAATCGCCAATATCTGAAAAATGACTAAGTAATGTATGCTCAAATGTATCAATTAAATTTTTGTTTTATACACAATTTTTGTAGAGGAAAAGAATATAACACACTCCATTATACTTTAGGACTAACCGTTCTCAGGATATTTGAGACTTCTTCCATTTTTGTTACGCCGTTTTCGGAAAAATGTCCAATTACCAAATAAAAACAAAAATTGAATTAAAAATGCAAATTTAGTGTTATTTGGTTCAATTAAACTCAATCTAATGAATTATAAAAGAAATAAAGAATATATGAATATGAGTCTGCAGGGAAAGTCATGTGCTACCCACCTCAGATTTTTTAAGTATTACTAAACACAAAATAAATATTGATAAATTAATGTAAAAATAAAGTAAAGAAATGTACGGGGTATAAATTAAGCAAACATCAAATGTAAAGGCATAAGGCAAAAATTTTGCTCAATTGTTTATAAAATCAATGTGATCAGAAAATTAATTCATATTTCCTTGATAATATCATACATAGTTGAGTAAATGTATCAGCCGGTTTCAAAAGTAGAATGCGCCTTCTTCATCAAGATAAATGAGACATAAGCCACTACAGGTAAAGTAGAGAAATTTTTGTTATCCAAATAATGCTCACATCCAGAAAAATATTTAATGGAAATAAACAAGGAGGATAAAAAACGGAGTAAAATAAATTTTTGATTAAAAACACTCACTCAAATTTCACCCTGTTATGTATAACCGTACTACTTTCCCTATATACATAGTATAATGTATAGGGAAACTATTATGACTGGGTCGAAAATACGAATTCGAGTTTTTGGCGAAAGAACACTTTTCAAACATCCCTGAATTCAAATTAACTGTTTTTGGGGTGGTGTCAATGTGTCACATACACATGTAAGTACATGTGCATGCATGTAAGTGTGTGTATATATGTATGTGTGTGTCTCCGTCAGTCTATGGAAGCGGTAACCCACATAGAAGTAGAAGAACGTTTTAAACGAAATTTGGTTTGAATATTACAATCGATGAATACTGGATGTCTATTGATTTTAAATGGAATCGAATGTTTGGAATAAAAACCCAATTTTAGTATGAAATTATAAAAATATCATTAAAAAGTCAGAGCCTTTAATAATATTGCGAAAATTATTATATATTAATATAAAAATTATTATATAATTTTCATTAAGAAACAAACTTTAGAAAAATAGCCTGAACTGTTCTCAAGATACTGCACGTTTGTCTAATAAATTTATCAAAAGTATTACTTAAATATAAAAAAAGTACTAACTATCGTGAAATATGTTCACTTTTCATGCAATATTAGAAAACAAATTTGTAGCATCATTCTTGTGGATCTAGTTCATTCCATTACCGAGAGAAAGTTCCCAATAGTTTTGTAATTTTACAACCAACAATTCACCAATAGTCATGAATATTTTTTTTAAAAAACTCTTCTCTTCATCTGTATGTAAACCTTGGCGATAAATTTGACGAACCTGGGGATTCATTTAGCAAAGTATGGCCAGCTTGGCGATATGTCACCCCAGATTGACTGAAACATAGTGAAAATTGCAAAAATTACACTAAATAAACGTAAATGACGCCAATTTAGCAAATTAATTATTAAAATATTTTAATATGTGGACTATATTACTTACTGTGGATGCAATCAATAAAGTTGTCAATTTAGAATTGCGAGGAATATAAGTTAATTGAATACTTCGAAACAGTTTTACATGTTGTCATCCGGAAAAGCGCCACATGTTAGAAATATTGTGCTGTGGATAATATACATTATCAAACTGGATATGTACTTAAAAGATCTTGTCTAATTAGTCCAAGATTGTCCTTTGGAAAGGACTTAGGGACAGACATATTTAACGTGCCCGTACTTCGCTTGAACACGGGGATAGTTTCAGCAGAGGCGGGAAATTGAACTCGGGTCATCGGAGTGCAATCCCCAGGAGTTAACCACTGAGTTACCACGCACACACACACCCCGCTTTCGTCCGACTCAAAGAGCTATTATCAGCTTAAAATGCTCCTCGAAGGTCCGAGCCCAGGGAAGAAATTAAAAATCTGGCTCTGTAAGGCCCTGTCTAACCTGCCTAGCCCTGTTATCATGGTCGTTACTATAAGTGTTCAAGGATACAGCCTTTAAGTCACCGGAAAGACTTTAGAGGATCTGGAGAGACGTAAACCATTTTCTCCACCCCCGGGGGGTAATTTAAAATCCTACCACCGGGTAATATCCCGTGGACTATATAGTAAGTGTGCAAAAATGTGGCCTTCCAGGTCATTGGGGTATGGACACTTAGTGAGGGTCTGCAAAGACTGTTAATTGAATCTCCGTTTTCTCCTCCCCCGCGGGATAGCAATTGAAAACGTCAAGGCTCTGTTAGGTTCTGTTTCGTGGGCAATATATTATGCGTAAAGATTCGCATTTTAAGTTTCCGAGAAGATTACGAAAGATATGAAAAGACTTTTCGAGAAAATCCCATTTTTTTTTTCACTCAGAGAGAGGGGTTAAAAATTTTGTTCCGTTAGATTTTTCCGTTTAGCGTGCAAACATTCCAACATTCTGGATCACCGGGGGAGACTTTCTAGGTGGCTGGAAAATTTTGTCTACAGTAAGGGCCTCGCAGTTAGGCAGTTAGATAAAAATCATTTATTGATACAATGTTTGTGTTTATGATTTCAGAATTGTCTTGTGAAGAGATTTATTGGCTCTGAAATCACTTTTGTTTACTAAAGGAAAATGGCTTCATTCTTTAGAACTTTTCTTTGTCAGTAAAGAAATTTCAAAGAAATGTTTTGCAGACGGAGAGTTTATGCTCATTAATGGGACATTCACAGCCAAGAAGACGTGAGCTAAATGAGATAAAGTTTAATGTTTCCTACAATTTTGCATCTTTC